>JARLTB010000020.1:13132500-13507500 GCA_030141615.1 Unio pictorum | reverse complement strand
GTTCAAACGACAAACAAAAATGTAACCTGGCGAGGCGGGACATATTACTTTATATAACGCCTTAGTTATATATTGTATCCTGTCTGTAAAGCCATAAAACATGACATTATACATTGATTGACTACTAACGTGTATTGCATCATCTGATTTAAAAGCACACTGGAAACTGGTCAGACATTCGAATCTTACACCCTCACCTAAGCGACTTGTACAAAACCACTTCAACCATTGCTGCGTTAACACATCCCAGAGGCGACACTAATTAACCAGAGTAATCATCATATAATATGATATTCTCTCATGTGATATGCTAATGAGTAAGTATAGAAGAAACAAAATGAAACCGAAACAAATAAAGTAATGGTTTAAATTTTGGATTAGAAGGGAATCTGAGTGCGATTGTTGTTAATGTGAAGAGTTGAAGATGTATGATATAACTTTAAATTTGATCTTTTCTAAGACTGCGTGAAATAAGTGGCGCTTTAATCAAAGGATAAATAAATTGCCAAGATTTTCTTTCTGCATGGTCATGACATTTCAAATGTGATTGAAACAAAAATGTTATTATACAATCTTCGAAAATAAATATGTCTCATTGACGAAATGAAATGCGTTGCTATATGACGTCTCGTTTGGGTAGAGGCATACTTCTTGGAATGGGTACTACATTCAAAGAGTACCATTGCAGATAGTGGAGGTAATTATCATCACCCATTATTCAAAAACTAATTAAACATGCTGCGAGAGTAATGTGTCACATATCTTTGAGAAGTTGGTTATGCCCAATTCAAACAATATATTGGTTGGTTAGATAATATTATCATGAATAAATCTCATAATATTGTATATATTCTAACATAGCGACATAATTATTCGATGTGCCTTACCAATTCCCCCTCATTTTACTTGAAAGTAATTGCAAAGTTCCTCAATTTTAGATCCAAAAACAATGCGATAGAAAGAAAGTAATCCGATCAGAACAGATCAAGTTGAAAATATGAAACATCATTACTGAATTTTATCTGTCTAGATCTAAAGCAAGAAGCATTAGGATGTCACAATTAGAATGTTATAATCATACAGTCTGTACAACGTGACTAGCTGCACTAATAGAGGCTTACTCTCTCTCTCTCTCTCTCTCTCTCTCTCTCTCTCTCTCTCTCTCTCTCTCTCTCTATATATATATATATATATATATATATATATATATATATATATATATATATATATATATATATATATACATAACATTATTTTGATATGCCAGTATTATTGGTAAATCAAATTGTGATCCGCACAAGGCGCATTAATATACCGATATAAATATGGTATCAATATTTGGTTATTAGGTTATATTTGAACCAGTATATTACCTAAATCTGTCTTACTTATCCACTGCACAAATATAATGATCAAATAATAATCCCCGTCTTCTAAATGCTCTCTCTCTCTCTCTCTCTCTCTCTCTCTCTCTCTCTCTCTCTCTCTCACACACACACACACACACACACACACACACACACACACATACACACGTGCAAAATGGAAATAATACGGGGATGTGTGTGGAGTGCGACAAAAAACAATCTGATCTTGCCCCAAGCACCTGGAACTTAGTTAACTGTAAACGTTCCATGGGATTTTAATACTGTGTTCACAGAAGACATGCGGGGCCCGGAGAGGCCTAGTGGTCTAAAGCGCTCTCCATTACGGATCACTGCCATATCACCTCTGTCTGCGTGGGCTTGAGTCTCGGATTCGGCCAATGTGGGTATGTGAGAAAGCTTGTCAGTAGCTTCTCGTGGGTCAGTGGTTCTTTCCGTCGGTTTTAATAGTGGCGTTCATGTATAACCTATATTGTGCTGAAAAAAGGCGTTAAACCCAACAACAGCAACAATAGCAGTACCAATGTTACAACTGTTGCAATAGTCTGTCCAAATATGTACGGTACATGTATATGGAATTAGGAATACACGCAATTTTAATTTAGTTAATTCTTTGTTTTCATTTTTATTTCTTCGTATTTTGCAAAACATCTAAAACAAAGGGTCTAAAAGGATATTATTTTACATTAAAATGCCAAAATGGCACTGTACCCTCCCTCAACCGTTCTCTAACATTGTGTGGGTTGGTAACTCAACATACTGATCTACAAATTAATAAATGGCATAATGCCCCATGTCACAAAATTAGGAAAAAACAACTTTTGTTTTGCCTGGGAAATATTTGATTGTGTTGTGCGAGCGTACAGCGCTGTCTGGGATGAAAAAGTGTTATTTCTAGACGAGCGACGGAACCAACATATGTCCTATGAATTAACCAAGATTAAGGTATAACCGACAGTGATCATTTGGATCTGGTGAAGAAAGCACGTATTTTCACGAGGTATTTCTATAAGCCATAGGGCTTACGAGGTTACGAGGCTAACAGTCTAACTAGTCTAACGGATGTAACGAGACTGATGAATTTAGCTGACGAATATAGCTATCTAGATGTCTATATGTATGTACGTATGTCTGTACATGTGGTGGAGCCACGACTGTAGACGTAGCTAATACAAGGGTGCTGTATGCTGTCTGTACGTGTATACATATGACAGACTGTACATGTATTGGATCCATGAAGGGTACGAGTGACCGATACGAGATAGTGGGTCAAACCGATCGACGTGGTGAAACTGCGGTTTACCTGTGTATGAATCATGCGACTATACAAGGGTCAAGAAGCATATGTTTATTCCAATTGTTGTTTCAATTGGTATATTTGTATTTAATTGAGATTGTTTTGACTCTTAGTTGAATTCCAGGAGATTTGTGAATCTTAGTGACAGTGCGGAACATTTGAAACTTATATTGAAAGCTTGAGAAAGTTTGAATCCCAATTATAGTCTCAACGTGAAATTATGTGAATATCTAAGTGTGTAATATTATTTGAAACTTAAATTTATTGAAGCTGTATATCAGATAGATATAATATTATTGGCTTAATTTCAATGTGTGAATGTTAGTATAGAGTAATTGGATAGATTGCTTGTTGAGAGTGTGTGATAATCATTGTATTTTTACATCATATATTATTCTTTACTAATTAAGTTAATACATTTTCGTCTTTCACACATTGTGTTTGAGTTATTCGTTTAATCCAATACCCAATTCTGCGACACCCCACTGCAAGACATCATTATAAACTGCCACACTGCAGACAAAGTAGAGAAATAAAAACAATTGTTAAACTACCTTAGAAAGCCATATCACACACACACATACACACACACACAAACACCCGCACGCGCATTCATTGGACCTTGGTAAGAATATATCAGCTAAAATCCGTTAAACAAACGAGCAATGTTTGCTGCGATGTCATATGACCTATGAATGATGGAAACATCTAGTCATATCAAGCAACAGAAAAAGGGAAAGTTTAAAACGAGGAGAGCAATGTTAATTACAATATAACAATGACTTCGATGAATTGTACATACATTTGAATGTTTTAATTACCTGTTGCCTGTTCCTCTTTTGACATAATTTAAATGTCCAACTAGTTTAAATAAGATAACCGCAATATGAAATCCATTGCTTATGTTCAGGTATTCAACAAGATATGTTTGATTTGCTATATTAACTTCATTTAAACCATCTTTCTTGCTTATATCATAAGTGTGTCTTATAATTATTTCATCAATGCGAATGAAAATAGAAGTTCAAAACTAACAGAAGCAATTATCAATTTGCAACGGAGATTACAATTAAGAAGTACGATTATTCGCAACATGTTAAGATGTAAAATTTTGTAGCGGATACACAGCTTTAAGAAATATCCTTGCTCAGATACAAAGAATAATTATTTCTATTACGTTAGTTTAAAAAATATGTAGGGTTAAACAAAGTAAACCTAGTTCGAAAAAAAGTGTAGTCAACCCCCATCATCGAAATTAACTGGTTGCGATCGCGTTTAATGATGCCAGTATAATAATAAGCTATATGAACATTTCTGACATAGTTTGTATACAAAATATATAAGGAACATTTTATCTATATTTGTCACAAAATTACGTAGTATTACTTGATCTGTATTTTGTTTATATTATCGTAGATCTGCAGTGTGCATATGTTTTCAAACGTCCTCTGACGCCCATCTAAGATACGTGGTAAAGCACATGTCAGACAAACAAATGATTATGTTTTAATATGTATCCTTCCGTATTGGGCATGACTAACTTGTATTACCAATTTATTTTGTGTTTTAGATCATTACAAAGACATCTATAACACAGAGATTTGCAACCAATATATGCTAAAAAGATTATAAGAAAAAAGGAATCAAAACATAAGCAATTCTTAATCGCCCACTATTTTTTTTGTACAATCGCGTGACAGATGTAATCTATTCCAAAGGCGAATTCTGGCTAGGCAAGTGTCCAAGGTAAGTGCCCTTTATTGACTAAGTGGTGGTTAACAGGGCGGAAATTTCAATTTTCTAATTCTCTCCGCATGATAGTCAACTGGTGATGGCATTTTATACGGTTGTGATAATTGCCATAATTTTCAATCCTGAACGTTTACAAGTACAAATTCAAGAAGAGAGCATTTCGACAGTAATGAAAAACCATTGCAACAATGTTTGAAGCTATACATTTCGGAACGTATTCAACACATATGCGACACATATAAAACCTACACTACTAAGTGATGTTTCATACATTTCATGTCATGTATTGGAAATGAAAACTCCAGAAGGAACGAGTTAATCATTTATCTGAATTCGGTACTTACCAGTGGGAGATTAATACATTCATCCAATGTTTTCTCATGCTGCTTGATAATGGACGTCTTAACTAAACACTAAATCTTGATTAACAGCAATCAATACTTGAGAAGGCAATTGTATCTGAGAGTGACCAAATATATTGGAATAATTAGCGAATGTTATTCATTCTGTGAGAAAGTTCTTAAAACCTTTCCAATTGGAGTACGGACTTTCGTATTAGACAAAATTGCACAGGCAATTAAGTGCAGTACCTGCACAAAACCCCCCACATATGTGGTGCAGGTAGTGCTGCCAGTTGGTAAATTGTTTAGTTGGTTTGAATTTGTTAGTCATTCGGATCATATTGACATCAATAATTCTTTGCTAGGTACGTAAGCAAAGTTAATTTTCAAGGAGTTGGATGATGCTGGTATTGCTGTAAAAAAAATAACCTCATAAACTAAACTATCGAATATTTAGAGATAGAGGTGTGGAATGTTGTAATGAAATGCTGCTTTGCTACTTGCTTCTTTAATTACAAATATACTGTCTATATAGAAAAGAAAGACAAAAGCAAGAACCACATGAGACTTTTATAGGTTTTTCAAATTGTGTTTGAATAATTCTACCATTCAAATCTATCTCAAAATAAGATTAGAAATTTTAATAATATCTTGTGAAGTTATTTAGCTTTTAACTAACACCGAATATGACATAATATAATGCAAGATAAAGCAATGGATAAATCAGACAGTACATATGTAACTGACAGCTGCTGAATTAATAGTTCACATTACGTCAAAGATAGAATTCTATAATAACATCTGTATCCTATATCTGGAGCTTAAACTGAACATTAGCTTTACAAAAGCTGTAACCACTTTTAGAAAAGGCAATTAGCTTTTAAAGTATTTAAAATATGACTTCATTTAATACAAAATGAAAAAAAATTAAATATTGCAATTGGTCTATATTTTGAGGTTTGAAACATCAAGTTCAACCAAGTTATTGCAAAGTTAGATGTTATGTTCATGTATATGCCATCATTACTTTATGTTGTGGAAATGTTTAGATGGAATGGAACGTTGTAATATATATTTCAAATTTATTTAGATGAAAACTCATCTTGATAGCAGACCAATGGTAATAATTAGGGCATAACCGATCAGCATTTTTCTACCGATTTCCGATTCCGGATTTTGGGCATGAAATTTTTCCGATTCCGGATACGATTCGATTAATCGTAAATGCTAAATCCGTATTTTAAAAAAAAAAAAATTCATCTTCCGTTTCTGGGTTTATGGTATCTGGTTTTGCCGTGTCTAGCATGTTACTTAGTACTTTACCATATCCGGCTTCATTTCCGGTTTTCACTCGCTGGTTCAAATAGATTGTCTCACAGCGTGGTTGCGTTGACCATATTGGACTTTTCTGACTTCTTATTTAACTTTATTAGTGCACTATCGAATGACACGCAGTGTTAGACACGGTGCTATAGAAATTCAACTTTATTATTTTTATTATCCGAATCGGTCGTTCCTGCCTTGTCCGACTCCGATTAATCGGAAGTTCATACTATCCGGTGGAATCCGATTTCCGGATCAAAAGTCGGTTATGCCCTAGTAATAATATTCTGAATAGTAATAATACTCTGAATAGTAATAATACTCTGAATGGTAATAATACTCTGAATAATACTCTGAATGGTAATAATACTCTGAATAATACTCTGAATGGTAATAATACTCTGAATGGTAATAATACTCTGAATGGTAATAATACTCTGAATAATACTCTAAATGGTAATAATACTCTGAATAATACTCTGAATGGTAATAATATTCTGAATAGTAATAATACTCTGAATAATACTCTGAATGGTAATAATACTCTGAATAATACTCTGAATGGTAATAATACTCTGAATAATACTCTGAATGGTAATAATACTCTGAATGGTAATAATACTCTGAATAATACTCTGAATGGTAATAATATTCTGAATAGTAATAATACTCTGAATAATACTCTGAATGGTAATAATACTCTGAATAATACTCTGAATGGTAATAATACTCTGAATAATACTCTGAATGGTAATAATACTCTGAATGGTAATAATACTCTGAATGGTAATAATACTCTGAATAATACTCTGAATGGTAATAATATTCTGAATAGTAATAATACTCTGAATAATACTCTGAATGGTAATAATACTCTGAATAATACTCTGAATGGTAATAATACTCTGAATGGTAATAATACTCTGAATAATACTCTGAATGGTAATAATACTCTGAAGGCAAATCCATATTCGTTGTGAAATAAATTTGCTCTGGTAGATTTTATGGCCTTCGAAAAGAACTCAAACCCGTATAACATATTGTGTATGCAAAATACTTAAGTTCACGAGACTACACTCATGTTCTCTGTCGTAAAATGGAACTCAAACAGTAGCTCATATCCTAAAGGATCACTGTATTTGCTTACTCTCGGAGCAAAAATGACTAAACAGCATATTCAACAGGCAGTCCCGAATATTAGGCCGATATGTTATTTGGTAGATAAATACACAAATCGCATGTTTTTTGGTAGATATATACACAAATGATATGTTATTTGCTAGACAGATACATAATTCCATATTATTTGGTAGACAGAAACAGAAATCCTAGAATAACTAATAGGAGTGTATGTACGTAAAAAAAACTTAATCATATATGGGTGAAAGTTTTAAATTATATCCTGCAGTATAGTTCTATCAAATTTGCAAGTGGTATTTTCCTGCGTTATAACAGAGCAAAGTTGGATGTTGGTCTTTTATTGCAGCCGAATAATAAGTTGAAAATTGTTCCTTACATCCAACGCAAATTAATTGAATTTGCAAATATATACAATAATGATTTGGATGGTAATTCGCTTCTTTTCTAGGCTTGATAAATAGCACGTTCTCAAATCCAATCCAACAATTCATATGTTCAATTATATTAGACAGCTCTAATGTGTCTCCCTTCAAAGAAAATAAGTTAAGGCATTGACACGTTTTCAACATTTACAGTTTTACTTTTCCATTAATGTTTCTTTGTGGTGTTCATCTTTCCTGTCATTTTCCAATATTGTTTGCATGCAGCATTGTCTCAATTGCCATACACTATCATAGAATGGAGAAGAAAATGGCATAGTGTTAAATATAGAAGAGAAAGATCGCAATAAAAAAGTAAGGGAGCACATGTTAAGCAGATGAGGGATTGAATTACAATTGCAATATGTACGGAAAAGCGCAAAAAAGTGAAAAAAAGCTGTTACTACAATTTCGCACAACACTATATAAGAAAAGGAAGTGTCATATAATTGTGTACTTGGCAACATACAGCATTAAGATGGAAAGAAAAGCAATCAAGCTTGAAACAGAGAATTACATAAGCAATGTAGCCTACCTGTAGTACATTGTTATTTTTGCTCTGATATTTATTCCGGAAATAAACAAAACCGTATCATCTCACATAAAATATGTTTTTTTTTTTTGCCGCAGATGTAAGTAAACTTACGCGATCCATTCTTAAACTTCTTATTGAAGGAAATCCCACTGATTACTTACGATTAGGATAATTTTAATTACGTTGATGTCAGATGTAATTTCCGTCAAGAAAAGGACCTCGGTGATTTTGGCTTGAGTACGCAGTCAGAGGTAAAGTTGTAGCGTACATGATTGACACTCAATAATTACAAATCAGTCCGATACTAAGAACACGTCAATGCAAAATTGACTCTAGTCTGATTTGTAACCATTCGTAACATAACCATTCAGCCTTACATATTCGATCTGAGGTTCGATGCGGAGGTTCAATACACAGATTTAATCCATATCTGCACATTAAAAAATGTTTCTAGTTTACATATGTATGTGTGGGCTCCAAATGCACTCTTCAGGAATAGCATCACAAACTTTCCGCTTGCCCAGAACAAAACGTGCATTACCAATTCTTTAATTAATGCTTTTTTGAAGACTCCATCAGTCTTTTGCTTCCCGTATTCTCATAACTGACCAGGTTATCAAGTATAAAACAAGAAAGCAAATGTTTAATAATTTATACTACTGAAACCTGTTGTTATGTATGTATGTATGTATGTATGTATGTATGTATGTATGTATGTATGTATGTATGTATGTATGTATGTATGTATGTATGTATGTATGTATGTATGTATGTATGTATGTATGTATGTATGTATGTAAAGAAAAGTTTTGGTAGGACAAAATATCACCTTGCATAAACAATGTTCCGCACAAAAGCGGATTAATTAAACAAATCAAATAAAAATTATAAAACTGAAAATTACTTTGAAGAGAAGAACAAATGAGCTGTACAGAAAGTGAGAAAATCAGTCAATTCGTATTTCTTTTAAGGTCTTTTGTCAGCTGAGATGGGACAAATTTAAAGATTTTTGTTCCACTCTCTGTTCCCTTTTATTAAACAAGGCATGTATGGATGATGCTGACAGTCTGCTAAAAAAGAGAGCTTGAATTTCTTATCAAAATATATTATGTGTTACATTCAAAAACGTTTTGTTCCTGTTGCGAAGAATCTTAAAAATGGTAACCCCGATCGAATTAAATGGTAGAGAAAAGACAGTTCCCAGATAATGAGAAATGCACGGAATTCTCCATTTCGATAAACAAACTGTTCGTTATTTCAATATTGTACCCACAATCTTAAAAGTATTTACAAAGGGCAAGTATCATATCAATTCAGCAACCATTTTCAATCCCATTTTTCAGCATGTTATTCCGCCGACATTGCTTTAATAGAGAAATGGAGAAAATCCATAAACAATGAAGAAATGGTTGGAGTTATCTTAATGGATATTTCCAAAAGATTTGACTTTCTTCTCCATGAACTCGTTTTGAAACATCAAAAGCTTAAGGTAAATGGGAAATAGCTGTAAAACTGATAGATGTCTATTTACAATATAGAAAATAAGTGTTAGGAGAAATAATGAACTAAAGTGTATTTCAAAACAGGAGCAAGATAGGTTGAGGACATTATTGTGCCTTTGTTTTTAAAGGGTGATCATACCGATGTTAATAATTTCAGAATTTTTTTTTTGTTTCTTTCCTTTTTGCATTCTTTTTAAAATGATAAACATTACTAGCATATTCAGGAACTAACATCTTGGATTATATTACTGTGGTATATCAAAAGACTCTTACATTCCATGCCATTGACACATTAGCACATTCAAGACTACAGTTACATGAATGCATTCAAAATCGACGTTTTTTTTAAAATATAATTTCACTAGGATTTCATTGGAACGCCATACAGATGGGCCTGTGATAGAATGTGTAGAACTCTTTAGGATTTAATTTATAATAAGTTCTTCTTAAATTTTAAAGTTTCACTTTGTTCAGTGTTCTAACAATAAATATGTAAAACAGTTCTCTCTTTTGGTATCACAATGCACCAATAAGTATTCTATGTAAATACTAATAACATTTTTGTTTTATATATTTATGTGACGGATTATTAAAGGATTTTATTAACTGGTATACAAAATGGACAAGTAATGTTATAACCTTTATTGGACAAGGAGGTTTTTTCACAATTTTCAAGTAGCGTAAGTATGTACTAAGGCTCACAAAAAACTTCTCATAGGTCGGTGGTTCTTCCGTAGGTTTAACGGGCTCTTCTTCCAGCTGATGTACTGGCCGCCAATTTAAAAACCTATCATGTTTTGAACAATTATGTTAGCCCTACAACAACAACATCGACAACAATAACATCAATAAAACTTAGGAAATGATGATGCATGATAAATAGTATTAATAATGTTTTATCTCCTCGATGTCAATCTTCCCTCTTCTTCCCACCTTTCGTCCCGGCCAGCACTCGCCTTCCTCCCCCATTTCCTGTCAGTTCCCCCCATTTTCTCCTTGCCAGTAGTTCCCCTCCTTCATCCCTTCCCCATATTCAATGCTCCGGTCACAAGAAAAACAGCTAAAAGCAGACGAAGATCTGCTTGAAGAGATGAATACATTAATTAAACAGAACACTTTAACCGTGTCTTCAAGGGCAGCATTTGGTATTAAGTTTTGCAGCTCATGGTAATATAGAAACACCATGCACAGAAACACATCTTGCCCATTAAGACAATGCATGATTTATCCTGTGTCAACAACCCTTGGCAAGTGAATATATCGTGCAAGAGATTCGTGCCAATGAACAAATTCTCCAACCTTCTCGCGTAGCTAAATAATAACTCCGTGTGACGCAAAAAAATACAGACTTAAGAAGTAGCTGAACAGAAAGTGCATTCAAAACATCATAATTGGACAGAATTACCCTCAGTTGTAAAACTACATTGCACAGTTCATTATATATATATATATATATATATATATATATATATATATATATATATATATATATATATATATATATACACACACACACACACACACACATTACAAATAACATGGCATTTTAAGTGATGGTATTGCACAGTTCATTATATATATATATATATATATATATATATATATATATATATATATATATATATACACACACACACACACACACACATTACAAATAACATGGCATTTTAAGTGATGGTATAAAGCAATTTGATATTCCAATACAATTGGTATATAAAATTCTCATCCGTTCATAGCGTAATAATACGCATACATACATATCACCGTTGTAACGATATATGTGTTCTTTCCTTGGCATCTATCTATTCTACAGTTTATCAATGATACAAAATTGCAAAACGTCGACATTATACTCTGTCTCTGCTACGTGGTACACATACTGTGTTGTGTGTTGTGTTTTATGTGCTGTTGTTGTTATTTCTTACACATTCAATAATATTCTAAAATTTGAGTATTATTATTTAACCACCCCAACCCCCAGTATGTAATTCTCTTAAAATATGACATCTGATACTACGTCATCCATTTTATTTAAAAGCGATATTTTAAAGAAAATTATGTTACCTTCGTTCAAAGAATAAATCAGTAGGACAGGTGCGTTAGCTGCCACACCAAAAAAAAAAACAACATAAATCAATATATGTATTGGAATAGTATCAGAACTCTAGCTACAAAACCCATAAATCTAAACATGTATTGGAATAGTATCAGAACTCTATCTACAAAACCCATAAATCTATACATGTATTGGAATAGTATCAGAACTCTAGAAGCTACAAAACCCATAAATCTATACATGTATTGGAATAGTATCAGAACTCTAGTAGCTACAAAACCCATAAATCTATATATGTATTGGAATAGTATCAGAACGCTAGCTACAAAACCCATAAATCTATACATGTATTAGAATAGTATCAGAACGCTAGCTACAAAACCCATAAATCTATACATGTATTGGAATAGTATCAGAACTCTAGTAGCTACAAAACCCATAAATCTATACATGTATTGGAATAGTATCAGAACTCTAGATGTGGGTAGTTATGACCAATTATTTGTGTACTATGTCAAAACTATTACAAGAACACTATTGAAGTAACATCAAGCATGCACACGTGAGAAACACGAGATAAGAAACACGAAAACAAAAATTCAGCAGATGGTGTCATACCTAAAGGTTGAATCAACCCATGTGGTTACGGTGTCTTACTTCAGCAGAAATTTGTCCTTGATTGAATGGTACATACCATTATCTTTTTTGTGATATTTGTTATACGTTATAGTGAGTGAAGGCAGTGTGATAAAGTAAAGAGATCATTAATGGAAAGCAATATATATCAATCATTTCTGCGCATTTAGCGGAACGCATAAATATATGATCTAATTTGCTTGCTTATTTCAGATTAAATTCACCAAATTAGTCGTATAATTTCCGTCTAATGAAATTTTTCGTCGCGTATCGCATGGCGAAACATTTTATTAAACGAAAACTGCGTAATTAGCAAGTAAAATAGCTTTGAAATATATTCAAATGTCTCGTTCATTACGCATATCCTTTGCATGATCTACGAGGCCATTCTTGGCACAATGAGATAAATTTTAAGTGTGGTAATTATGGGTCGTTTTCACAGACGTCACGATTCGGTACGCAAATACCCATAATGCAACACGCACGCAAACCTTGTGCCGCCATTGTGATTCCCTAACAAACCATTGTCAACATTAGTTATCATGTATATTCAAGATAAGAATCTGATTTAACTATCGATAAGGATATTTACTTGATCGAAACGATACATAGATTATACTTCAAATTATGTGCCCTATAACACAAAACTAAAAAATAAAGCTGGAAGTTCTCTTGCTTATATCGAAAGACAGAATTGAAAAGTTGACCGTAATCGTGGTTATTGATATCTGAAATAAATGCACTTATTTTGTTTTACAAACAGACAACATTGACATTTTTAAAAAGTCATTCGTATCATATCCCTAAACTTGTCATCTTTAAAGAGTATTTCCAGATAATGATTTTCATAAATTTTCAAAGCATGTATTTTATGCCAGAACTTTTATGTTCAAATACTTTTCGCGACAACATGTGATTGTGCCAAAGAATATTTGACAAACCATTTTAATTAGTATGGTCAAATATTGTATTTGTGGTTGAGATGGTGGACGTAGGATTATACTAAATGAAAGCGATAACCGGTCATAGAAGTGCCATCTTTAGTGCATTCAAACGAAACACGTGCCTAACGGAACATGACTTTGTGTCGAATGTTAAAACGAGGTTTTCCTGAAATGCTTTTAGAAATATGAAATTATATCTTAACAATTAGCTTTTAAACTTTAACAATAACCAAAGTATTGACGTAAACCCATGACAATTGAAAATCATTACATGTTTCTACTTGGTTGTGTATCCTGTTGTTTATGCGTTTGTGTATTGATCGATCTGTTTGTTTATGAAAAAATAACAAAGATGGTTAAAATATAATTATTTTACTTAGAGAAAACACGAAGAAAAGTGACGCATTCGATCTCATGCGGTTGACATGTACAATAGAATATAATGTATTATTATATTCTTGCTCACAAAATGAAACGTGCCTTCGTAAGTATGTGGTTAGAACAATGTTATTAGGTGCCGGTTATGGGGGATAGGGAATCAAAATGGCGGATATGGAAGTACACACATTTTGTAACGTCACGTGAAAACAACCCTATCACGATATGGGTATATTAGCATACATGTACATAACACATTAGTCAGGTAATAAATCTTTAAAATAAAATGGACCAAAAAAGTTAAAGGATTCGAATATCAACGTTTAAAATTATCACAGGCTCTAGTAATTCTCTATAGAAATAAGTTTCTTAATTGTCATTTATTCAATTTATTGACAAGAAAAAGCAACAACATAATACGTTGGTGGGATCTGTTGATATTCGTCAATATCCAAAGGGCTACAGTTATCACTTTGTCATTTATTTTTGCAGTACACAATCACTACGGTCAGGTTTAATTTTTTTTTGGCAGAACAATATCACAATGATCTAGATTTTTTTAAAACCAGACTTGCAAATACTACGTTCATTTTCTCTTCAGTAGAAATTTCTGTAATAGTTCCAATATGTATCACATTTTTCTTGTTGGGAATCGTTTCAGTATAAATATATAGCGTCGAAATATGTCGCTTATCTATAAATGTGGACGATATAACCGACCTACATGGCAAATTAAATTTTCGAACATTCTTTCGAATAAAAATACAATTGCATCTGTCATGATTGATGGGATTTATTCAGTAACAATTTTAAGCATAAGCTTTTCGCAAATTAAAATTGCACGTAATTAAGAAATTATGTCGTAAACGTAAATTAGATATAAATTCCAATATCACTCCGACAATAGTGACTGTGTGCATACGTACAGTTATCACCAAATCATGCTAACAGGAAAAAGACTGTCATACATATATGCTGAAGTCATTCTTAGACCGATGTCTATTATATTATATATGCTTTTGTATCTGATAGGGTCATTGATCTCTATATGTTGATTCTCGTGGATGTGTCATGCTGTTCTGTTGATTGTTATTATCGTCATGTGACACTAATGCAAAAAGTGAGTAGAATGAAATATGTCTGAAAAACTCAATTTAAGGAAGTACATTAGAACGGTTAATAAATATAATTGCAATGGAAGTCGGAACTCCATTAACGGTCACTATCGTAACGGTGTCATGGATATCATGTATCGTTCTTACTCTAATAGACATCTTGGGGTGGTGCAATAGCCAAAGGGAAGTATAAATGTGGTGAATACCGTACATTACTGTTAGACCGAAAATGTTCGTAAATTAAGGACTTTTGATTTTTTTTTGTTGTTGCTGTCTTAAGATTACTCTTGTAATTATTTGGACATAACATAATGGATATTTACGGATCTATAAGCCACGATAAAGTAGGAATTTGTATTTTGCAGAATAAAGCATACATATATTAGATGAGGGATTAGATTTTAATAACTACGGTACTTTTGTCAGTTGATACATAAATCGATAACTGATGAAACAAACAAGCAAAATCTCCACTGGATGATTATTAGTATGTGCTCCATTCATGTATTACTTCTGAATGTTAAATTATAACATTTCTGTTATGGTTTATGAATATCTTTTCCATACAAAAACCAATTTTAAAAATAAATTTACTTTTGAATATAAAAAAGTTGTTTGTTTAAACGGCACATCTGAGGCATTATTGACTATGTTATTTCAAGGTAACGTTACCTAAGTGCCTTTTCCAAGAGCACAAAGAGGCAGATGACCTTAGCTTGTTTGGGCGGGTATCGAACGAACGACCCATATATTATGAATCCGACACTATTTCAGATGAGACACGGCGGCTACCCTGAAAGATTTGTAAAGCAGCTTTATGTATCAATTTGCAACGATTTGTCTAGAAATTGCGAAAACCATTTACTAGTACTTGATGAATTCAGCAACACACTAGAATGATAACTGATAACTGTGACTGATGATAACTATCATGTTTTCTTTAATGCTATTAGGATCTCTTCCAACAGATATTTTCCTCCACTTAGATAAGAAAAGCAATGATTCAAAGTTAGAGTCGCTGAAATCTATATTTAATAAAGTGAGAAAGAATGAACATTACCAATGGTAAATAATGCTATGGTTCATCAAATTCGGTATTATGTAACTCCAGTCGTCCATGAGATGGCGTTATCAAGTATATCAAACATTTTACTTTTGATTAAACAGATTGGTGAACTAAGTACATTAGACACGTTCTTCTCGATAATTTTCTTTACACAATATCTTTGTATATTTTCGGTTCATAGCATTCCAGAAAGAAACAAAACAATTCTTTCTAGAACGGGAACCAGTGTATCAGCGGCGTCGCTAGGGTTGGTGTCATCCAGTGCGGTAAACACCCCTCCAGACTTCCACCATGGACTTCTTCTTCTTAAAATAAATCCACAGTACAAAAACGACAAGAACACGAACAAATTAATTGAAGGTCAGAAAGTAAAAGTATTTAAGAACTGTAACAACGTTAAGTTATTGTTATTTTTACATTAAACTTACTTTATTTAAAAATTTCCTTTTGGTGTCACCCTCTGAGATGGTGCATTAACTATTATTAAACAAAAGAACTATTTGTGAACGACTATTGTATAAACACTGCACAAGAGTATAGTGTGTTGTTTTGTAGAACTAATGTGTTTGATTCCTTGGAGTATATTTAAATGTGATAAAATGTCGGAATGTGGTTTACTCTAATAATATATGCAATATTCAAAATCTATAATTCAAATAGGCAGACACTATCAGCCACATTTGCAGTTTTCGCGCACATATTAAGAATGAATATGATAAATTATAAAGCATAGTTTTAAAAAAACATTACGCTTATGACCATCTTCAAAATTATAAAGCACTAGAAAATATTTTGTTTAATAATAGCAATAAACATAATTAATTTATAAACAGTAATTTTGCATATCCTTATTCCGTTTGCTACAAGTCCAGCAAACATTTATAATCCAGATGTTTTTTTACCGTCTATATAAAGACACAAAGAGCAATTTGGAATGGCTTTGACCCCTTCTGTTTTTCGCAGTTCCGTGCTGTATTTCTCTACTAATTTACTTATTGAATTATACGATCAGATAACAAAAACACAAATACACAACAGCCATTGCACTAAAACAGAATTTGAGGTCGTGATATAATTTGGTACGTCTTAACGCCATAATCATAATGCATTATTTAAGTACTGAAACTTAATTTCGAATCGATGTTAGTACTGTTTGCCGTTAATAATACCGCATACATTTCAAAAAGTGACGCCTTCATCAGCTCCCAATGTCTTGATTAATTAGAGATATGCTACAATAATATTCGTATTGATGAGGATGAAAATAAAATAGAAAACAAAACTCCATAAATTTGACCAAAAACAGTTCAGTAAATATATGGAATAAAGTGCTGATTTCTACCTTTCGACATTGGATTGTCAAAAATTATTTTAAAAGTTATACGTAACTTGTTTAGCCTCAGACATATGTTGGCGCAATATTTCATTTATCTTTCAAATACCACCGACAATGTCTTACACAAGTTATCCTAAAGTGATTTTTATGAGGGTGGGGTATGGAAGGTCGGGGTTAGGGAGTGAACTTAGCTCTGAATGTTTAATAAAGACTCAAATAACAAACACATTTGCAAACAAAAAAGTACGCTGCATGTTATACCTTGTAGCATTCTGCAAAGGTTGGGGTGGGGTAGTTCCATATATATTTAATCTCATTGTACTTACAATATTACGACAGCCAGACGTATGTCTGTACACTACACTCCTACAAGCGTACACAAATATTCAAATATTCATATTATTAATTTCTCACAGTGAAATCATTTCAAAGATACCATTCAATTTCTATAATTACATGGATAATGTGTTATTGTACTATAAAATAACCACATAGCGAATTATAATAATATTAATTCTTACGACGGCAAGCAAGCAATACGATTCTTTACAACTAGGAACCCATTCTTCAAAATATACAAACATATCAACATCACAAAAAATTATTCCTACTACGATTTTAGTAATAATACGTATATACACGATCTACAATTAAATGCAGTCGCAGACAGCAAAGATCGAACAAATAGCTCACTGACCTTTTTAGAAGCTACACTTAGAACTCTGTTCCATAGGGTTTTTCCCGCCAATTAACGTATGGCCGCACGGAGTTCCAATTCACGGGTAACGACAATGGCAACTAACGCTCGATGGCCGGGTTAAAGTTATATATTTTAGAATAAATCAGGGTTCCACCACTTCCTCGATTCTGATTGGGTAGCGCTGGGGCCCTATCCACTCGACTTATTCAATCTGGCGGGCAGTCAGCGTATCCAGAAGATAAGGCACGCCCACTCCTTCTGGCAGCTTCTTTGATGTACAAAACATCCTTCCAGCCCAAGGTGCTAATTACACTTCTGACGGGCTTTGGTCAGCTTCCTCTCTTAACTATGGCAAACTTACGTAAGGGATGGTGTTAGCCTGCGGTCATGTGTAACAATAAACAGTGGCTTGTCCGACTTACTTGATAACACATGGTTCTAATGGTTCTAATTTAATTTTGGGTCGGGTAACGCCACATACATCCCACAATTTGTATTTTATATGTAATGTATTATTCATCTGCAAGTTAAAACATTTTTACCACACTTTGATTGCTTTGAAGTGCGCTTGCTAACCAATGCTACTTGTGTTCCTTTTACTATTATTGGATCCTAATCTAGGGTCGCAAACTTAATTTTGAAAAATTATATTGCATACTAAATTTCTCACTTAAATTGAATACACATGAAAGTCCTGAGCTATTGACGTATATAAATGTAGAAGCTGGAAGATGTTCCTAATATTAAGACAATATTTCTTTTCATGCATACAAAATCTCTTCATTTTTTTCTTCTTTCTGGTAATCACTTTATGCTATTGTTACAGTTTGCGTTATTCAACATTTCAGTACATAACAGTTTTGGTAATGTATGCCTTTTTTCTAACGTAGCTAGCGTATAATTGAATTTTATTTTGGAGCGCCTTTGCAGGCAAAGAATGCAAGCTGGGCGCGTCTCATTCCTGACACAAATAAAATGAGAAATGAAATATGAAAAGAATATGTTTTCTTCCGTTTCATGTACGATATAATAGTTTTATCATAACTATTTTTTCTGATGAAAACGCAACACGTAAGAAAGGTCTGTAACTACTGTTTAGATATGAGGTAGAATAGCACAGTGTCTTAATAGCATTCATCACTATTTTTCATGAAGAAACTATTAAATACTTCTGTATTATTCCATAAACAGAGATTATATAGAATACATGTGTGGGAATATATGTTCGTGAGTGTTGGATATACTGTAAAACGCAACTATGCCACCTTTACCTAAAGAAAGCGAATATTCACTCGTTATTAAAATATATCTCGTAACAATATTAATATCATTTAAAGAATATTACTTAGGATATCATTTGACCGTGAATTATTTTAACTAAATAACTGTTTAATAATAGCCATGTAGGTGAAGAACAAATACTACTGTCTCAGCTAAGGTACGAAAACTACTTTGAAGACGGCGTGAAATTAGTTCTTAATATGTCAAGATTGATCCGTCGGTATGCAAAGTAATGGCTTAGCTACGATCAATGATTTTACTAAAAGGACATAATTAATTAAGTATTGTAGGATAGTAGAAGAGTCCAAATAGAAAACTTCAATTTTCTTTCTTTAAGAAAGAAGCCAAGGGTACAAGTCTACTCGAAAGAACAAGGATTACAGCTAATTTGAGCTGAAAAAAAATAAAACAGATGCAGGACCACAACCAACTTTTTCCTAACTGTTTGTTTAAACAACAATGCACTTTCTACTGGAATAAGTATTTCTTCAACATCTTTTTCAGTATTTGTTGCATAAACCTCTGTACCCTACTTAACTTATTTACGAGTGTCTCAAAGTACTTATGAATGCAATGCATCTAATGTTGTCCTAGTTAGATTACTTTAACTCGAGAACGCAAAGTATTTCTCGTTCCCATTTGTCTCATAGATTAAAATAAACGAATGCAAAAGTATTTCAGTACCATTCGGTGAATAATAGTGGACACATTGCAGCACCATCGTTAGGTTAAACTTCCTATTTTGCCCAGTAAGGCGTTATAATAGGCGAGCGGTTTTGAGGGTAGTGATAAAAAGGTCTATGTCTGAATCATTGAAATAGTAGTCGTGTCCAATTGGCCTGGATATTTTGCTTTTGTTAATTTTTGTGTGTTTGGGTGTGTTTGTGGGGGTCTTTTTGAAAAAGCCAATCCCCAAATTTGTATCGAAACGTCGAGTTCTAATATCCAAAACGATACAAATAGCGACAATAACGATAACAACAAGCACAACGAGAGTAACCTCAAATCAATACCTGCTTGGAATTTATTTAAATTCTGTATCCAAAAGTCTTTAAAACAATTTTTTTTTCCTTCAGGGAATGGTTGAAAATAAATATGTTCTTTAATTAAACAAATAATGAATTCATATTTTAATTTTTTAATATTTAAACAGAGCCAGTGAAGTGTAGAACAACAAAGTTTTCGATTAATCTACATGCGATCTCCTGCAAAATAGGTTTTTCATGTAAGCAATTAAAAGCTAATTTTGTTTTAGTTCCTGCCTTTTGTTCAAACAGTGCGTCAACCTTGTCACACTTGGAAATTAGCTTACACTTACGTACTTGATTGATGTATTAAATTATAATCACGCACATTCTTCATCCTGGTGGAAATAACATTTAGTTTCGTCGTTTTTATAAAGACGTAATATTCCCAATTGGCGCGAAAAAGACTGCAATAATATTCCAAAGTCGTGCGGAAAGGACAGGGAAATGCAAGAATATTCTCAATTTGTGAGGAAAGAATATGTACATGAAAGAAATTTGTGCAGTTAAGATAGGAATATCAAATACACTTAGATACAAGCTGAGATAATGCTATTTTGAGGGAACATGCCAGCACTATCCTAAATCAATGTCGTCTACATTTTATGTATCGTTTCTGTCCAAAGGAAATAAATCTCTCTCTCCATACAACGCATTTTTGTTGTCAAAATGTCAGCTTTCTGTACAACAATCCAAGTTGTATTTCAATGTTGTTTTTATTCTATTATGTTTTACTTTTTTCTTTGGGGGTATAGGTGGTGGGGTTTGAAAAGCAAATTACATACTCAGACTGTGGTGCAGTGTTGTAATGGGCAATCTGTCACACTGAGTTCGATCCACCTCATAATGACGTATTCAGTCCCGAGTAAACGATTGGCTAAATCAATCCAGTTGAAGAAAAAAAACTTATTTTAAGGTCTCGTTATTCAACGTAGGCTCAACTTGTCATATTTAACGTCAACAATTCGCAGAGCTTATACATTTGGAATATTTTAATAATCTCGATATATAGTCATTTCAATTATTGCACATTAAATTTGAGGTAGCAATTTTGAAACCAATCTGAACAAATTCCAAGTATTAGGTGTTGTTGTTGTAGGGTTTAACGCCTTTTTTCAGCACACGATAGACTATACATGGCGTCCAGTCTTATTGGTGGAGGAAGAATCCGGGAAAACCCACGGAAAGAACCACCCACGAAAGGCTACTAGCAAGCTTTCTCACATACCCATATTCACCTAATCTTAGACTCGAACCCACGCAGACAGAGGTGAGATGGCAGTGATCCCTAACGGTGAGAGCTATAGACCACTTGGCCCCTCGGGGCCCATCCAAGTATAAGAAAAAAGGTTGTACAAATAGTTCTTAACTATCCTTAGAAAACGCTAATGAGTTTCAATCATGAACCAATACACATTCCTGATTAATATTCCGCAGTGTCAAAACACGTACCGTTAGATGTTATTTATAAATATATTACGGACCACTAATGTTTTATTCCTTTTGAGATTTGCATGCTGATGTACAGATTTTTTATCAAGTACTTTTAAAGAAGAGAACTTCCCAGGCTTTTAATCTGAAAGACGAAATGTGTTTCATTAATATCCATCAAATGGAAGAATGTTTCCGTAAAAGCAAATTGTATCGTAATTTATAGCTGATCTATCGATGCTCAGCGCAAAATTTTAAATCGATCTGCACGCAGAAAACAATATTACTCACAATTTTTTATTCCGATTTTAGCAGAGCTTTACAGGAACAAAAATTTCATTATGGTTCTTTCTTTTCAACAGTGTTGATTGCAGACACATCAGAATGTTACCTCAGGTAGAAAAGGCAAAACATAGGTAGCAACGTTGCTACTTGTTACTATGTATTTCCAATTCTGCCATTATATACTTCCGGTGTTTACATATTTCTCAATGAACATAATTAGTTCCTCTTATGGCATTATACTAGAGAAATAGTTTTGTGGCTTTACGCATTTTGAAATCTCTTTTGAATAAAATTAGTTACAATATTAACCTTTTTGATTTTTAGCAGCAAAATTACACTTAACTTGACGAACGCTCGTCCACTATGGGACTATCAGAACTCAATTTATGACAATATTTCCAAATAAGACACATTTCATCAATGAAACTATCTTAGTTCACAAGAATATGTCTGTTTCAGGAACATTATTTTCAATCGTGTTTTCGCTTGGAAACTTCGTATCTTGGACAAACGCAAATTACTGTTTTGTATTAGATAAGACAATGATGTTATATATAACGTACTATTTTAACAAGAATTTCTGCCAAAAGTGGATTCGTTACCCGTTATCTAGTACATTCAGCTTCAATGCAAACTCCATTGGATGCTAGGTGCACTAAGTACAATAACATTTTGCCACGAACAATACACACTGACCATTTTGAAGACATGATCTGCGACCAGTGACAGAGACCAATTAGCAAATACCTCTGTTTATTGTAATTGACCAATATCATGTTTGTATCTGAAAAATCACCAATCACTAACAACAAAGTAGAACACCAACCCTTAAGAAGAAGCCTAAAAGGTAATCTCAAAGCAATTTGGTTAAATTTACATGAAAAGCTATTGCTAAAAAAACACAATAGTAGTCAGCGTCTTCTTTCTTATCTGTAATATTATTCGATTATATTCTTTAAATGGACTCGGAATTAGTGTATACTTTGAAATGTAACTTATGCAGTGATATGTTTAGAATTACGTCGTATCGTGAAGTAAGATATATATAGGCGCCAGGTGGGACGGTTGTTAGCACGGCTCTCCCAGTTGTTGACGTCGATGTTGGCCGTCTTCATGTCCCTCTTGCAAAAATCTTTGTAGCGCAGACGTGGGTGTCCAGTCGCTCGTGCACCTTTTGCTAGCTCCCCAAATAACAGGTCCTTAGAATGTGGCCTGGGTCCATTTTCTTGACATGGCCGAGCCAGCGAAGGCGCCTCTCGCTGAGAATGGAGAACATGCTGTTGATGTTGGCGCGTTCTAGAACCTCTGTTTTGGATGTCTTTTTCATGTCACTTGATGTGCATAATGCACCGCAGACATCTCAGGTGAAAGCTGTTGAGTTTTCTCTCGTGTCTTGCATAGGTGTGTCAGGTTTTGCTGCTATAAAGGAGTCAGCTGAGCACGCAGGCTTGGTAGACACGCAGTTTGGTCTTCTCGGTGAAGTCGGGGTTGTTCCATACCCTCTGATTAAATCTGGCTATCACCGCAGCTGCCTTGGCAATCCTGCCGTTCACCTCATAATCAAATGCGAGTGAGCTGAAGATGTTGGACCCGAGGTGTGTGAAGTTCTCCACAACTTCCAAGTTGTACCCATCGATGGTAACATAGCGAGGGGAGTCTGCATCTTACGCCCTGGCGTTAGTTTTCTTCACGCTGATGTTCAGTCCAAATTCCTTGCAAGCGTTGGAGAGGCGGCATAACAGCTGATGCAGTCCATCTTCCGTGTGGGATGTCAAGGCTGTATCGTCGGCGAAAAGCAATTCACGGATGCGTACCTTTGTGACTTTAGTCTTAGCATGGTGACGGGCGATGTTGAACAGCTTTTCGTCAGCCTTGGTAGGGATGTACACTCCATCGCTGCAGTCCTTGAAGGCGTTCTGGAGAAGCATGGAGAAGAATATGGCGAAGAGCGTCGGCGCAAGCACACAGCATTGTTTGACTCCGATGATTACTGGGAAGGCCTCCGATGTGCACCATTGAAGCACACTGTTCTGTGCATGATCTCGTGCAACGACTTGAGGACAGCAAGTAGACGTGGGGGGCAGCCAATCTTCTGCAGGAGTCTGAAGAATCCACTCCGACTGACCAGGTCAAATGCCTTCGTCAGGTCTATGAAGGCAATGTAGAGGGACATCTGATGCTCATGACACTTCTGCTGCAGCTGACGTAGTGAGAATACCTTGTTTACAGTTGACCTGCTGGCTTGAAATCCACACTGTGACTCTGTGAAGACGCGGAAGGCTAGGATCTGCAAGCGTGCCAAGGCAACACGGGCAAAAGCATTTCCCACAACGCTGAGGAGGGAGATGCCCAGGTAGTTGTTGCAGTCGATACGGTCTCCCTTGTTCTTGTACAAAGTGATGATGTTGGCGTCACGCATATCCTGTGGGATGTATCCCTGTTCCCAGCAAAGGTAGAGGGGTACGTGTAGCGGCTGGAGCCGCTGGTGTCCCACTTTTGATGACTTCAGGCGGAATGCCGTCGCTTCCAGGAGCCTTCCCACAGGTAAGGCAGTCTAAGGCTTTTCCGATCTCTTCCAGGGTGGGCTGCGTGTCTATCTATTCCATGATAGTCAGGTCTGGAATAGCATCCAGAGCAGTGTCAGTGACGTTGTTTTGGGTTGCATATAGCTCGAGATAGTGCTCAATCCATCGCTGCAGTTGTTTGCCCTGGTCTGTTATGTCTTCACCTGTCTTGGACTTGAGGGGGCGGTTTAGAGGTGAGGGCCTGTCGCCTTCTTGATGCCTCACACATTCCTCTTGCATCCCCGGTGTCGGCAGCTGTCTGTATATTGTTGCAAAGGTTAACCCAGTAGATGTTGACACAGTGGCGATCGGTCTTCTAGGCGTTGTTCCTTGCAGTCCTGAGGGCTTGCATTGTTCTTGGGCTAGGTGCAGTCTTGTAAGCCAGAGGGCTTTCCTCTTTGCCTCAGTCACAGTCTCCGTCTCCTTCCAGTTTGCCTTTCACCATTCAGCATTTTTCCGTTCCTTCTTACCTTGAGTTATGATGGCTGAGTTGTACACAGAGTCACGGAAATAGGACTACTTGGAGTCAATGGTGTCATCAGGTGTCACTTTGGTGAGAGTTTCCTGCACTTTGCTGATGAACTGTTGTGTTTTCTCTGGGTTGCTTGCACACCAGGTTTTGATGCGAGGGTGACCCTTCTTCTTGGCATGGTGCAGCTTATCGGGTAATATTCGCACCTTACTGACCACAAGGGAATGGTCCGTGTCGCAGTCGGCACTGTGGTAGCTGCGGGTAAGGAGGACGCTGGCCAGTTCTGCACGCCTGGTGAAAACAAGGTCTAGCTGATGTCAGTGTAGTGTACGTGGGTGTGTCTATGACACCTGGTGGATCTCCTTGCATTGGAAGAAAGTTTTGGTCACACAAAGGCTGTGGGAGCAGCACATCTCCAGCAGTCGCTGACCGTTCTCGTTGATCTTGCCCCTTCCGTAAAAGCCAAGACAGGCGGACCAGGCCTCATAGTCAGCTCCCACTCTTGCATCGAAGTCTCCTAGTAAGTAAAGGCCTTCGTTGTTTGGGATAATGTATATTGCCTGATCCAGAGCCTCATAAAACTTGTCTATTTCCTCGTGGGTGGAGCAGCGGTTTGGAGATTACACGCTGCAGATGTTGACCGGGCCAAAGGATGTTGACAGCCGGAGGCAAGCATTCTCTCGGTATCTGATGACGGAGGTTTAATTAAGGCGACTAGCGTATTCTTTATGGCAAAGCCTACATCTTTGCTGCCTATGTTCATCCGAGGGCTTCCCCTGGCAAAATAACGTGTAATTGACTTCCCTGATGGTGCCGCTGTCAGCCAGTCGGGTCTCCTGGAGACAGGCAATGTCGATGTTCAGGCAGGAGAGTTCTTTGTCAATGACGGCAGTGTTCCGTGCATCGTCAATCTGCTTTAGGTTATTGGTCAATCCAGGACACATGGTCCTAACGTTCCAGGTTGTAAAACGAAGAGCTGAAGTTTTACTTTTTTATTTTCTGAGTCTTTCCTGATGCGGAATTTTGTGGCCCACGTGTCGAGATGGTTCTCTAAGCTCCACGCACCCAGTGAAGCAGGCAGGCCATGTCGGGCAGCACGTTACTGACTGGGGGCTGCCCAGCTTAAGGCGTGCGGTAGCTGTCCAGTGAGACCAGGTGATCTCGCCCACCGTCAGAAGTAACCCATGTCGCCAAGCTCTACGCCAATCGAGCTTTGGCTTAGAACCGGTAAACTGCTACTTCTCGTTTTGTGCCGACACCGTACGACGACGCTAAGATGCCCTCTCCAGTGGAGCTACGAAGCTTAAGCAAGGTGGTAAAGAGAATCAGCTGTTGTCCATGCAGCAGATCCTCCCTCTCCACGCAGCTGGTTGGCTCAAGGGAACGACGAATGTCGATGCAGCTTAGCGCCAACGGCGTCGCAGGAGTTGCCGGAGTGACGTTAAAGTCATTGTCAGACCGCCTTAGGGACTCCGTCTCCGGATTTTTGTTGGCTTTTTTTTCTTAGCCTTTCACATGAGTGTGTAAGGATGCAAGGCAGCAGAGTTTTGGAATCGGAGTTCTCCTTCTCCTAGACGAGCTATCAATCAAGGTTTACGAGTCCCATCTACCCGAAGCAGTTCGTACGCTTTATCAGTGATATACCACGCTATGTATAGGTTTTGCATTAAAAGAAAAATGGCTTGCACTAGTTTCCTTTTAATGTAAAATTTATAAGAGTGGTATATCAGTAATGCAGCATACATGCTATACATATATTTTATTTATATCACATACACCTACACATATTTGAGCTTTAAATAGAGTTACGATATGCTCCTGGCAACTGTATATTGACCGAGTGAATGAATGAACTCACATTTCTACGAGTGTGTCCGCTACAAAATGTAGTTCTGCGATGTTTCATCTACTTCACAAGAACATATGCAAATTAATAATTATGGTGTCATCTTTTTCAGTTTCCATTTTTATTCACATTTATTAAATCAATAAGTCAATAAGACAAACTCATAATTTAAAAATGAAATATGTTGGCTTTTTTAGCTTCTTATACACTGAACCTGAACTGTCAGGAATTAACGTACTTGTGTATGGAAATTAGTGTGGAATAGAAACTAAATTAAATGGCGAACCAACAAAAGGTAATTAAAACATTTTAATATATTGGCAGTTCATGTAAGTCATTAATTATTCTGCTTTAATGAATATTTATAAAGACTACACAATGGATAGATCCGAAATGACTAGTTAAGCTCTGTCCCCTTAGAGACAGTTACTACAAACCCCAAGCTTCCCATTAAAATGGCTGACTCATCGCAGAATACAGGCGGCACCATGTCATATTCTCTCTCGCGTATTCCCGATAACATTTCACTTAAATACCTTCCTGATCAGAGAAACTTTCCAGTTAAGTGTTACAGAAGACTTTGATCTACTTTACGCCAGGATATAGACACGATATCAAAGGTTTGGAGTTTGAAAATAAGATTCGCGTAGAGCGAGACGCTGTCCATCTCTGAAGAGAAGCAGCCAACGCACCGTCTGCACATCGATATTACGGAGGAAAAGTGTGAGTATGCATACTGCTGATATAAAGCGATGTAAATTTAATGTTTTGTATTTTTTATGAACTATTATTTTATGTTTTAAGTATTTAATACACTGAAGTAATGGCAACTGGTATAGTACAAGTCATGCAGGTCATGTAGCCGATTGGTACCGACTATTTAAGTAATGTGACTTATTTTTTACAATTTGATTTCACATATATTCCTTTAGAAATTCATCATATACACACTGTTCAAGAAGTGCACTCGGCAAAAACAAATGTTAAATTGCGTAAATGGATATATTTGGATGAGGTAAGCTCACATAAGCTGGAATCTCAGACAGCAGCATTAAAGAAAAAAAAAGAAAAAAAGCAGTATCTGACATTACTTTTTTGTATTTATATCACTGGGAGAATTTACTAATTGAAGTTATAAAAATTGTAAATTTATCACATGTTGTTTGGAAACCTAATAAATAATATATAAACACTTCATCTGGCATTTCACTGAGTGGTGTAAACAGTGTGTTTCAGACATATGCACCAATAGCATTTCATTTACAAATGAATGTGTATGATATTGAAAAATAAACATGTATTGTTGCAGTGTCAGTGGAGATTGCTCCCATGTAATAGGTCTAATTAAGTCCCTTCAGGGTTTCAAACTACATAACTTCACCACTGTTCCTATATAAAACGACTATATCCAACCTTACCGGATATCTCTCATCTGCAATGCATGATCCCCATGCACATAGAAGCACCATTTTGTAAATGTATACAAAAAAATCATGAAAATTACCGTAGCACCGGACGCTCTTATCCGACTGGTCAACATCTGTGGATTTGATTAACAGGTCGGATCTCTCTCTCTCTCTCTCTCTCTCTCTCTCTCTCTCTCTCTCTCTCTCTCTCTCTCTCTCTCTCTCTCTCTCTCTCTCTTCTTCTTCTTCTTCTTCTTCTTCTTCTTCTTCTTCTTCTTCTTTGGTTCGACACGATCGTAAATATTATTGTCATGGACTTACGCCCGTATCTAGCTACGAAGAATCCAGAGAGAAAGAGAGAGGGGGGAACCGTTTGGACATTTTTATATTTAATAATAAGAAATCGTTTTTTGACCATTTTAATAGGTTTAAGGAAAATCAACGTACGATTTAAACACACAACAATATGTGTGTCTCGTCACCGTAAAATTTAACAAACAGGCTTAATGTCACTGACTATTGCAACTATGTATCATTTCAAATTAGTTAAGGTTCCTTAATCAATTTGTGCTATGCATGGCTTTAATACAACAATTAAAGATAAGACATTTTTCTGACACCTTTATGCGTGAACATGACGCATTTCCATGAATCCTTAAATTTTGAGAAAGCTTTGGCCACCTATAAAATCTTTGATTGTCATTCGCAAAGTCTTATACGGAATGAATACAAGAATAAATAATAAATCCACCAATGCTAAGCTTACCATGAAGACAAAAGTTACGGTTCGGGCCGATCTCCCTCCTCTCATTGCGAAAATAATTACACTGTTACCTACAATTCAAACCAGAAATACAAAACCGTACACAATTATCAGTGGCAAAACGTTTGGCTACTTTACCCATGGATTTTCTAGTTCATATATGCTTTCCTCATAGTCAAAGGCAGAATATGCCTCAAACATTTCAAAATCTGTGATCATGTTGTCCGTTGCATTCAAATGACACATTTTGGTGTCCTTTATTGAATGTTGCCCTGGTGAATCAATGTCCTTCTTGACCTTTAACTGATATTGCCCACAATAATATTATGCTTACAACTAAATATAATAACTATCTGAGGATACTCGATTACTATTTATAATGCATCGCATTATCGTATTTTGTTACGTTATTACCTTGAGTTAGTTACAAAATTTCTCTTGCAGTGAATGACGTCAATACTTGGTCTTGTAACAGTAAGACTTTCAGCAGTATTATGTTACTATTATAAGTTCTTTTGGGAGTGTTTTATTATCTTGCATAGCGAAACATGTTCTCCGTGTCCATCACATTTCAGATGCGAAATACTAATTGGTATAGCTCTGCTTATAAATCACCTACATCCTTCTAAAATCTGTCAGTGGTCTTAATGGACACACTTTGAGCAAGCAACAATATCAGCGCATTTCCGATAATGAATTCCTTTTGTTGTTATTTAAATGGAATATTGAGCATGGTAATAGTATATAAATGTATTTTAATCAATACTTGCACTGAAGGAAAAAAGATAATGACTAATACAATCACGTCTTTCACTTTAACAAGAAATATCTTGTGATTTTCGAGGCAATAGACGAAGAACGAAGATTGTCCTCGTAAATGACACGCGTCAAAACACGAGGGTTTGTGGTCAGCTTTTGTTTTGCTTTGGTTTTTGGAGGAAGGGAGAGATTTTGAACAAAAACGCCACATAAATTAATAATTGTTTCTTTGAAAGTCATAAAACATACGGAAATCAGCAGACAATAACATATATGTTGTTAATTATCTATGTATGCTTTGTATGATATAATGAAAGATGATCAGATTACAGAGCTGTCATATGATTATCCTGCTCCATCCAATCATCGAACTCAATCGTCAGCTAAACGTCTAAAGAAAAATGTTTTAGGCAGGTAATATTGTATCGTCAGTCTTCCAAACAAAGTATCCACCACTTAGAAATAACCAGTTAATAACTAATTCATATGGTGTTCATTTGTAAGGTACAGTTATGCCCCTTTCAATTGGCTATCACTGTGGCTTTTAATGTGTATGAAGTTCTAAATATGAAGGAAGGCCCAAGACCAGACACTGTCGAAAACATCTGAAGAATTTGTCGTGTATCATACTTTAAAGTTAATATAATCCAATCAAATGTAAAATCCTCTTTACCCTAGTGTAACTGCAGATTGTATATCAATCACTGATTTAAATGATAAAATAAACAACGCCAACACGTATACATACATACATACATACATACATACATACATACATACATACATACATACATACATACATACATACATACATACATACATACATACATACATACATACATACATACAGAGAGAGAGAGAGAGAGAGAGAGAGAGAGAGAGAGAGAGAGAGAGAGAGATTATGTATTCAAGCTACCTAAAGTGCATTTTTTCTTAATGAAATCTGCTGATTAGAGAAAGAAAGAAAATTGGAATTATAAGGATTAAATGATCATAGGTATTTATCGATGTGTAAAGTGTTACCTAATGTTAATGTAAAGCTATTTGACCTTTTTTTAGTTTGTGTGTGATTAGGTCAAATTTAGACATAGATATTTACTCAATCAAAATCATTTAATCGTATTACATGCACACATACACAAACACACACAGACACAGACACACACACACACACACACACAATGTAACTATGTGTTATGTATCAAGAGTAACCAGATAATCATGACTCAGTTTTGCTACACATTGCAACAATGATTTCAAATGTTATATTTGTTTTTAAAAAATAATTAAGATAGGAAGTATTGAAGTTCATCAGGATGAAGATACATTTACGATGGAGGATTTGTTATAATTTTGTTTGTGTAACAAATCTGGGTCGCAAACTGCCGTTTGTACGAATTTTGTAAACTGCAGTTTTTGTAATTTAAGTTTGAGTAATCAGAATGCTCATCATTGAATATATAGTTCTGACTAAATAGGACTCCTAATCGTTAACGCAAGTGTGAGCGACCTATAACAAGCTTTAACTAATTTATCAAGTTTAAACGGACATTGCTGTGAACTACGGACATGGATGAAGAGCTAAAAATAGATGAGCGGTACAGTGGTGATGAAAAGTCCGATTTAGAAGAAGACTTGATAGCACCTCAGACTGAGAAAAATATATACCTTCAAATGGATTCTAAATTTGGAACTTTGGACAGAGATGATTTTAAAAAGAAGATGTGTTTGGAATTGGATGAGCAGAATTTAAAAGATATAAGACTATCACAACATGATCTGGCTAAATTGGAAAACAGTAATTATCCTGTGACTCGTATAGTTGAGAGGACAGTAAGATGTGATAGTGCGCCTCTAAAGGAGAGATTAGCTGAGGATATATTTATTCTATACCATTTCTTAGCAGGAGATAACAACTTATCTGAAGTGAAAAGCCTCGCGTCGAGACAGAAACCACGCACGGGTATGCGTGATAGCAGTGCATGTGTGAGACGAGTATCCAAAAGAAAAGGATCTAACAAACAGTCACAGCAATCAGAATCAGAACCAGAACAGGTGATGCAGAACTCCGAACGCAATTCAGTATCATCTCTTTTAAATGATAAATATGACAGTTCCGTAACAATAGAAAATTTATACAAGATAATAGATCTAAAACATTTTATACAAAGCAGTATTCAACAAATGAAAGATGACATCAGAAATGAATTGAAATCTGAGCTTGACAACATACGTAAAGAACTGCACACTAGAGATGTTAACTCTACTAGACTACAATCGGAACTAGAAAGATGCAACGAGGAAGATAAGAAGTTATCTAAAGACAATCTGGCATTGAGAATATCACTCAGGGAGAAGAATAATCAGTTGGAAAGTATTAAAGGTCACCAACTGTTTTTACATCAACTGCTCGAAGACAGAGTATGTGATAAGGATAAAGAAAATGTAACCACGAAATGCGAGGCACAGACTCAAATAACGCTAGCTGATATAGTGCGTATGGGCAAACCTTCAATTGAAACACAAACAGCAAATATGGTGAATGTGAGAACTGCTCGTAATCTTGATCGTACAAAACGGCGGAAGCATTTATCGGACCAAACGGAATATACGGAGAAGAACAAAGGCGGTCGACTGAAATCCACTGATTCAAGGGAAGGAGTGGCTCTGACTCTGTCCACCATACCCAGGACCTCAACTGAAGAATTGACAGTAATTGAAGATAATGGAGAACGTGGTTATCACAAGGATCAGAAATACTCAGCACGGGAAAATGCAAGAAACATCGACAGGGAAAGAAGATCACCATTCAAAAAAATTCAACCACCTCAACAAAAGACTTGGATAAAGGAAGCAGAAAAATCGATGTCATCACAACTAACAGAAACTGCAGACCACAAAAAAGAGTGAGGAACTCTTATGAACGTCGAGTTCTAATGTCCAAGATACCGGTTGACAGAACGAGAGAGGAGATGAGAACTTGTATAAAAACGTACGCCAGAAAAAAAGGAATAGAAATAATTGACTCTCAGATCTTAAAGCACTGGCGTGTTAGAGGAGGAAAGGACACGGTAGATGACTTAGACTTTGAGAAGGTTTTAGAGAAAGGTGTTTGGCCAAATTTTGTATGGGCAAGAGAATGGTATGAGGATTACGGTGATAAGGACGCCAAAAGGTCATGTGGAACTATATAAAGGGGCAGTAAGTCGCATACATATGTATAAATTATGGTCAACTACTTTATAGTCACTGTAATACTTGTGTTGAAAATCTATTTTTTAAGTCAACAAATGTCTAGTCATAAAGTTCATCTGATGACATGGAACGTAAAAGGAGCCATGTATGGTGCACCATACTTGTACTCTTTGCTAAATGAGGTAGATATTGCAGTGCTTACTGAGCACTGGCTTCTTCCGGTGCAACTCAACTTCTTAGACAATTTGCATCCACAGTTTAAATCTTTCTCACGCTCTGACAATAGGCTAAAAGTGAATTTTGAAGAAAGGATAAGACATACAGGGTTTGGTGGAATAGCAATCTTATATAGGAAGTCACTCTGCGTTAATCCTTTATTGAGCGTCGGCAGCGATAGAGTCTTAGGGATAGAAGTAATATGTAATGATAAATTGAAATATTTTGTATTCGGAGCACTTTTGCCATCAACTAATTTTCCTATTACAAGTTACTTTGAAACAATGGAATAATTAAAGTACCAGTTTGATATATCCTGTAAAGAAGGCATTCCCATACTCGCGGGAGACTTCAATGGCCAGTTGAGTTCACTGCTTAGCTCCAAAACTAACTGTCTAACAACAAACGCTAGAGGCGCTATTCTAGAAAAGTTTCTGACCGATAGGCACTTAATATCCGTTAATAGTCAATCTATTTGTGAAGGGCCTGACTTTACATTTTTCTCAATCGATGGTAAATCCAAATCGTTGATAGACTATATACTATTGCAAAAAAGCAAATTCGATTTAGTGGTTAAGGCCGAAATAATTGATGACCATCCTTTGAACATTTCAGATCATCATCCTGTAAAAATAGAGTTGGTCATTCCTTTTGCATATAATATAATCATGGTTGACAAACATATAATTCCCTCCATAAATTGGAAGAAAGCATCGGCAGAACAAATAAATAGGTATAAGGAAGCAACACGCAATGCATTTTTAGCGCAACTGCATAAGGCAGAACTAGTGACAAATGTTGATATTGAAAGTATTATTCAAGACGATGGTAAAGATCTTACATGACGCAGCTTCTAGGTTTCTGCCCATAAAAAGGTTTTGCCCGTACGCTAACCCCTATTGGAAACTACTAAACGTAAAAGAGTTTCATACAGAAATGAGGCTGAAACGTAGGGTATGGATCTCTGATGGTAGGCCAAGAGGATGGCAATTTCAGTCATACGCGAACTATAAGAAAGCGAAGAAACTGTTTGGAAAAGAGTTACTGAGAGCAAAAGAAATATGTGATAGAGAACAGTTCAGTGAGCTCGATATTTCCACTTTCTATAAGTTTATAAGGAATAAAAGACATAAACGTGATTACATATACGAAATTGAATCTAACGGAAAAATTGTACGCGACCACGACTCTATAAGAGATTTATGGGCAAATCATTTTTCCAATTTGTCTCTACCTGACAATACCTATCTGTACGATGGGAATCATTACCAGATGGTTTTAGCAGAGGTTAAAAAACAGAGTATAGAAACCCATTCCCACTTTAATGGAGTTGTTGACAAAATTCCCACTAGAGAAGAAATCAGTAGTGCAATTAGTTCTCTCAATAAAGATAAGGCATGTGGTCACGACGGTATTGTTGCCGAGCATTTACTGTTTGCGGACACTCAAAGCAGTGTACAGTTTCTTGAAACTGTCTTCAAAAAAGTGTACGAGGCCGAGGAGTACCCATGCCATTTTAAACAAGGTTTAGTAATACCAATATTTAAAGGAGGGGGGAAAAGCAAATTAGATATGAATAATTACCGTGATATAACTATAGTTGCAGTGCTTCAGAAAATCCTAGAGCGAATTATATATAGTAGACTACTTATATTTTCTAAGCACATTAATTTTCCAAATCCATTGCAACAAGGTTTTAGGAATAATTGTGGTAGTATCACTGCAGCGTTTTGTATCAAAGAATCTATATGCTACTATATGGATAAAGATACTCCTGTCTATGCAACATTTCTTGATAATGCTAAGGCATTCAATACAGCCTGGCACAATGGGTTATTTTACAAGCTGTACAAACTTGGCATAAAAGGAAAGACGTGGCGCATCATGAAAGACTCGTTTAAGGGAGTAACCGGTTCTGTTTTATTTTGCGGGCAAATTGTCCAAATATTTCAATATTAAACAGGGTGTAGGGCAGGATCGTATCTTGTCCGCTTGGTTCTTTCTCGTTATGATAGACGATTTGATCACTGATTTAGATCAAACTTTGCGAGGCCTAAAACTTGTCGATCTCCACCTGCCATGTGTCTTATTAGCGGATGACACAACTGTAATGGCTAATTCGCATCATTCGATGCAGCATCTGCTCGATACAATCTCTAATTATGCGAAAAGGTGGAGATTGAAATATAACGCAGATAAAAGTTGCAGCATACTCTTTACAAACAAAAGAAGAACTGATATCCCTTCTTTTCTATTCAACAAAACGCCAATTCCAGTAGTCAAAAGTAAGAAATATGCCGGCATACCTCTAAAGTACAACTTTAAACCTAATGACGCGATAAAAGAAGCATGCGATAAAGGTAAACACTTATTAAAGACTTTATATTATTGGTATCAGAGACGGGGGAATGAACCCTCTAACAAGTATGAAAATCTGGAAAAGAATCATTCTACCCGCAGTCCTATATGGATGTGAATTATGGTCGAATATGACAAGCACCAATATAGAAGAACTTGAGCTATGTCAGAGATATGCAGCGCGACGAATGCAAGCTTTCGATAAATATTCGCCCACAAAGGCAACGCGTAGTACCTAGGACTCTGGTCAATGGAAGCATACATAGATAAGATGAAATTGTGTTTTTTTCAACCGGCTGTGTAGGGGCGATTGGACTCTTATCTGGAAAAAGATTTTCATTTTGCGCTTATGTCAGTACTTGACCAACCCACTAACACAGACGGGGTTTATAGTAGATATTGACAAAATATTCAAGAAATATAGCATGGGAAGTGTTCTCTTAGGCTATGCAGTAAGAGTACAAACCCAAGATAAACTTGTTTGGAATCGGTATATTATTGATAATATTCAAAAACTTGAAGAATCAACCTGGAATACAGATATTGAGCTAAGGGGCGATTTAATTCACTTCAGAAACATTCATTTGGACTTAAAACCAAGCAGTATATGGTTTCTTGGGCGTAAATTTCCATCTATGGTATGGCCTCTCTCTCTGAAATAGTGAAACTATATACTAGTATCATACCTGTTGGAAAAGTTATGATATGCAAACTCTGTGGAAAAGAGACTGACGACAGAGCGAAACATCTTATCTTAGGTTGTGAAATGCTACTTGAAGAACGAAACGTCTTCTTTGAGAGGGTGATTGACACTTTAGAGGTGAGAGACGGGGTTATTTTCTTCAATCAAGAAGACGATATACTATTGGAGACACTTCTTGGAAGCAGAGTAGATTGCTTGTCGTCTATCGACGATGACGTATGGGATAAACTCATGTTGGTAACGGCAAAAAGCATAACCTCATTTTACAATAAAATGCATGCCCTACTCTCAAAAAACATGTCATATCATAACAGCAATATACAGTAGTTAAGCTAAATAAATAAATAAATTAATTTTAAAAAAACAAGCAAAAACAAAAGGCCATCCTGTTCTTGTCAAATTCCGCAATTTTGTTGTATGACAGATCACGGAGATATAATTCTTTCTGTCTTATATAATATAAGAATGTCACATTTTGCTCTCTTTTTCATTTGAGAATGGTTTCATGTTGTTCCACATATATATGTATAGATGTGTGTATGTGTGTATATGTGTATGTGTGTATGTGTTTGTGTGTGTATGTGTGTGTGTACATTTATGTGTGTGTATGTATGTATGCATAATCACATGTCATGTAGAAAGAGCTACATTGATAATTACACTAGTATACGTTTCACCATTTTTTTTATATACACTTTTCTGTTGTATTTCATGATTTTGTATTATCTTGAATTTGATTAATCTGATGTAATCTCTGTTGAAGAGGAAATAAAGTCAGTCAGTCAGTCAGTCAGTCATACATGCATGCATGCATGCATACCTACCTACCTACCTACCTACCTACAGAGAGAGAGAGAGAGAGAGAGAGAGAGAGAGAGAGAGAGAGAGAGAGAGAGAGAGATTATGTATTCAAGCTACCTAAAGTGCATTTTTTCTTAATGAAATCTGCTGATTAGAGAAAGAAAGAAAATTGGAATTATAAGGATTAAATGATCATAGGTATTTATCGATGTGTAAAGTGTTACCTAATGTTAATGTAAAGCTATTTGACCTTTTTTTAGTTTGTGTGTGATTAGGTCAAATTTAGACATAGATATTTACTCAATCAAAATCATTTAATCGTATTACATACACACATACACAAACACACACAGACACAGACACACACACACACACACACTGTAACTATGTGTTATGTATCAAGAGTAACCAGGTAATCATGACTCAGTTTTGCTACACATTGCAACAATAATTTCGAATGTTATATTTGTTTTTAAAAAATAATTAAGATAGGAAGTATTGAAGTTCGTCAGGATGAAGATACATTTACGATATCACAGCAAAACGCTTCTCATTAAGCTTATCTGCCATTATGTCAACGTGTCTTGCTACGTTGTTTCAGTGGGGTACTATCATCCACATGCACGAATGTGTACTTTGATGTAGCCTATAAGGCTGGGAAAGAAAGCAATGTAGAAGTTATATAACAGAGATAATACAGGTGATAATTATTTCTAAAAGTATGATTATTTAAAACTATTATTAATTTATGTGTTACTTCCATGCTCAGAATATTTCCTGTCTATATAAATATTAATGTATTATCTTAATGTCGCCAATGGAGCCGGTCTCTTCCCTTATATTTTGGTTGTTTTTTCAATGATTTTAATATAAATGAAAATTCTTTCCCAGAACACGTTAGCGCACAGTATTCATTATTTACAATATTTCTGAAAGATATCCTTTTCCTCTTTACCTTCTCAAACGTACTTCAATTCGTCAAATATGGGCTAGAACTGCATTTCAACGTTCTAAATTACAAAAGTTTTATGAGTTTAAAAACCTTTTATGGTGAAAATAAGAATTTTGAAGTGATAACTGGTTCCTGACTTTCAAGAGAGAAACGTCACAGGCTCCACCGAGTGCATAATTGTATCCAACGCAATCATTCAGTCTCAATCCGTGAAGAGTGACTCAAGATTAGAAACTAGTCAACGTGGGTAAACTCTGCTAGACAACCGACAAGAGGTTATTTGTGAATTACTTACTTTCATTGGATGACTTTATCCCTTGTGTAAAAAGCACTTTTTGTTTTTTAAACGTTTGGTATTTTACGGCACAGCAAGACAAGTAGATTTTTAGAAATGAACCACTAGGTGTAAAGGTGCCATTCCGAAGAACATTCGCTCTAATGGACCGGGAATGATACAGTGGTAAGTTTCGACGTCATAACCCTTTGATCACGTGTGCTGCACGATGTTAGAAAAGTAATTGTGGCACCAACCGCCTTTAATCTCCTCTTACGACAAACTGGAGGTCACATCCGGACTTACTTCCATTGCCGATGCTGCACATGGAGGATATAAATTAAACAGTGATATTGGATTTATATATATCTATATGAGTAGATGAAGATAAAACTACACGTAAAGTTAAAGATAACCGTATAGAAAATGAAAGGGAGAAACCAGACATACAATCCGAAGATATTCATTTTAGATATGTTAAAGACAGTTACGGAATTATTAATGGAGTTATAGTAAAATGAATAAGTTACGTACCCAGCCACATGTAGGAACACCAGTCCTTGTAATCTTACATTTTTGTCCATATATGAAAATTTAATAAAGATAATACTATTTTCTAAATTAAAGGAATATATTAATTTTAAAAAAGAAACATTCTGTTATGTAGATATGAAGGTTCATTTATTTACTGCTATTTTGAGGAAAATTGTAAAAATTTTAGAAGAATAATCGACAATATAACAGACGTATTCCACAAGGTCGATTTATGTTTATCTACCTAACACTGGACAGCGTTTCGTCCTTGCACCATTATAAATCGAGATCAAACTCTCCTGTGACGCAATGGAAAGAACATTTCCATAAATATTTTAAGAGAAACCAAAGCTATTATCTGAGTTGTTACACGCAGTGCAACATATGTCCCTTTCTCATCCTCTTTTATTTTTTTTAACTACTACTACTACTATTACAACGACTACAACAACAACTACTAATACTACAACTACTACTTTTCTACTACTAATAATAATAAAAATGGAATAAGGCCAGTTGTTGCAATAGAAATGGAGCGTAAATTCAGCGATTTTCGATGTCCACCTCGCAAGAAGCCACAGTAGGTCCTTTGCTAGAGCCTCTGACTCGTAATCTAAGGGTCTCAGATCTGCTATCCGCGCAGGCAGACATGGTAGGATGTCTCTGTATATCCTCTGTGTGTCCTCGAAGAAATCAGCCTCCATTTCTTAGACATCATCTAGCAAATGAATGCACACAACTCCACAAGTGGTTTGTTCTGATTAGACGGAGAAAAAACGAGTTTGATAAATATCTGAACCTAGCAACCAGCAAAACAAATCACACCAATAAATTTAGATATCCACAGCGACAAACTCGTTCATGTACCGCTTCTTTCTGAGCACCATAAGGACACGAGACAAATTACAGACAATAGATACAGGAGCTCCTTAGATTTTCGTCATCAGATTATAACATACTCGTTAACTGTAAGTAAGACGTAGTGATTATCAGTACTTTGGTGGCTGAGTTACATTTTGTTCTTCTCGTTGTCATGTATAGATGAGTTAGTAATAATAGACGAATATCATTATTCCTAACTTTCCCATTGACTACCGCAAATAAAGTCCCCAGTTTCATCTCTATACATGTTTTGACTTACATTCGTAAAACCTAATAGTTGATCACTACATACTTGCCTCCCCCCACCCCCTCCTCCTAGGAAATAATTATGCGGGCGCCTCTGAAGTTTCCCATCATTACTATTCAATGTTTCATTTCGCTACCATTTTATGTACTATCTTAACCAAGCACTGCGCAGTGTGTGCTAGTAACCTGGGAATGCATTATGCATTAACGTAGATCAAAACAAATAGATAGAGGCCTTGGAACTGAAATGTATTCTAAACCATTTCCGTGGACTAAAAGCAAAACACGAATACGTTTTATATGTATTAATACCCCCTCTTTTACGCTTTCTCAAACTTTGTATAGATTTACTGTATAGATGCAATTCAATTGGGATTAATACAAGTTCAATTAATTGTGTCTAAGAATACCCACGTAGGGACGTTGCGGAAGACAGCTAAGTAGTTTTGAATCCATGTGTGTACCAGGGAAATATGGATTGAAGAGCTGTATCGATCGCCAGACCAGGCACGCGTGATTAAGCGGGTATCTAAAACTGTAATAAAAGTGCCGTTCAAGCACAAATATATGCACCTAACTATTTGGGTTCGGCAGTGAGATAGACAGTTGCATAAAATCAATTTCAATACTAAGTTATGGTATATTATAATTATTCACGTAAGTATTGCTTATGGAAACACATTCCTATCCACTTCCCAAACTCAACAACATTAGTTATTATATAATTTAATAGAAATTATTCAATACTCTCTACTAACGTGTTATTACCTTATACCATTTTACGTCTGTCTGTCTCCCATCATCAACACTTTCCTTTCTTAGAGCATATGATTTGCCAACCATTGCTTTTTAAGTTTTTCTCGCTGTAAAACCCATTTGGTAAAATTATCTTAAATATACTATTTTAAATGAATTGTGTTGATCGCTCATAAGAGTTTGTCACATATGAATACTGATAATAACTTCTCACATTCCATATAGAGCAGTCACCCTAACACTGGAAATATAACTAAAATTTAAATTGCATTTTATATTGTGCTATAATCATAGATCTTTATCACTATAATTGAGTTATAATTTGTGTTTCTTTAATGTACATGACCGTTGATTCTGTGTTTCCCTGGATGAAGTGTATAGAAGCTAACACCGGATTTGCAGACTGTTGTTAATGTTGGGAGTATTACAAGTGTCATATTATATTGCATTCCATTCTTTGTTTCTTGTTTTGGTGCTCGGCTTTTGAAAAAACTGAATTCGTTCCATTATTATTTATTGTGTGAGACGCATGTCCAGCCATTGTACAGCACCAATATCAACATCAGCAGGCTACAGAGTCTGCAGTCCAAAGTGGAACATTTTCAATGTGTAACATGGTCTGTAGAACTTCACAGCTACAGTTGCCTGGACCCATCGGACGAGGTTGACTGCATAACGACACTATCATGTTAGGAAACGGTTCAGCTTGATGCCGAGATCTCTTGGAAGGTTGAAGCCAGGATGGCTGACCGATGCCTCAGCTTCAAAGGAGTTGTTTACAACATTAGTTGAAAACCACTCATCACTCCATACCAAAAATAGCTGTCATGTCCTCTGATAACAGTATGTACCATATTTTGGATATCTCGAAGCCAAACGGACTTCTGGATGTGAAGTTTTGTCCTTGTATAGTAGAAGGTTTTCACTGGCATAAACCGTAATCAGCAGTTTTGTGGTTGTCCCCTGACGCCGGAGATGGGGATGAAATATTGTTGAGTATTCGGCAACCATGGTAAATGAGTAGGACGTACTGTTTAAGAGCATATGCGATTTGTTGTGTCGAGTTGGACATCAGTTAGCATGGTATGAGATGATTGATCCCAGACAGAAGCGTAAAACACCGATGTCGAAAACAGAGGGCCATTGCGAATGTTTTGAGTGTCTTAACACTAGCACCCATAGGTTGTACCAACCGGTTTGCTTCGAGTGCTCAGGTTTGCTACAGTTTGCTTCAGATAGTTGCTGAATGTCATGACCTATCCAAAGTCACACCAAGCTTTGTTGGTATCGGATCGTGTTTTATGTGTTGTCCATTGAGGAGAAAGCACCGTTCGCAACTTGCATTTACATTTGTAATGTAGAGAGGCTGGAAATTGTATTATTCCATCGTTTCATCCAGGTCCTTGTTTTGTAGTTCCTCTAGCTCAGAGAAATGTTATCTGCGTAAGCGAACTTGCGCCACTGTGTTTCAGGCAACTCATTGAAATACTCTTTTAATATGCTTGTGCGAAAGAACACGCCCTTGTGGGAGACCATTAGTCTGACGTTTCCACGAGCTGCAACTCTCTCGGATGTGCACCCTGAAGCGCTTGTCGAGAAAGAACAGTTTGGTAGTTTCGATACTCTGTATATTTTCAACAACAGCCCTGCATGCCGGACCGTGTCATATACCGCAATAATATCAATTAAAACATTTATAGTTTTAAGTTTTTAAGGTTTTCAGCAAACGTAGTAATTGCAAGGACTTTATTGTAAGTGATGCGGCCATACTGGAGCCTGCCGGTTCAACAGTTATGGTGCTCTTCAAGTCCGGATCGATTCTTCAGAGAACCATGCGCTCCAGAAAATGAGTCCTTATATCGCCGTATTATAGGGATATTTGCCAGACTTAGGGATCACAATGATGTTTCCCTAGCGCTACAAAGTCGGCATAACTTTGCCATCGGGAAACGATTCTTTACGGACGCAGGCAGGATATGCTCATATTCTGCTGCTTTACCTGGTTTGATGTTGTAGAGCACCTTTTCATGTTGTGTTGCTGTTGAATTCGTTTATCACAGTGAACTGGATTAAGGTAACGTAGTCTTCGGTTATACAGACGAAAGGAAATTCTTTGATATCTGGGGAACAACTTAAGATATATAATTATAATGACATGATACCAAGGTTTAAGTTCAAGCCATCAACTATTAAATAGATAAGACCAATGATTGTAATAATCATTTAACTGAGTCATAATACAATTAACGAGAAAGCCATCATTATCATCATACAATGTATTATATGCATATCACCTAAATGCAATGCTATTAATGACAATAACTATTGATTATATAAGCACATACCGCTATAACTACCAATTACATAAGGCATAATAAATAACTATTAATTACATAGGTCAATAACTATTTAAAAAGAAAACAAATATTTCTTATATAGGCCAATAACTATGCATTACAGAAGCCATTAACCATTCGTTATACAGGCCAATAACTATATTTTCTTTCTATTTGTAGTTGTAACTATGATGCTGGAAAAGGGAGATAAGAAATTTGCCTTTCACACTTGACATATGGGGCTAATAGGTTTCATTATGAATGGATTAGACTAAAATACCATATGTTGACTTCAGAACGTAACCTGGACAGCCAATATATCTTACAGATATTCACTTAAAATGGCATGGTGGATATAAAATTTAACGAATCTTACAGGATGCAGTTTTCTCTTTTTCAGTATCGCCAAAAGCTGTAGGTATCACGGTACCAATTGTTTTTCCATAGACCTCAATGCTAATATTTGGAGAGATAACTATATTTTCTATCCTAATTTAGCATGCATCTCACATACTGTTATAGAGAACAATGTTAGATTGTCAATTTGACAATGACAAAACCAGGTACTCCATTGCATTTAAGAGAGATAACTCTGCTGGAACTAGACAGGGGTATGAGTTATCTAGTCACAACATACCTATTTTCAGTCATGTGTATTACATTTTCAAAAAATCATAAAAAATACAAAATTTGATCTATTTAGGAATTAGCATAAATTCACATGTTGCCAAGAGGCTAACCTTTTTTTTAAGCCTAACAGAAAGTACAACTCTTACATAATCCACCAATCAAAGCTAGTCTTAATTCTTAAGGTCTGAATGGTATGGACCCTACACCTTAAGCTCCACTCACATGGACTTGCGCAATTGGTACCATTATACCTGTAACCAACACACGGAAATTGTGCCTTTAAAGTAGAGGAAGGGAAACAACTCTTAGTCTCTTCAGGAGTCCTTGCAGCTCAGTTATACTAATATGATAAAAGATATAAACTGTCATAATGGCGTTTGAGTGTGCGCAAAGAACTATTTTGTATTTCGATGTATGTATGTATGTATGTATGTATGTATGTATGTATGTATGTATGTATGTATGTATGTATGTTCTCTCTCTCTCTCTCTCTCTCTCTCTCTCTCTCTCTCTCTCTCTCTGGATTCTTCGTAGCTAGAAAGATAACTACGAGTGTTATCGAATATACTCAACCATTAAAATAACCAAAGAAAACCTCTCTCATAAGTGTGGAATTTACTAAGCACTCTGATAAAATGTATAAAGGGAACCAGGCAAGACATAGTTACTTTTATTCAGTAAGCACAACGTATTCCTTGCATTTCACGCTAAACAATCAAGGTAAATCACACTTTGTAGTCAAATTTAAATAAGTATTTTAAATATATACCAATCTTGTATGTTTATGGTTTTGCAATTATCTCAGCTATGTTAGGATAGGTCGTTTGCATATAGAACGTTTCGTGTTTCAGAGTACATACATTTCTCGTTCAAACGAGCACACAGTGATATTCATTTCCATTTCACATTGATACGAAGGAAAACCGAGAGCAGGCTTTTTATTCTCGACAATGATGTACGTTTCGAACATCCTAATCTCGTTCCGATGGGAGTCCAATAGCTTCAGTCTCTGGAAGATATTCAAAGGTAATCTTAGTGATGCTCTCCTAATTAAAAATGATTTGGCGGACGAAATTCTGGTTAGAGGCAAAAAGAACAGATCGCTGTAAAATCGGAGGCTTTAAAAAAATAATCTACGATTTTCAATAATCAATGAAATATCGAAACTTGTAATATTTATATTAGTCCTCTAAACGAATATGAAACAATTTGAACAAATCACCTTGTTTCAATAGCTTGTAACTATTACGTACGTTTTTTTTTACTGTTGACGTCATCTAATTATTATGTCACAAAAAGAGTATGCATTAATAAACTACACAAGAGATCAGTTCAAAATGGCTATTATATACGGCAGTGGTTCAATTCTGCCGTTATATACGGCAGTGGTTCCATTCTGCATACGATGGGAAAGCCCACGTTCTGATTACACCCATGTTCTCGAGTTTAAGGCGATATTCACTTAAACTTTTGATCAACAGACTAAAACATGAATTTTACTACGTCATTGCAAACAACTATTTTAGGTCCAAATTAAGTCATTTGAAGAAAACATTTTAAAAACCAATCGTCAACTCCTCAAAGAATACAAACAGAATAGTCTCCAAAAATATTTTAAACAAACTTCGTCCCAGTTTCTAGACCATACACACTAAACAGAATGCTTCAGTGCAGTACAGCGATACTCTATCTAGTCAATATAATTAAAAAGAGACCCACCCCCCACCCCCGAGAGGTATGTAAAGATTTGAAGTACACCAATTTACGTTCATGCTAAGTTGACCTTTGGCATCCCAAGTCCACTTATTTTTAGTAACCTATCAGATAAAGGCTTGCAAATTCGCGTTAGAGAGAGAGAGTTGTCGCTAGTAACAATATGTTCTAGATAAAGTGTACAACTTTACAAAAGTTGAAAATTGTGATTTGATTGCTGAGCAAAAAAGGACAATGGAGCATGATATCATATGGATGTTCATCCGATCTCCATATGGGACTGTGGAGATCTGGTTTGTATCAGAGTGTTTATAATGTATGACCCAAACTGAAATGAATTAATGCCAGAGTTACTAACAAACCGCTGAATAAGCAAGCAAACAATTCTTTACTCAAGACAAAAACTGATTTCATTAAATAAACACAACAGTCATGGATTAGAAAATATTGTAAATATTGTGATGTGGATGGAAATTTAGTGTGTAATTCACTTGAAGTAGTTCTTTAATATACGATTTGGCTAATTTCGGACGTATTCACACTGAAATTTAAAGTTACCCTCACCCCCCCACCACCACTTATTTTCTACATGAAGTGTTTACTTGAGCTCTGTTTATGTCGGACCATTTGTACCGGTCAGCGCACGTGTCCACTCTCTGTACATGTCGGATAGACCGGTGGCGGCACGTGTATACAGTTATTTTTATATATGCTTTTGGACCGGTCCAGCGTCGGGTCGGGTCGTGCGGAATCTCTGTGTTGCGGTTGTGGAAGGTATTACAGTCGCTATTGCTTGGCGTTAGACCAGTCCTGTGTGGTCACAGATTTCCTATATCAAGACGATACAATCGTCTAGTTTGTTTTGGTGTTGAAAATGGCAAGAAGCTCAGCTTGGCCCCATTACCTGATTTATCAAATTATTTCTACTTTCCTAATTACTTTCCTAAATTTAGTCTCCATCCACCTAAAACACGTTGTTAATTTGTAACTGCTTATTTAATTAATTATTTACTTTAAATAAACCTTATTATTTTCTTTGGAATTTCATCTTTGCTTTTTCCTTTCAGTAAGTAATAATTTCACTTTAATGAAATGAGCTATCTTATTCTTTCTTTCTCTTCTCTCTGTCGCTCAACTTTTAGAACGTTGTCTCTCTCTCTCTCTCTCTCTCTCTCTCTCTCTCTCTCTCTCTCTCTCTCCAATAACTAAATTATATCACTGAATACCCTTTTATTAGAAATGAACCTGGGCTGATATACGTGGTGCCTAAATTGACCCCATTACAATATAATTAACGACAATACCACCATTAGTGTCCTCGTCAGGAAGGTAATACCAATAGTTGTCCATTACAAGGAAGATCATGTATGCACTGTGCCTTATTGTCAATGAAAACGTTTTTATTATATAGTGTTAAAGCTTCTTTTTGTCTATTTTTATACTCTTATACTCAAACCAAATACAATAAGCCATTTTACGTTCACCGTTTGTCAAATGGTGCTAAACAAAATTGTTAGGCAAACAGCACCGATGAATCACGGACAATCTGATTACTGTGAAAGCAATATACTGTTCACATAGTTGTTGTAACGGAATAAAGTTTTAAAGCAAACGCTAATGTTAAAATATTTGAAATTTACCATACACTGAATAAAACTACAAATAAACTACTTGCTATACAGCCACTGATGACAGATTGAAATATTTGAAATTTACCATACACTGAATAAAACTACAAAGAAACTACTTGCTATACAGCCACTGATGACAGATTGAAATATTTGAAATTTACCATACACTGAATAAAACTACAAAGAAACTACTTGCTATACAGCCACTGATGACAGATTAAAATATTTGAAATTTACTATACACTGAATAAAACTACAAAGAAACTACTTGCTATACAGCCACTGATGACAGATTAAAATATTTGAAATTTACCATACACTGAATAAAACTACAAAGAAACTACTTGCTATACAGCCACTGATGACAGATTGAAATCAAAATTCATATTGTGCACCCGATTTATTATGCATTCTGAATGTCACACAATTTCAATAAAGGAAACGATCGCTTGTATCTAAAATATCATATAATATTTACAAACAGTGGTGTTTTTGTGTGAGGATTGATGAAGGGAACACCAGGGATAACGTTATCCGTTTCTAGGCAACCCCGAATCATGGCGAGATAACACACACACACACACACACACACACACACACTTCTTACAGAGATGGACTCATGCACGCACACACACTCATATATATTTTTTATGCTTTATTGTATTGAGCCAATCATTAATTTTTGTGTATGATAAGATTGAAGGATGTTTTTGACAAAGTTTGCTCAGGAGAACTGTCGTTAAGGTATCATGTTGACAAAATAGTGTTCACGTTAGATAACTCATTGACAATGTGACGCTTAACTTTGCATTGTCAGAAGTGTGTAGTATTTGGCGATACTCAAAACCTTGATCTTGCACGCACGTGTACGACACATGGGCGTTAAATAGTATAATGTATTAGGAACTACTTTGTAAACAAACTAAACAGGTTGGTTCGTCCATTTGAAAGTATAAATGATACTGTTAACGATGTGGACGAGTTAACTGAATAAAAAACGAACGTTTCAAACAAGCAAATGAACGAACGTGATATTTCAAATGTCAACAATAAACGTGAGCGACGTAATAATTGAAAATACCGTTCGGATCATTTAAACAGTTATTTAGGAAAAAAATATGTATCTGTTTGCAAATTGAATGGTTAAGACTATGGCGAGTGTTCTCAAAGGTCTATAAAAGTATAGCATGGAACAGCATTTTGAGGACAGAATATCAATCAGACATGTACCGTTTTACAAGTCTGTCAAAATACTAGAGTCGAGAAAGTACAATGCAACTGTTTTGGTAGGAAACTAAACTCAACATGGCAAATTAGCCAACAAGACGAAAATGTATTATTTCTGCTGGATAATGGACTTTCATACTTTATCGGCTTTGAAATGCGTAACTATATTGATACAATTCTAGTCTAGCGACAGCAGACACTCTATATGATAGAGGTCACATATGGTGTTCGTCCCTCAGCGAGATGCAAGTGACATGGCTTAAATTAAACGTTTGCTATAGCTGGGAATAAGGGTGGTAATAAATATACTTACATTTATGCATATTGAATTTCTTCCAAATGTACTTAACTAGTTCTGCAAATCCGAATGACATGTCCCACAATACCCGATACACTCCGAAACTGTACTTCGAGCACACATCCAGCTGAAATCGCATTATATTCTTCTTACTGCACTGACTTAGCATAAACATAGTCGATCATAATCAGAAAACATATACGAGTTGGATGAACATAAAAACAACCACAAAAAATGTCCAAATCACATGGAAAAGTTGTTGAAATAAGAATTCATTCAAAATATGGCTCTAAATTTCAATTTTAAGTAGACATTCGTTTTGAAACCAGAGCCGAGCGCGCGACGAAGTTTAATGGTCGATGGGCGGTGCAAGCAGAGGATTAATGTTGCTATTGTATATTGATAAATCTACGGGTGTGTATTTTGTTTCAAAATCCAACATAAATTCAATTACTTTTTCTTTTATTTTTTCAATTAAATCTGATGAAGAATTAAAAAAGAGTATATAACAAAAATGTTACTGATATTGTATTCGAAAATATGAACTCGTTTTCTCGGAATTGTACTTCATACCCAACGTTTAGGAAGTATTATTCCGGAAAAACTCGTTCATATTTCCCTTAAAAATGTCCATACTGAATGTTGGATTATTTGTGCATAATTTAAGCGGTATTTATGCCTTACTGCTTTCTCTCAAATTTAATTTTTCTATTTTAGCGGCTTTTGAGAAGTCGTTAGTTCTCTTGTGTATTATTAGTATTTTGTCAAACACGACTGGTCCTCTTTCTGCGATGATGTTTGCCTAATTCGATCAAATTCTGTTTAAAATTCTAAGAAGATGTTTAAATGTTTTATATTCTTTGGCTACAATCTGTCAAACTGAGATGTGAGCGCAACAGTATGGCCCTCGTTTGTCGAGTGTCGTTTATCGTCTATCCGACGTCTGTCGAAATTCTTCTTCTTCTTCTTCTTCTTCTTCTTCTTCTTCTTCTTCTTCTTCTTCTTCTTCTTCTTCTTCAGATTTTCAAAATAATCTGCACCAAATGATAATACAATTAGCAGACTTAAATGTTTCAAGTTTATACAAATAGTGTCGATCATCCTCAGTCTGCAGCAAACGAAGCAAGAAGTAACATGGCAATATTGACCACGCTTGCGATGGAGATAATCCCACAGCAAGCCCTTAATGCTATATTTGGCATTGGGCTGCTTGAGGCAATAAGTTGGAGCCTTAGGGCAGCGTTGAAAAGAACTTCTCTGCTGCTAATATGGGATAAAGACGATAATTCAAAGGATAACAGAGGGGAATTCAAGTACAGGGGAAACAGAGGTCTACAACGGCGGTGGCGGGAAACCGAACCGGGCCACAGCACACCCACCCCTCAACCAGCAGCTCAAGAAGAAACGTTCCCCAAGAACCCCACAGTGGATTCTGCTGTACAGGAGGGCACCAAAGTTCTTCAAGACCAGATAGTGATGCTATCACAACAGCTACAGGTTCTTTTTGCTGAAAGAGAGACGGCGGAGGTGGCCACGTCACCATTTATCTAACCGGAACCTATACCTGTACCATCACCACCACCACCCCCTACAAAGAAAGGAAAAGGAAAGGGGAAAAAGGGGATGATAACGTCATCAACACCCACCCCCACTCATCCGTCAGGTTTGGCAGTGAACCTGGACAAAAGAATTGAGGAAACGACCACCACCATCACCACCACTCCAAAGGAAAAATGGGAGACACCAGTGAGAACGGCGAGAATGCCACAAAAAAACCAAGGAGGAATTGATGGGGAAGTTATGCAGTGAACTATGACTGGACAAACTCTTAATGGATAAGAGAAAAGCAGCTGGGTTTTTATCGGCAGTAACCTACATAGGCTTCCGGTCACTGCACACTTCCCCACCGAGACTTCAACAGTGGGATTTCGCCTGCACTATACTCACCCGTCACTACCTTGAGGCCTCTCAGGAGCGACCTCTACAACACCTAATTGATGCAGCAAATTACATAGCCACCCGCCACGGAATTTATTTTCCACAAACAACACGGGAGGAGGGGAGAACTGCAGCTAAATTGGTGCAGTTAGAGGAAAAGCGTGGTACTTTTTCTTACGATGAGTACCAGACCTTTTAGGGGCTTTCAATCACTGCCATTTATTGTCAATAGGGTTCTCAATTGGCTAGAGAACCCTCTTTGAACAAGCTCTTTTGAAAATCTAATACGATTTTTTCGAAACACCGCATCAAAATTTACAAGCTATTCCAACCTAACAGTGACACAACTTTATATGTCGCATAGACATTCTAGTTTAAAAATTGTTAGGGACTTACATTATGTAGACTATGTACTAGAAATATTCGAAGTTAAGTTATAGGAAAATTCTACAACTTATAGAATTTGACTCAATTGCACTGGTCGCTGACACGTTATTGGTACTTTTTTGCCCATTAGTTAAACTGGACCGAATTTGAAATAAGTATAGCTAGGGCGTTCCAGGGCGTGAACGACATCTATCTACGACATCGGCTGGCCGACCTTCGGGACTTTTTCCTCCTTTTCCTCGTCCAGAGCCCATCAACATAGCGATATGAGAAGACTATTTTTATTTCGCTATTATTTTGTGCCATTGCACCCCTGCTTTGTTACAAGCTCACCGATTAGTTCATAGGGTGGGTGTGTGTTGGGTCTATTTCCACCCACCCACGGGCTTACATTCATGTCAATGACTACTACTGAGTGGTATGACATGACGCCCAAACTAATTAGCGCACTTTGTGCGCATGAATGCCCGTGGGGATGTGGCACCATTCCTTCCCCAGGGGAAACTGGCCATCATAAAACTTTTATTAGTTTAAAAAATGATGGCTTAAAACAGTCAACATATGACCTTTCATGGCTGGCTTCACTATAATTTAAACTCTCTCTCTCACAAATAGTGTCAATTCTGCATTACATATGGCAGCCTTTACTAAACATCCAGAGCCGTTTAAACATTTCTTTTTCAGAACTTTCTGAACAGAATATAACAAACGTTTGATAGAAAGCACACTAGCATCAAATTTGAATAAATGATTCAATTTATCGTTTCCTAGTTAAAGAAGTGAAACATCAGATTTAAACTCGATTTCTCTATTACCTAAGCCTTCGTAACACGTTAGTTTGCAATATGGTTGCATAATGTCATTTACAAGAGTGGCCGTTGACATTGTAGGACCTATATTTCTACATACAGACTGAGAACACCGATATATCTTGACGCTGCTAGATTACGCTACTAGAAACTCCGAAGACATAGCTTTGCCATCGATTGAAACCGATTGCGTAGCCGAAGCGCCCGTAGACATGTTCAGCAGGGCTGGAATGCCAGAAGAGGTTCTTTCGGATTGTGGAGTGCAATTCATCTTAGATCTCATGGAAGAAGTTCGCAGTTTGTTGTCCCTTAAACTGTTGCCCACAACACCCTACAACTATATGTGCAACGGGTTGGTAGAGACATTCAACGAGAAGTTAAAGCAAATGTTGCTACGGATATGTGCGGAAAGACCTAAGAGTTTGGATAGGTACATTAATGTAATTATGTTCGCCTATCGTGAGGCTCCACACGAAAGCTTACTTAGGCTTCTCCCCGTTTGAAATATTGTATGGTAGGACAGTTAATGGTCCTATGCGTATTGCGTAGCCGAAGCGCCCGTAGACATGTTCAGCAGGGTTGGAATGCCAGAAGAGGTTCTTTCGGATTGTGGAGTGCAATTCATCTTAGATCTCATGGAAGAAGTTCGCAGTTTGTTGTCCCTTAAACTGTTGCCCACAATACCCTACAACTATATGTGCAACGGGTTGGTAGAGACATTCAACGAGAAGTTAAAGCAAATGTTGCTACGGATATGTGCGGAAAGTCCTAAGAGTTTGGATAGGTACATTAATGTAATTATGTTCGCCTATCGTGAGGCTCCACACGAAAGCTTACTTAGGCTTCTCCCCGTTTAAAATATTGTATGGTAGGACAGTTAATGGTCCTATGCGTATTATACGCGAACTGTGGTCAGACGAGGTCGCGAACAAAAAAGTTAAGACCATTTATCAATACATGGTAGATTTACGCGAACGGTTAGAGACCACATGTTGAAACGCGCAACATGAACTCGCGAAATCTAGTCGTAAGTACACGAAGTACTACAACTGTGGAAAACGAAATAATTAATTTGAAGTAGGCTATCAAGCGTTGGTGCTTCTCCCAACAAATACAAAAAACTTAAAGTAATATCTGGAACATTAGATGTATTTGCATGTAAATAAATTGTTACTTGGACAATGATTGATTATGGCAGCACACGAATACTTTTATTCTAGTTGAATTGTAAAAGGGCCGTTTTCAACCTGACCATTTCGTGCCATTTTAAAACTTTCAGTATTGTATACTCATCAGATGTGTGTAAATAGACATCCTTGCATGTGACTTCTGTGTTTAAAACACGAACAAAAATAATCGCTGAATAATTTTAAAACAATGTTCCATCAATCAACTTCATTTGATTATCATAAGGATTATAGTTCTTTTGTTTAATGACACATCAATATGTTAAGGTTATATCGTGCCGAGGCAGTTCTAGTAAATTAAAATCTCTGAGCAATTGTTGGTCCTTACTTGAACAAATGTATATTCGTTACGTACCTATATAAATACATACATGGATTACAGTGGCAGATAAAAAGTATTTTATGATCGCCTGCATGCTTTTTGAAAATGTTCACTTTCTGTTTTATTTTCTTTTTACATGGTGGCCACATTTCTGATGGAGAAAGAAATCAGAAAGAACCATGGATTCGCGGGAAGCTACTGGCAAGCTTATTTATATACCCACGTTGGTCAAGCCAGGACTCAAACTTAAGCGGACAGAGGTTAGATGAAAGTGACCTGTATAGATGAGCGCCTGAGACCATTCGGCCACATGGAGCCAGTATTAAATAACACATAAAATAATTTAGGTCTTTTTGAGATAAACTAGCAATCCATGACAAATAGTGTTTCTTTATTGAAATAAAATTCAAAGACAGCACCTTGAAGTAAAATTCAGTTAGACTCCGGTAATTGTTAGCTTGATACAAATCGATGTTACGCATCCATATTGCTCTGTTATCAATAAGCGGCTCCTTTCGATACTTATAAGATTTACTTAAAAGGACTAATCAATATAGCAAAAAGAAAGTGTAAATCCGCAGCACTTGCAAGTTACATATAGGTGCACCTGGCGTAACTAATCAAACCAGTTTTTTCAATACACGTGACCTCGACGTCGTGAACTTCACTATGTCCTTTTTGACAACGTAAAATTGGGTTGAATTAAGGCTGAATAGACCCCAAACAGTGGCAACACTTTCCATACATGCTGCTGCTGGAATAACAATGGTAATAATAAAACAATAAACAACAACGTATTTAAAGAAATTCCAGGGCCTAGGTCCTATGGACTTGACAAAACCAAACAAATACATAAAAGTTAACATCCCGACAATGAACCCCATCACGATGTGGATAATTACAGGCTTGGGGAAGGGATAATAAAGATTAACAAATATGATGGAGTTACTCAGAGGCATAAGGATGTTGCATGCTAAAGAGATAATCAAGCCAATTTTACAGCTGATTGGAATATCTTTACTAAGGACTGTGAACATTTGCCCGACAAACCATCGCCGTCGCTGTCGTATAAAATCCATACACGTAAATGGACTTTTCTCTTGCATTTCTCCTGAAACAAAGTCAAACTTGAAGCCTCTATTACAAGCGAGCAAAGCAAAGTAGATATCTTCAGCGATGCTACCATAAGGACCTACATCAAGACCGACTTTCTTCTCAACACATTGTTTGAGCACCACATATGATCCCTTAAATCCAAAGTAAGGACGATGGAGCACGGCGAGCTGGAATCTAAACAGCCCATAATCTATGGCCACTCTTATACTGTCTGACAAGGTTGTTAGCCAATTAACGACTTCATCATTAGCATAGCAAATCGGGCCTTGCCCAATATCCGCCTTTCCTTCTGTAATAAACGTGATTATGCCATTAATGCTGGACTCACTGAGGGTCGTCTCCTCGTCTAAATGAACTATCCATTCATTGTCCTGTACCATTGATACTCCTGGCTCCAGACAGAAATTTAAGGCACGTGCTTTGAACAGAGTTCTTCGCGTTGTATTGTATGTGCTGGGCAAAACAATTTGCTTGCAGTACTCCTCAATTCCGGGTATATAAACATCAGAAACTACCTCGAATATATAATTAAAAAGTTCACTTTGAGCGCATATTTCTCTGTTTCGCTGCAAATTTGAAAGAACCAGATCTTTGTAGATCCCCCTTGTAACCACACGAAAGCAAATTCTCGGAAGTGTTGCTGTATTAACTTTGGGTCTCCTGATCTCTTCAAAAGGATTAAAACATACAAGTCCAAGAAAATTTCCTAAAACCATAGGCACTGAAATGAACGGAGTTAAAAGAATGAAGTATAATACACGAACTGTAAATATATCATAGTCTTTATCGTCTTTTACATCGTTATCGTAGTGCATATTAATCATGGTAGCACCAATCATTAAAACTATCATCAGAGTAATACTGGCCAGATGTTTCAACTTTTCAATCCGGGGTCTCGACTGTTTTCTCATGTTCTACCCTGAAAAAAAAATGGTTCAACAAATTGAATAAGACAGGTCGTACTCTTCACTTACACTGAAACTATTGAATACTCAGTTGACCGTTTCACAAATATACATACATTTTCAAGTGGTTTAAAAACAACTGCGTATTTTATACATGCATTGTTTTACCTATGTTAAGTTGAATAATTGTGTATATGTATGCAAACTGTTCTCTCTCTCTCTCTCTCTCTCTCTCTCTCTCTCTCTCTCTCTCTCTCTCTCTCTCTATATATATATATATATATATATATATATATATATATATATATATATATATATATATATATATATATATATATATAAACACACATAATGTATGTATGTATGTATGTATGTATGTATGTATGTATGTATGTATGTATGTATGTATGTATGTATGTATGTATGTATGTATGTATGTATGTATGTATGTATGTATGTATGTATGTATGTATGTTTCTACTGGAATCAGTACTAGGTACAATACTCATAGCAAAATGGTTGGATTACTTAAGTATCTCAATACAAAGAAAAGAACAATACACATGCGACAGTGGTCTGTAAGATAACGTGAAATAGAAGGGTAACTGAGAGGGATTAGCAACTATCATATGTTAAGAACGAATCGAATTGTAAGTAAACTTATGCAAACCATATATTCACTTACATTTAATTATGTGACGTCAGCAACAATTGATCAGAAAATGGGGTGAAATGTATCTTATGCTAAATTTACTCATTTTGGTAAAAAAAAAAATATGTTTACGGTCTGTGAAGACGATCTCTCAGTCCTAAACCTCCATTATAAGTACTGTTTATAATATTTTATAAAAATTAAATTTAGAGTTCACTATTTAAATATTTAACGCATAATTGGTGATAGAGAAATTTTAACACAATTGACATGACTAGTTATGAGCTCTCAGTACTATTAGTAGTAGTATCATTTATTTTTATTGTTATTCGTTTTATTATTATTATTATTATTATTATTATTATTATTATTATTATTATTATTATTATTATTAGCAGTAGTAGTGGTAGTAGTATCATCACCGCATGTTATAGAACATCTTACAAAGAAACACATAAAATCGGGAACAGAGTTAACTGATATGTTAATAAGGCAACAAATATTGTACTTTTTTTGTAGAGATATATGAGATATACCTTTTAGTGCCCTCACCTATAAAGATGCCCTTTCATTGATTTACTGATTACGGTGACAGTTTCCTGATATAGTTCAATTGCTTTCATAAACCAAGCTACATGTTCAAGTTTTTGCCCTTACAAATAAGCACACTGATTAACGATATAGCGTTACCTCTAAAACCAATTTTAAGCACCAAACTCAAACCTTATTATTAAATGCCGCTCTGATTCGAACACATTAGGGCAGTGACTCATAATTCTTTTGGGTGTGAATCGGTTCGCACCTGCAGGTTTCTGTGATATTTATAAAGAATGTAATGTGCTTTCAATTATAAGCTAAGTAAATCATCAAAACCCACCCGCCTCTTTACGTCTTCCAAACACATAAATTATGGATTGGAATTCAAAGGACAATAATTATCGATCAGGCCTTTATATCTATGAGAGAAAATTGAATAAAGAATCGGTCATACAAACAGAGAGATAAATATATATATAGATATTGTAGTCAATGATGCGGGTCAAATATTTCCATTTAGATATAATTATATCGCATGGTGGCAAATACATAAAAGATCTTGCAAAGTACATGTTCATCATTACATATCTGTCTTCATATTTCATTTTTATAACGGACTTTGCCGTAATATACTATAACACAATGAAAGGGAAGATCATCAGAATTTTGGCAACTGATAATTCATTCCAATTGTAATTTTCAGCACTAATGGATTACGATGTATATTTATGCTGCATAACAGGCTTTCGTTTATTTTTCAGTACAGGGTACATCCCTATACCAAATGACCAATCATGCACTTAGAAACTGGAAAAAGAGGATCAAGTTAGTACATGTGGTTTTAAAAGGTTACTTTACATTCATAGAAATTAACGCGATGATGCCTCATTGGTTAGTGTGCTCGTGACCTTCACAACGAGAAGGATTCAGATTCGAATCTTAATCAGAGCAGGTTAGATCTTTGGCCATTTTGTGTTCCTAGACAAGGCGCTGCGAAGTTATTTCCGGCATGATTAATGCTGGGGTCCGTTAGACTGTAAAGACGATTTTCTGGAATGGGTGGGGAACCTGGTCCCACCTTGATATAAACTGATAAACAAAAGCGTTACATATTTAGAACAATGTATGACGCAGGAATAAAGCATGGTTTAAAATCATACCCAGCCACAATGGAATGGCAGTATTTAATTTGTTGTACTATCGAAATCGAATATTAGAGGAATATATAGTTGGCTGCATTATGAAATCGAATATTAGAGGAATATATAGTTGGCTGCATTATGAAATCGAATATTAGAGGAATATATATAGTTGGCAGCATTAGGAAATCGAATATTATAGGAATATATAGTTGTCAGCATTAGGAAATCGAATTTTAGAGGAATATATAGTTGTCAGCATTAGGAAATCGAATATTAGAAGAATATATAGTCGGCAGCATTAGGAAATCGAATATTAGAGGAATATATAGTTGGCAGCATTAGGAAATCGAATATTAGAGGAATATATAGTTGGCAGCATTAGGAAATCGAATATTAGAGGAATATATAGTTGTCAGCATTAGGAAATCGAATTTTAGAGGAATATATAGTTGACAGCATTAGGAAATCGAATATTAGAGGAATATATAGTTGACAGCATTAGGAAATCGAATATTAGAGGAATATATAGTTGACAGCATTAGGAAATTGAATATTAGAGGAATATATAGTTGACAGCATTAGGAAATCGAATATTAGAGGAATATATAGTTGACAGCATTAGGAAATCGAATATTAGAGGAATATATAGTTGGCAGCATTAGGAAATCGAATATTAGAGGAATATATAGTTGGCAGCATTAAGAAATCGAATATTAGAGGAATATATAGTTGGCAGCATTAGGAAACACCACAATGGAACGAATAAGGAAACATCATATTGACGTTATATACAGTTGACATCATGTCCGAAGTTAAAATACTTCATATATAAATGAACACCATTAAAACACACACACACACACACACACACACACACACACATATATATATATATATATATATATATATATATATATATATATATATATATATATATTGCCCGTATCGTAATGTTTTGTATACAAACTAGTCGAAGCAATGTTAAAACAGAAACAAAATATCTTTGTCTAATTAATAATAGTTAGCTTGGTTTGTCTATGATTAAGTACACAAACATGCCAGTATGAGAGAAGCTGACACATTAATATATAGCATATTTGCTGATAAAAATAACTGCATTATATTTTTATAGGTCAGCTGATTTACTAGTCAATCTGTCAGTTAACTTGGTCAATGTGCAGTAAATTAAAATCACCTTGGCCCACATTTAACTCAAATATATGTTAGTGTGTGTAATTTTGATTTTAGCGTAGCTTGAATAGTATTTCAGTCATATCGCTACGATGTCTGCAGCGTGATATCCAGCACTGGGGAATCATGCGATAGAACTGTAGCATCATGTTCCTCCTAGTCGCATTATCTTGACATCAGGTTAGTCAGTTCTAATAGAAACCTTTCAATGTTGAGCGCCAACTAAAGCAGCTGCTAGTAGAAATTATGTGAGTCTTTGGTATGATTTTAACCAATAGGCCACCGGAGCTGTCTTGGAGTATGAGATCAAAGTAATAAAAAAAAATATACGTGCACATGCCCAAATTCTTAAAATAGAGAATAATAGCGAAAATAATATTTCAGGTAGGGTTGAACTGTGATGTGCATCAAAGGGGATCGATTAAGAGTGATTAATAATCGATCGAGAGTGATTAATAATCGATCGAGAGTGATTAATAATTGGACAGACTGGTGAGGAGAGAACTTATTCGTCAAATTTAATCCAAACTATTTCTTCTCGAATCTGACCCTTTTGCTTTTTATCATAACGGAACAGAAGCATACTTGCAAATGTATCATAGCCATAACGTTTCCCCTGAGACGACGTGTCTGTTGACATTTCTCACTAAACAGTGGTTTGTTGTTCATGACCACGACTGAGAAAGTTAAGTACGTCGATTAAAAGAGTGGAGAAAGGAAGCTAATGTTACATTATGAACATTGTAATTGTATCTACTTCAGATTTGCTTGAAGAAAACTGTTGGACCATGCGATGCGTTCAGTTAGATAGTGCTCACTTGTATTAAAACTAATTTATATATATGTATAATGCATGCAAACAAACAAACAACTATAAATGTAAGATATCGTGGCAGTCTGGAACAGCAATGCATCATTTACGAAAACTATATATATATACTTTTTCATACATATTATGCATTGTGGAATGATATGAAAGGTGTAATGTACAAATATGATCCAAAATAAAATATGAAAATGATAAGTATTTTGTACCACCTCTCCGAATTCAACGGAATAATGAATCCATGGTCTGCACAAAAAAGAAAAAGCCTCTATTTTTCGTGAACGATTAACATTTATAGATGAAGTAAAATCGAAATAAAAATTGATTAATTGCGAAGAAATCGTGTTATATAAGGCGCAATATATAATAAATACTAGTGCATGTTTTGTAAGATAAATTAAATTACCATTGTAAATAAAGGGGCTACACAAAAATAAGCTGTTAAAAAGAAATTGGATTCGACTGACTTGTATGTGAATATGCGGACTTGCATTACATTATTTGACGTCAAAGATAACAATTGCGTAAAACGAAATTACACTATCTAGTTTTGTTCCACATATTTGAGAAAAATATGTTTACAGTGTATGAAAAGATTTCACATAATTAAAACCTTTCCTCGCCTTAACATTTGGTTATAGTCTTAGTTCTAAACAAGAGTTTACTATTTAAAACGTGTAGCACACGATTTATATATAATTTTAACACTAATGTCTTCTGTTTTTATGGGTACTTCCAAGGTTACGCGCATTTTTATTGATCGCATTTATTTGATTTGAATGAAACTAATATAACCATTATCTTCTTCTTCATCTTCTTCTTCTTCTTCTTCTTCTTCTTCTTCTTCTTCTTAATAATAATAATAATAATAATAATAATAATAATAATAATAATAATAATAATAATAATAATAATAATATTATTATTATTATTATTATTATTATTATTATTATTATTATTATTCACAAGTTCAAGAACATCGTATATGGAAACACATACAAGTCGAAGAAAAAAAATAATGTTATAATCGCGATAAATATTTAATTTCTGCAAAATACTGGAAACAATATATATATATATATATATATATATATATATATATATATATATGTGTGTGTGTGTGTGTGTGTGTGTGTGTGTGTGTGTGTGTGTGTGTGTTATTCTAGAACCCTTACCTGTATAGCTGCACTTTCACTAGTTTGACTGGTTTGCGGATTTCGATCAGAGTATCCTGCCGTTTTACATGTATTATCTTAAGCCAAAAAAACGTGTTTTAAGTTTGTTCTTGGAATAAGTACGCTGATGTAAACCAACGATCTAGCGTTATCTCTAAAATAGACACAGAACTCGCACCTTATTTCTATGTTCCACTCTGATGGCTGGACAACATAGATATTTTCTTATATTCTTTTTCATTTGAATCGGTTCGCACCAATACTCGGATTTGATCTTAATGTGCGTTCAATTACCGAGTCAATTGAAAAACTTATTCATGACCTATATATGATGGGTAGTACGGATTGAATATCCGATTTCTTGGCTAGTAATACGCGTCAAGCCGTTGCCTAATAGGTGCGTAGAGAGAGAGAGAGAGAGAGAGAGAGAGAGAGAGAGAGAGAGAGAGAGAGAGAGAGAGAGAGAGGACACTTGAACGACAAAAGGTGGTCACTCTTTAATTGATTCTTTCCATATAATTTCATAACAAAAAGCCGGATTAAGATGAAAATCGTAATTAGTATTGATTCTTTTGATGCTGTTTATAACTTCTGCCTAATAATATTTTCGAACTACTAGTTCACCAGAGTGGTCTATTAACAATGTACAAAACCTTATATGAGTGCTTTCGTTTTCAAAGGCCATTCGACTATCCCATTTATCAGACATGTAATTTAAAATTTTTAAATAGTTTTCAACTTTATTGAAGAAAACTTTCCAAGGCAATTTTCCAAACCGATTTATTCTCAATCTCAGGTTATATACTGCGTCCGTTGCTTGTGCTGTGAGAATTGATTGGCATATACACCAAAACTATCTCGAAGACACCACACAACGAAGAATTCGTCATAAGAGGATGTTCACGTGTGCTTGTTACCTGAAGGTCAATGGTCATTTTGTGACAGATATCCCTTTTTTCCTCTTAAGCATATCGCGTTGGTTGAGCAGGGTCTGTATTATTTGACCTACTGATCGCTTCATCTGTGTCTGTGCAGTACGTATTTTGACACTATTTGGAATGTATTTACGGTAGACATTAGTGGACCTTTTAAGAGGTGCTTGGTTTATTTCAGAGCCCTTATTATTACAACACATACAATGGTACCTCAAATAAACGACTTTGGTCTTTATGAGAGAGATTGCTAACGCTGTAGGCAAGGCTAAGCCTCCTATGATCTATTTCCTATTAATCTGTATTATATTGTAACCTTTTGTCATTGAAATGGTATTGGTTAAGGAGACCTGAATACAAATTAATTTGAAGATGATATCTGTGAAGTTTGTTTATAATCATGTCAATCTATTATATCAAAATGTTATTTAAATATTGTAATGTTTAAGGAAATGACAACCATATTTTGATAGCGGATCAGCTTCATGTGATAAAAAATGAGATCCCTCGATATCAAAATAATTTGGGATCTACTTTTCTATCAAACAGTTCCGAATAATTTGTTTTCAATTTCTTCGGTTTTAGTAACGGAGGTTATCTTTGGTATCGATTTGAAATCTTTTTTATTGATGGAGAATCCATGGTGTCTGTTCAGTTTGGTTGATAATAGTCCAGTTTTTTTAATCAAGATGTCCAAAACAGCAATTGTTAGAGGATTATGAATTCATTTCACTGAACGATCAGGTGTGCTAAATGTATAGTCACCATTCAAACGTTCTGCTTTTGTTGGAGCATCAGGAGAGGTTCAACCGCCCTAAAGGGCGCCAGATACAGGTGAAAAATGACACCAAAAATATACGCGGAACCGTTAGAAAGACCAAGGAAGAGTAATATAAACTATATGCGACATATCATTATATATTTATGTGTCAAAATTGTGAATATTTTTGTTTTATATAAACAATATAAAGGGACTAATCGATCGAGTGAAAATGACGCAAAGGCTGCTACAGTAACCAACCGTTAAACTTGTATATAGTTAATTTTATATTATTTCAAGTAGCTTAAAGCACAAATGGATTATAGAGGCGACTTTTTTGTCAATTTCGTTGCCAATTCATTGCCAGTTATTGTTTGTGCTAGATTATATCTATTCATGTTGTCCTATCATTGGTTAGCCTTTAAGGAGGTTTTCTAATTTTTCTAATTTCTGCCTTCATGGGGTACCCCTCAATGTGGTCTATTTTTGTCTTTTTTGTTTTTGTTTTAGGGTTTAACGCCATTTTTAAGAACACGATAGGCTATACATGGCGACCAGTATTATTGGTGAAGGAAGAACCCGGGAAAACCCCCGGAAAGAACCAACGACCCACGAGAAACTACTGGCAAGCTTTCTCACATAACTACATGAGCCAAATCTTACACTCGAACCCACGCAGACAGAGGTGAGACTGCAGTGATCCGTATTTTTATTTTTGGATTATCCATTTGCATTATTGGCTATATCGTTCACGTATTTCTGGCTGTATATTTCATGTGTTTCTGGCTGTGTATTTCACGTGTTTCTGGCTGTGTATTTTATGTGTTTCTGGCTGTATATTTCATGTGTTTCTGGCTGTGTATTTCATGTGTTTCTGGCTGTATATTTCATGTGTTTCTGGCTGTATATTTCATGTGTTTCTGGCTGTGTATTTCATGTGTTTCTGGCTGTGTATTTCATGTGTTTCTGGCTGTGTATTTCATGTGTTTCTGACTCTATTTATATCTCACTCTTTTGGGGCTCTTTGCCTCCACTGATTATTTTTACCATTATGGGGTGGGGAAATGTGTTTCCTCTTTATGGTCACATGGACATACCGACCCACACTCACCCGATGATATCCGCGGCTTCGATAAATATTTGTTAAACTCTAATATAGATACCTGCCACTGACGAAAAATCCAAAATATTTAATTAAGATAATTTATAATTATCCCCTGCTGTAGAGTACTCAGTTGAAAATGAAATTCATAAATTGTATTATTACAACAGATCATAATATATATAAATTTGTACTACGTACATTATCATGGGGAGAAATCCGTATATGTATTCTACAAGTCTAAACGAAATAAGTCTGCCAACACAATATTGGATACCATTTCTAAACAGCATGTATGTGTGTGTGATTTTTACAGAGAATATATCAATATAAATTGAATTATTAAGAAGAAAAAATAACATATCTAAATTCGTCGTTGTATTTGTAGTCCACAGGTAGAGTTACTTAAGCGAAACTTGTCATGATATACTAGAGAATGTTTCTCAATAGTCTGCGAAAAAAAAAAGCGTTTTTCATAGAGAATTAGGATTTGAAATTTCGGAACAGACAGATACAAAAATATATCAAAAAGTAAACATATACAAGTATTTATATCGTATAGTTTATTTATAAAATATTCTAGTATTTGAAAATTTATGTTTAATGTACCAGGTAAAAATTTCTCTAACTAATGTACAATAATCGATTTTCAACCATGTAAAATCACAGCGAGTTATATCGCATATGTAGTTTTAGCGCAAACAAATGACCGTGGTGTGGGAATCACTGCGTATTATTAAATGCGCAATCATTTTAGCGCAGTCACGTGAATCGGGCAATGTCAAACTGTGAGTATAACTGAGATCAGGTAATTCCAATTAGATGGAAAAAATGCATTATGCTACAGAAATGGAGTTAAACATAGTGTGTCTGTTGACGTAGTGCTCTATAATTATATTGTTGTTGTATAAATGATAATTAGTGATAGATACTATGGACTCTCATACAGGAAACTGTTCTCGACAATAACTAGATGCAATCAAAAAGTATATTTCTGGCCGTGATTATGTAAAACAGTTGCTTGAACAACGCCAGGATGCTGGTGTGGAATTTACAGCGTGTTTAGAGCAAAACTTGTTAAAAAAAAAAAAAAAAAACATGCCGCCAAATTTACTGAAGAAGGTTGCTATTGGCAGCTTTGGTAATCTTGCTGGTAAAGCATTCTCGGCGGTCACAGACAGACATGCATGATTAGTATGCACACCGCAAGCGTTCTGATCACAGCCAGTAACACTCCCCAACACAAAAGTAAGCATTCCAGTAAAACTACCCATCACCAAAGTGATGACACCAAATGTCAGCAAAATAATATATCAACCTGAAATAATTAGATCGAGTGCCATCACCGACAAGCCGCTGAGAGAGAAAAGCATTTAACTGGAAGTCTAATGGTAGGATGTGGTCTGGCTCGACGGTCGTTTTAAATAACAACGAATATAAATACAAATGTTCGAGCGTGAACCTGTTCGAGCATTTGATATGGATAGACCAGTACTCAAGGATGTATCTGTGCGTGTTTATCAGTATTAATCTATGAAGCGCGTGTACCTGACGCACATGGACGAATCGAGCTACATGTGCAGGATACAAGCATATGATTTCTGCCCTCAGATCATTCATTGAGATTGAAGGAAAACGTTTGAAAGTATATAATACGATGTATGGAATTGTCAATTGAGTTGCTTTTCTTCGTATCAGTCTTTGTACGGACCGGAAAAATATATGTCATAATACATACATATAATATTAATAGTCTTGCACATACATTAAACATGTTGCGTAACAAGAGCAGAATATTTGCATAATTAAAAATAGATTACTTCATTATTTTCCTAATTAAATGGAGGACAAACACGCTTAATTGAACCGAATAATACATTTTACATATGTAAATTCTGAGCTTGACAATGTAATATCATTAATTTTTCCCCAGTTGAATTTATGTAATCGTTTGTCCATAAGACTGCGTACCAGTCTAATTTAGTAACATAACTATTTGTCTATCAAACAGTGTAACAATCTACCTTGTTAGAAAACTATTTGTTCATAAGTTATATCTCAGTCAGCCGAAATTAATTTAGATTGTCACATACACTATTTTAGAAACGTATAAAACTGCTTTACATTGTAATATACACTGTTTAGGAAATTCTATTTTGATTTGTTTTCATGGAGAGAATTATGTATATCACCTGAAACTAATAAAGGAGAATCCACGTCTTGATGACTGGATTTGCATTTGACTCTGTAGCAAATGGAAAAAATAAAATGATGCCCATGAAGGAAGCACTTGTAGGTTAATAAACATACCGGCCCAGTGTTGGTTATAAGAAGGGAAATCACTAAGCGTATTTGATTTCATTTGTTCACACCAATTTTACCTTACACAAATGAAACTAATTTCTCCAAATGGCTTCCTACCTCCATTCCTTTGAAACACATCAATGGCATCGAACTAAGGGCCATATTACCTTTTAGTTTGTTAATGCTAAATTAATCTCTTTCAAATGGTTAAATGGCACCTCGGTGAGTATAAAACGGACACTGTGTGGTTACCACAGTGGTGTAAACAAGTTTAACTGTGTCTAGCGGTTTATCATCTACTAGACCAGACTTGTTTTGAATATATTGGCCTTACTATTTGTTAATATAGTTTGGAATATGGTCGAATTTCACTTTTTTAATAGGCCTTAAAATTTTAATATAGTTTGGACTATGATTGAATTTCACCTCTCTAATTGGCCTTAAAATTTGTTAATATAGTTTGGAATATGATTGAATTTCACCTTTCTAAATCGTAACATCGGTAAAGATTATCATACACACTGATGTAGTAAAATAGACAACTCTCTAACTCTAACATTTTGAAAAAATACTTAAAATATTTCTTTCAAAAACAGCGAATACTATATTATGGCAATGTTTGTACTTCCTTCAAGATTCCATTATATAAGTATTACCTTTGTTTTCACTTCTGATGTGATTCAAATATTTGTTATGAACCAAATCAATAAAAAAAAAAATAATTGTTGATAACAAATGTCACATTAAAAAAATCCCCCAAAAATGATCAAGAAAAAGAATCCCGGACAGCAGTTTTGAAAGACATTTTGTTAAATTTGTGATCCATTGACGAATTCATTGGTGTATGCCTTGTTTGATTACCGAACTGTAAAGTTGTGAGAATACACAGCCTATATATTTACTATACACTAATATATTTCCTGAATAACCTATTGGTTTATACATTCGATTATTACAGAACCTGTATTATTTTATGTTTATTTACCAATCAATTTATATGTCCATTTCTTCTTTTATAATATATATATATATATATATATATATATATATATATATATATATATATATATATATATATATATATATATATATATATATATATATATATATATATCCCTTTGGAAAGTTAATTGAAGTGATGGAAGAATTGTACAGACGCGATTCGGCTATGTACCAAAATAAATAAATAAAGAATAAATAAATAAAGCTTTTCACAAAAACAACATCTGACGCATTCCTTTAGGTGTTATTCTAAAAACTCTTTGTGTTGCAATGGATTTTAAAATGCATTTTGTGGACTACGAACTAAGTACATATTCTTTGGATGCAACAGTAGACGTTCTTTAAAGATTATTTCGATATTTAACAAGGGTTACGTTGAATGCTGTCTCGACAGTGAATGAAGAAAACGATGGAGCCTTTAGCAGGCAAGACAATAAACTATAACATAGCAGGGTATTAAACATCAAAGTACAACACTATCACAGCACACTTCCATTTAAATTAAATATCTGTTGAAGTCGATATTGACTTTACAAACACTGCAATACAGAACTGTAATGTTCACACATCTGATATAGTAGTCACAGATGAGCGATTCAACCGTACCGTATAAAGATACAAACTGCAATCATATAGTGATATCATCCTATAATATCAATTGAATATCGTTACTACTATTAAAAAATATGATTATTATCAAATCCGCCAACGTCGCCATCGGAAATCGATAATAGTTATAATTCGCCATTCATAATCCAGACACTCCCATCTGAAAAAAGACCTCAGACGAATTCTCGCAAAATATTATTATTTTCTAGTTAGGTGACAGTTTCGTAAATTGGCTTTCTAGTTAGGTGACAGTTTCGTAAATTGGCTTTCTAGTTAGGTGACAGTTTCGTAAATTGGCATCTGGCACATGTCTTAATTTAAAGCTATGGCGTTGCGTTTTGAGCCAGTATTGCGTAATAATTTAAGATATGAATATATGTGTGAATTTGGTCTTTCCGTCTAGTTTTGTTCTTCAAATTGATGTGAGGCATGTTCACCTCGTGTGGTTATTTCACCTTTTGTAGCCATTGAAATATCAACAGGTGGTTAGGAAGCTATTCCCATATATGAGTAGACGCGTTGGTTCAAGGCAAGTATAATATCACAAACAGTGACTTGATGACAACTATTTTGAACTGCATCAAGCTAGACAATACACAATTTGTTTCAAGGGCTTGTGTCTGCACTGTCGGCATCACGTGTTCTCAAATACTGCATTCGGACATGAACATGCATGTACAAATTAAGGAGTGGGGTGAATCATCTATGTATTCAATGAATCTGCTTTGACTTGTCAGGTGAAGTGAATAATATTCTTATGTTTTGCTTTATTATACCTATCCAAAAGTGTGGACCTTTTTAACCTCACCCGTGCTTTTCTGTTTGTGTATGATTTTTAATGTAAGGTGGGTGTATGTAACAGTAACTTTGTATACAAATCCTGTCCCTTGCACTCTTAATCTATCTCAAGAGTATGCGTTTCATTGAAAACGAGTTTTTTAAATCAAAGGAGATAACCGATTTTCATTGTTGTGATTCAATTCTAGTTTCGAGTGTCCTCGATTGGGAGAATTTGTAGGTGCAAAATTAAGAAAATATTAACTTTAAAAATCATTCACAAACTAGCCAGAACTCACTCTCTGATTGCTCGAAAATACAAATCTATGCTACAACAGAGACATCCGAGGTTAGATTGTAAGGGAGAAAACGCGTCTGATAACCTAGAATATATGGACTAATGTTTGTAAGCTACACAACATCATTTGGGAAAGCAGCTGTTTAGTAAAATTTGTTTTGCAAATTATTGTATCTGGCCTAAAATCAAATCTAAAGCAAAATATGCAGAAGAAATCAAGGAAGGAGAAAAACACAATTGAATAATCAGTCTACTCTAAAGGTATTGGGGAAGCATATAATAACACGAATGGATGTGATTGAGATAGATGTTGAGGGAGCATGTAATACGATTTAATAATGTATTCTACAGTTATTGATGAAGCGTATAATAACACGTTCATATGAGATTGAATAGTATATTTTAAAGTTGTTAAGGAATGATATAATAACACAAATATATGAGACTGAATAGTCTACTCCAAAGATATTGAGTAAGCATGCAATAACACGAATGGATGCGATTGAATAGTCTACTTTAAAGATATCGAGGGAGCATGTAATAACACGAATGGATGCGATTGAATAGTCTACTTTAAAGATATCGAGGGAGCATGAAATGCGATTCATTAGTCTACTCTACAGTTATCAATTAAGCATGTAATAACACGTTAATATGAGGTTAAATAAACTACTTTAAAGTTATTAAGAAAAGATATAATAACACAAATATATGAGATTGAATAGACTACTCCAAAGATATTGAGCAAGCATGTAATAACACGAATGGATGCGATTGAATAGTCTACTTTAAAGATATCGAGGGAGCATGAAATGCGATTCATTAGTCTACTCTACAGTTATCAATTAAGCATATAATAACACGTTAATATGAGGTTAAATAAACTAGTTTAAAGTTATTAAGGAAAGATATAATAAAACAAATATATGAGATTGAATAGACTACTCTGAAGTTTTTTGATTAAGCATATAATAACACGTTAATATAAGATTGAATGGCCTACTCTAAAATTATTGAGGAAAGATATAAAAACACAAATGGATAATTGAATTGTCTACTTTAAAGATATCGAGGGAGCATGTAATAACACGAATGGGTTGAAGTCTGCTCTAATGGCATATAGGAAGCATATAATAACACGAATATATGAAACCTATAAAAACACAGATGGATCAATTGAATATAGTTTGCCTGAAATTATTCAAGAAACCGGTAACAACACGAATATTTGCGTTTGCGTTTGAACGTAGTTTACTCTGAAATTGTTAAGGAAACATGTAACAACACGAACATAAGTTATTTATGAAGCCGGTAATAACACAAATGCGTTAGAGCGGACGTAGCTAACTCCCAAGTTATTGAGGCATACATGCACGGACTGACGGATGAATGGATAGATGTACAAACATTTTAAGTACAAACTTTATTTAAAGTCTATATCGCAAAAGATTCAATCAACTTCTATGATGCCCTCGTCAAAAAATAATTAAAGAAAAGGAAAACTTATTTAACAAATGAAGCGTGATAATTAATTGCTGCCGCCAATGCTTAAAAGGGTAGCAATTAATGTAATTTGATTAAATTAGGTTTCTCCTCCGGCAAGGCAGGTTACTTATCTTGTTTCGGGACAAAACAACGTTTACGAGCTGGTGTGATACAAAACAGAAAAGAAACGCGTAACATAGAAGTTCGTTCTCAAGTACAAATAACTTTCTGACCATTCGTTGCACTAGCATGCGATGTAAATTATTTCTGTGTCCGTTTAAATTTTTCATCGATTACGCAATGTCATATTTTTTATTTTTAATTTCTGTGCAATGTATTTCTAAAAAAGGAACATATTGTAACGGCCCTACAATATGGTTTACAAACACAAATAATTTTAATGGATATAAATATTTGTATTATAAAATGATACTATGTCAAACATATTCAGAATGCTACCTCTATTAGGAACGATGCACGCGTGAAAGTCATGGCGTTATCTAAAGAAATCATAGTGGAAGATGAAAAATGTAATTTTAGACATACGTATATCTCATTAGAACATATTCAACAAACGGCGCGTGAATTACCCACAATACGTTTTTAAGTGTCATTAAAGGCCAACCAAGACATAACGTAAAAACCCTAAGTTGGGTAACTTGATCTGCACACAACACGGTTCACTTGTCTGTGCGTTTGTCCGTCCGTTTACATTTATTCCTTGGTAGGTCCGTTATTGTTTGCATCCATCGACATTTATCCAAGATGTATTTCTTCTTGTCCATTCATTTCTCAGTCCATTTTTCTCGGGAATATATTTATGTACTGCAGTGCACAATCAAAAGATGTCACATATACATAAATCTAAACGGAAGCGAAAAAAGAAACGTTGTTTACAAAGCTGGCCGGCGTAGAACAGGAAGAAGAATTACAGTTATCTCCCTTTCATCGTCAACCGATGTGTCAACTGTCCAAGGGATACCAATAAATATTGAATTATTCAACGCCCAATCAGTAGGATCACCGGAAAAGCGCATATAAATACTTAATTTTATCAACGACCAGAATATCGACGTCTTCCTGACAGGACAGAAACATGGCTAGAAACATCCGGCGATGAGCCCAAATTGGCGGATTTAACACCCACCGCTAACTCCATCAAGTCGTTCCCCCGCAACTCTCGCGGAGGTGGAATTGATGTCATCACAAAGAATTCCATGCTAAATGCCTTGAACTAGTCCAAACAACACTCACACTGGAGCAAAGGTCAGTTCATTTTTTTCTGTCTCTACCGCCCTCCTTCTAGCAGAAAAATTAAACTGACCGAATCTCTCTTTTTGGAGCACTTTCCGAATCTTCTGGAATATGGAAATTCGATAGGTGGCAACCTAATTATTCTTGGAGATTTCAAATTTCACTTTGAATGCCATGGAAACCCATACACGTCAAAACTCCTAGATTCCATTGATGTTTTCGACCTTAAACAGTCAGTTAACCCATCCATAAACTTGGTCACATTTTAGACTGGTTTCGTCATAGACCTCATGATAATATTCTGCAATCCATCCTTTTATCCCACTAACTTGCATCAGATCATGTCTGCATTATATGCCATCTTGACATTTCGGTCCCTAACCCTCCACCTTTTTTTCCAACTAAGAGAAACCTCCGTATGATAAATATAACCAAATTAATGCATGACATCCAAGAAAACCTAACAACATACTTACATCCACAGCAGAACAACTCTATAACTGCCTGCGTTCATTGCTTGAAACACATGACCCAGCCACCAAATGCAGATTATCAATAAAAAAGCGTTCTCCGTGGTATAGCAGTGTTAGGGACCAGCTTCGCACTGCTAAAAAAACATCGCCAAAAAGCAGCGAGGCTTTGCATTTCCACCCGACTCAATAGTCATAAACAAATCTATGAAGCCGCTAAGAAGAACGTCACAAACATAGTCCATTTAGCCAAACTATCCCACTACAGTACTAAGATCACGGAGAGTTCCAGCTGCAAAGAGCTCTTCGAAACAACTAACAAAATAATGTCAAGGAACAAATGGACATATCTTCCAACTACCTTCTCTCCAGTAGACCTTCCAGACCTATTTGCAAATTTTTTCCGTGATAAATTAAAAACCATTAGAGATTCGCTTGACAACACGATTTCAATTGACTCGTCACCATACAGTTATGATACAGAATTTCAGCTACAAACATTAGGAGCATTTGAACCTGTCTCTATTAATTTAGTACGGACAATAGTGATCAAGATTGCACCAAAGTCTTGTGAACGCGATCCAATTTCAATATCACTGCTACATGAGTGCTTAGACCCAATATTTCCTTCACTAACTGATATTAATAATAGCTCTTTCTCATCGGGCGAATTCCCATAATTTTTTAAAACTGCCATCGTAAAGCCTTTGCTGAAGAAACCAACACTTGACCATAACGATTTAAAGAACTGCTGCCTAGTTTCTAATCTCCCATTCATATAAAAAATCTTAGCAAAAGTTGTTCTAACCCAACTTGTATCTCATTTTAACAGTATTTGTAGCAACGTACAGTCTGCATATCGCCCTTGCTACAATGCTAAAACTACTCCTCAGAACGTATTTAATGACATTCTTTCTGCTTTGGATAGTGGAAAGATTACGGTCATCACCCTCCTTGATTTTCTGCAGCAATGGACACAATAGACCATGATATATTACTTCATTACTTCACCGTCTCCAGCATGTATTTGGCATTCAGAATACAGCCTTACAGTGGTTTCAAGTCCTACTTAGTCAACAGGACACAAATTGTATATGCAAATGGTATACAATCCCGCCCCGTTGGTCTATGTTGTGGTGTTCCACAGGGGTCTGTTTTTGGATACGTTCTCTTCATTCTCAACACTCAACCGCTCGTAAGTGTCATCGATCATTGCCCAGTGTCTCGCCAATTGTACGCCAAAATATACAAGTCTAGCCACCCAAATGAGGCTGATGATCTCATCCATGGAGTAGAGAGGTGCATTTCTGATGTGAAATCATGGATGACATGTAACAAGCTGCAGATGAATGATGATAAAACTGAGGCCATTCTGATCACAACACAAGGACTTTCTCATTCACATCCTTTACCTCAGAAAATAAATATTAGCAACACCAAAATTAAATTCAAAAAGACAGTACAAAACCTGGGTGTTACTTTAGACAGTACTCTCACACTGCAATAACATGTCATGAACATTTGCAAGCTTGCCTATCTTGAACTGAGACGCATTAGTTCCATTCGCAAATATCTTTCAGTTGCTGCCACTAAAACACTTGTGTATTTATTAGTACTTTCAAGACTGCACTATTGTAACTCAGTTATGTCTGGTTCGTCACAATATCAGCTCCAGAAACTATCCATTCGATACAGAATCAAACACAAAATAAATTTGTTCTCTGAGCTACGTTTCACTGACAGACTCCAGTCCAACATACCTATCCGGCCTCACCCATGTGTATACACCAGCAAGATCCTTACGCTCCTCCTCTGACAATCGTATACTCATTATTCTCACTAAAACCAAGTCATATGGACTAAGTTCTTTTGCATACCAGGGCCCGGCGATGTGGAATGAATTACCCATTGAAATTAGACACAAAGACACAATGGTTCATTTTAAGAGTGCTCTTAAAACTCACCTATTTCAACTGCAGGAACAAGCTTAGAGACCTAATAATGTTTTGTATCTTTTCAGCATGTTTTCATGTTGTCCAGTTTCATGTTTTTTGTGTTTTGTTTTGTCTGTAGTGTAGTCATATCATTCAAGTTGTTGCAAAACGGTTAGAGGTTCTAAAGATTAGGCGCTATACAAAGTCCTCATTATTATTATATATGGAACGTTGACGCAAGTTAGTTTGCGTTGTCCTCTGTATATTACGTCATCTTCATTTAATGTTAAAAACACAGTAAGTAGTAGTAACCATGTCGTAGACGAAACTATTCCATTAAATGCCTTAATATAGATTGATTCGTATTACCATAATTAGAATCTGTAGTAGGGTCGACTTGAGTCAAAATGTACCTAGTATTTTAGGCAGACACCATTATGGTCTCTCTGATACAGATCGGATACAGGCTTGACTCTCGATCATGTTTCTGACTTTCATGTATTGGTTCATATTTCACGTATCATAATAATAACAAAAAGGAAATCCGAAATGTCATGCACAAAATAGTATCCTATTGGACTATTGCTTTGAGCAACATATAGGTTCATTAAACAGCTTGACAAAGATCTCTCTGAAAATTTAGAAATTAAAGCTTATTGTCATCAAATCAGTCGTACAAAAGTCACTAAATGCAATAGTTTGTGAATAAAAATTTTATTTCTACTTGTTGCAAGTTTATCCAGGAATTAAACTAATCAAGTTATATAGTCATCGTTGTTGATTCTTTTCTCAATCTGGTTTCAAACATCATCAGCTCGTTTACGTTTTGGCATCAATTTTTTTTTTATTTAAAGAAAGGTATACATGTGTTGGTACTCAAGTCTATGAATTTGGGGAGGCTTACGAAAATCCATCATATGCAACATATTAGAGCAGATTGTGCGAGGTTTTGCGTCGGGTGCAAATTGTTTTATCGTGACATTGGAATATTTTTATTCTACACTGAAGAATAATGAAGGATTTTCGTTCTCAAAATTCTGAACGAAAAAAAGGGTTGAAGTCAAACTGGAATATTTTATGATTACTGTTGTAAACATCAAAACACCCAATGAAGGTTTCCTTACCATGAAATGGAGAGTAAATTCAGTTAAAAGTTAGAATGACGTTTAAACTCATTTAAACGTTTTAATGAAAAGTGTTTAAAACGGCCTTGGTAATGGTAATACAAAGTGTATCAGCTGTGTACTGGGAATCGCTGCGCATTGCTACAAATATTAACATTCAAAACTAAAGTCCACTCTTATCATCATGACTCATGAAAACGGAAAAATAATTATAAAATATTTTCCATTCATGCTAGATCTAGAATTGACTTACCCTTCACAACTAAGATTGATAATACGAATTATACATTTGCTTGTCAGTGGTCCTTTTTCACTCGAAAATTTGTTTGTGTAGTTAGGTTGATTAGCAAACTATATGTTTGGTGGCAACTTGAGTACAACCACTGTAGCGCGTGAATGGTTGCAATTAATGTTTATCATCATTATTATAATAATATAACGTGTGTGTGTGTGTGTGTGTGTGTGTGTGTGTGTGTGTGTGTGTGTGTGTGTGTGTGTTCTATGGTCGCATTAGAAGATCTAAATACACCTCTAGTCAGGAAAATGGTCACGTGTGAAATAGAACATAGCTTTCCTATACCAAAATTATACACTGGAAAACATAATCATGTGTCTTTAAATGTTCCGTTGGTAGCAAACTAAATCAACAACAATGTGTACCTGACAACAACTTACAACATTTAAAATTATTGCTATCTCTCGGATTTTTTTGTTCAAAATGATCATGTTCGAAGTTATCATTAAAAAGATATTGCTGTGACGTTATTTCCTTGCAACATCATGATATATTTCCTTCTCTACTTTCTCTGTGCATCTCTTATACAAGTGCAACAGACCATGCTGATCTCTAATGTAACGTATATAAATAATGTATCCTGCAGTAAAACATTCACACACACACACACACACACACACACACACACACACACACACACACACACACACACACACACACACACACACACACACACACACACACACACACACACACACACACACACACACACACACACACACACACATACATACATACATACATACATACATACATACATGTTGTTATTAATTATATCATTTCAAGAATAAATTTTCAAGTAATGAGCAAGTTTGTTTCTTCTATTAACTACTGTTCAAATGTCTCATCTTTTGATTGTGTGTAGATGCGATTTTAAATAATTTCTCTTACAGTTTACCTTGTAATGATAAACAGAGGGAAGCAAATTGAAAACGAATATGAAATAATTTTTCTCTTAATTAAACAATATTAAAAGTTTATAAGAAACGAAATGATACGAAACAAGATCTAAATTGCAATCATATCTGTTTGAACCAGTTTGATCAATAAAATGTGTCCTATATATTTTGCATTTAATTAGTAAAAAGTAAATAATAATTTTCATATGACGTTTTAATCTTATTTATAGCTTTCAGCAGCGAAAATAATCCATGGAAATTACAATTTATAGAAAAGGAGCTGACATAAATTGGTCGCTGACCGTATACGTCCCCACAACAAATAAACAGTATTAAAACAAAGCAATTATAGTCATTTGAAATTAACCTATTTTTTAACATTCCGTTTCAACTCATTTATTCCGAGTTTATTTATAGAGCTCAACCACTGTTCGCTGTGGCTTTGTCGGGTTCTTCCTCCTACACTTCTTTAGGCTTACTGTGTCTTAAGTGTAGTTGGAACAGCCCGAAAACAAGTTCCTTTTACAAAAGGTAAAAAGTCATTTGGGTCCGATGTCTATAGCATCACACACACACACACACACACACACACACACACACACACATAAAACATGCATATAATAACCTTCATTTTTCATTGCCGCATTTTTAGAATAAGTTAGAGGAAGTATTCTTTTAATATAAAAGCGTAATCAAGATTATCTCCTAATCTTTTTCTTTTATTATTAAAGCTTACTCAAGCTTGTCACCCAGTCGAGCTCTTATATTATAAACGTGTACCCGACAGTATCCTCACGTCCAGCTCTTATATTATAAACGTGTACCCGACAGTATCCTCACGTCCAGTTCTTTATTATAAACGCCTATTCAAGCCAATCGCCAAGTTTTACAAATCATCTTAAGGTTTGCTTTTGGAATACAGTACAGACCGGGGTTATACTGATATTAAACAGAGGGCAATCGTTAAACTTTAATGTTGAACTATTTGAACATGGCATGATACTTAAATTAAAGAAACACGTGCTTTCAGTCGATCTATGACGTCACGTATGAGTATGATTACATTAGTTACTGAACAACACATATTAAATTCAGACGAGAATTAATATGGTGAATAAAAATACGGAGGTTTGTGACAGAACATAGGTTTGGTTTTCATCATAGGAAACTGACTTATAAGAAAAGACGCTAAAACAAGATTTAACATATCCGACAAGAAATGACTATATATATATATATATATATATATATATATATATATATATATATATATATATATATATATATATATATATATATATATATATATAATAGATCGATCATTCCAAGGTATCCTTTGAGGCGTAGAATACTTACATATTGATTCGCTGGTGTCATTAACTATGAAATGTGCTTTCATATAACTATTCTAAATGCTCAATCAGAACATGTGAGGAAATTTAACACATGACTATTGTAGTTGGAGTCACTTTTCCATGAAAATTAAGTACGATGGAGTTGCTTGATACAAGAAGAGGCATGCACGATGGATGAAGTGTTGATGTGAAGTTATGTTTAACAAAATAATTTTAATACGAAACGTTGTGATCAAGGAAGAGCTTTAGCACCTTAATCGATGTTAATTGATTGGAATATTGCTAAATAAATTTTAAGTTTCAATTTTTAAATTATTCTGTCATTTATATTAAAAAGTTCTTTAGGATGGCTAAGTATTTCCTTTTTGCTTTTCGCTGAATTGAGAAGGAATTTGTGTTAAATATTATGTTATGCTATAAGATATATGAACTGTATAAACGTATACACATATGTTTATACTTGAAAAAAGAATAGCAACATTCAGAATGGATCAATGCTGTTTCATTCTCTACTGAAACTTGATCCAGGTCTACTGATTAATCGCATAGGGCTGCAAGTGCCAATCTCAACATTGCCTCATTTTGGAATTATATATATATAATCATCTATAATTATATATAACTGTTAATCATCTGCGTGATTATATATATATATATATATATATATATATATATATATATATATATATATATATATATATATATATATATATATATATATATATATATATATATATATATATATATATATATATATATATATATATATAATCACGCAGATGATTAACAGTGTTGGTCGTATCTTAGAAAACTAAAATATAAGGGTTCACTCACTGAATTTGTTTATAGACAATTTGTTTTCTCTTTTATGTTTTTCGTCCAGCTATGAACCTGGAAATGTCTTTGAGTAGCATGGAGGGCGAACCGACCCCATTTTTTGTACGGGTCAATTTGTCAAAGTGAAGTGTCTTACAAAAACGAAAAAATACAAATGTTCACTAGGTCGAACAACTACTTCACTGTATAAGGCCATATTTGTGAAACTGAAGCTTCTTACGAAAAACGAATAAAGTAAATATTCACCAAAACCTCTGTCAAAAGAGCCTCTCCTCAAATCTCTCTTGGGTTAGTTAATTTTCTAAAGTATTCGCGCGAGGTTACTTCGATGACATTTTATTCGAGGCCACGTCCTCGTTGCTGATGTAAATTAAATCAATCTTTCAATCATATATTTTATCAAGACTAATCCTCGCCTTGATCTGGGTCATGTACATAATAAATCCGTGTGGGATTGACTGAGTATGACTAAATAATGTCCTGAAAGGATTATAATCCATTTCACCGCTACAAAATTTCTAATGAATTCTTCTAAGTGTATAGGCATCAACCCCGTTAAACAAGGCAAGAATATTACAGTTATCCCTGATCAGTTTCGGAATTTGTATATACCGCTGGGTTACATCATAGTACTGTCCCACGCTAGTGTTTAATTCATTAGCAAGTACGGATTTTATCGAATAAATTTCTCCATCGCTACGAGACAGACTCGCAAAAACATAAAATATATCACGGGAATGTTCTCTTAAAATATATTTTAACTTTATTTTTTTTATCTGGTTTAGTTATAATGAGCAACCAAGTGGTATATTTTTTCATCGCTATGGAATCTCGTAAATTACTATTATAATAAACGACAAAAAAAAATAAATCTAAATTGTTGTGTAGACGGTTTAAATCACCACCGCGAGACTGATCATAAAGGCGACAAGAATAATGCTGGGAATAACCACTGCAGAATTGGAAAACTCTTCCTCACATGAGAAGAAATATCCCGATGATGAAATTGTAATAGTTATTTCAATTTGTCAACAAGACAATACTTATTTTATGATTTAAATAACCGTAGTGAGAATAACATTGACCATGATAATCACATTACTGATGAGTATTACCGCGGCGTTCTCGAGGGAATATGGAAAATGTTGTTTTATTTTCGAGACGAATATCCCAACTACATATTCGAACTTGATCTTTTGTACAGAGAAATTCAATACTGTCGTTGCGAGCATTTATAAAGATATTTGGTGGTATTATGTTATCGCGTATGATGATATTATATGTAATGTTATCGTATTTGATCATGGCGTTAGTAAATGAGGCTTTCTTGAGACTGAAAGATCTTTGAATAATAAGTAGATAATCTATAACAGAGTAATTTGATAATACTGATATAGGCAATTACTATATTATCTCCGTAAGGAATTATTATTCCGTTTTGATCGGTATATCGGGTAACTGATAAGTTTGATTGACACTCAAAGATGAAGAGTAGTGTTTTGATCGATATCATATATAAACAACCGTGACGAGACGGATAAAACATCAGAAAGAGTATCGCCATCTCGAATATAAAGGAGTATGAAATTCAAATTTATATTCCGTGACTTCCGGCAATAAGAGCACGATAACCGGTCAAGCATCATGCAGCGCTACCAAATTATATCAGAATGATTATCGTAGGTCCATTTGGAAGTGGTAAAACACAGCTGTTACTTAATTTGATAACGAGGTGACTCAAGTGGGATAAACTGTTTATGATAGCTCCGGCTGTAGACGATCAACGATGTTACGATGTACTTTAAGATTTTAATGAAAATGCAAAATTATTGGATGATGATATTATCGAGGTTATTACTGATATTAATTATGACCTTGAGTGATCTATATTTGATTTAGTTGTGTACAATAACGCAATGCAATCGCGATCGGATATTTTCGCGGTACACATAAATTCCGAAAGTTGTCAGGGATAACTCTAATATTATTGCCGTGTTTAACAGGGCTGATACCCATACACTAAGAAATATATTCATTAGAAATGTATGTATTCATGCTCAGTCAACCACACACGAATTTATAACAATACATTTACAGGAACCAGATCAAGGTGCAGATTGGTCTTAATAAAATCTTTGGTTGAGAGATTGATTTAATTTACATCAGCAACGAGGACGTGGCCTCGAATAAATGTCAGCGGAGTAACCTCGCGCGAATACTTTAGTAAAATAACTATACCAAGAGAGATTCTAGAAGAGACTCTCTCGACAGGTTGAGGTTCGGACGAATATTTACTCTTTGTCGTTTTTGTAAGAAGCTTTCGATTAACAAATGGGCCTTATAAAATGAAGCGGCGGTTCGCCCTAGTAAATATTCGCTTGTATTTGTTTGTTTTTGCAAGAAGCTTTAGTTAAACAAATATAACCTTATAAGAAAGAAGGTCGGTTCCCCCTCCCCGCTGCTCTTTGAAATAAATTTAAAATCCCCTTAGCGTCTCTATGAAATTTCTCAGAGTTAAGCCTTTCGCAAAACAATTTAAATTTGCGCTTCATACACTTTTTTACAATATAGCTTAGAAACTAGTAAACTGAATTTGCTTGCAAAACTATGTTCACCCCTAAGAATCATATACATTCAGTGGATTATTCATAGACACTATTTGTGTGGCCAAGTGAAAAGACACGCTGTGTCGACGCATTGTTTAGTAGATGACACAACTTGTTTACACACAGTGAATTATTTGTTCAAAACATTTGTTTGGCAAATGAAAAGACTTTAACATGCACAGTGGATGATTTGCCGACATAACTTGTGCAGCAAACTTAAGACTTGAAAACACACAGTTGATACTTTGTCGACACATTTTGCGTAGCAAATGGAATGACTTCTAGACATTCAGTGGATTATTTGCGCATACAATATGTGTAGCAACTGAACTAAAAAAACATGGATACACACAGTGGTGGATTTACCGATGTTATTTGTGTAGACTAATTAAAAGACTCTAGTGCACTCAGTTAATGATTTGTACATTTAAGTTGTGTAGCCAAAGGAAAATACCTGAATACACGTTGTGGATGATCTATCAACACAACGTTTGTAGCAAATGGAAAGACTCAGTTGATTGTTTGACGCAAATGTTTTGTGAAACGACTTGATATCTGTATATTTTGTAACTCCTGTTACATGATTTTGTTTAATTTTGTAATTGTTTGACAGTAGATTGTAGTTATTATCTATAACCGGATTTTGTATATGTAGATGGCTTATTCAAAGATATTAGAAAATGTAAATTTGCATAGGATCTACAAATATATATTTACCTATGTGCTGACAGTTAATAATAATAAAATTATTAGTAAATATGATTACGAGATTCGTTTTGTTCCCGATTTGAAATATATGTCAAGTGGTATCTTTGAAGAATTAAGTTAATTCCTATTGGATCAGTTAGGTTACATGAAAAGGTGTTTTGAAATATTAGACGGGATTGCAAGATCTGTCACGTGGGGGTATATTGTGACATATAGTAGTAATATTTATTTGACTTTGAGAGTTGAGAAGAAAGATGCATTCCTTTTTTTGGACCCATTCTTACTAGTATTTCTTGTGTTGCTGGTGGTAACGTCTGGTTTGCAGACGTGTTTTGTGGTATACTTTGATACCATTTGAGAGGAGTGTCTAGACTGTTCGTTGGACATAGAAGTGCGTATTCGACTATAATATTGTTCTGGAAAAAAAGCCCTCAGCTTTTGATGTCACATATGATTGTAAGAGCAGAAAATCGAAATTGTACAGAAAGTCAAGTTGTGCCTTTAAAATATAATAACCAATAGCAAGAGTTTATCGGCTGTTTTTATAATCTTTAAGCATAAATAGGGAATCAAGTAGTTTGATCTCTCCCGAAGAGATGGATTAATCGAAGTATCATGTGTATTATGCATTATCACGTTTTATTGTGGCACAGATCATCTGGGAGCCTCTAAGCAATGCGTCTGTAATGGTAATGTCTGTGTAACGCAAGTAATATACTTCATTTGTTAGCAATAATGGCCTGAAAAAGCATATGAGAAAATATATGCATTACATTTTTGGGACCAAACTAGGATTTAATTCTTAGTGTACGTAATGATACCCGCATCTAGAATGACAGTAGGACAGTTCTTTGATGTATCAATTTATATCGAACTCAGTTTATTAAAATCTTCCCTTCATATAGATATCAGGTTTTTATAATTACTTTATGCATATTAGAAGTGATTTTATACTAAACTCATTCACTTCTAAGAAGAATGAAAAGAGGTTAAGCTCATCTCAGATACAAATAGCATTGTCTTTCTTATGCCGGCCACATGATTTAAAAACCACTGACGTATATTGTATATCACATGCCTTACCAAAGAAACTGGGAATTACAGAAATAAGTTATCCAATACATTGCTTAACAAGAAATGTCGAATTCAATACACTTTAACTGAAGAATGTTTCTTCCTAACCGTTGGAATCGTTTTTTGTTGTCGTACCCAACACATTTTGTATATGAAATTACAGTTAGATGTTATAACTGCTAGTCATGATTCACGAGGTGCATGAAAAACATAAACGTCTGAAAAATAAGTAAATAACAAAAGAACCGAAAGATCAAGCAATAAAACACAAGCGTCTCGAATGTACAATGGGTCGTCGTCGACATCCGTCCGTCTTCGAGAGACGATGGTGTAGCTTCCGATTTGGGTATCCTATCTGCACCTTCGCGAGTGGCTGAAGAGTCCGACCCTTGAGTGACAGTCTTTGTTGCATTTGCTGCAGGTGTATGCTGACGTTTGCTGAGGATGTTTTTTGTTCGCCTTCCTCCTGGCTCTCTTTGCAGCGAGGTTTGTGTTTCTCATCTCCTCAGCTTTCTGAGTGCCCTGTCTGACAGCAAGACGCCACGCGGAGCGGTCGTCAGAACAGCTCTCCCAATTGTTTCTGTTAATGTTGGCTGTCTTCATGTCCTTTTTGCAGACATCTTTGTATCGCAGACGTGGCCTTCCAGTCGTTCGTACACCTTCTACTAGCTCGCCGTACAGCAGGTCCTTGGGTATGCGACCTGGGTCCATTCTCCTAACATGGCCTAGCCAGCGAAGGCGCCTCTCGCTGAGAATGGAGAACATGCTGTTCATGCCAGTGCATTTCAGAACCTCTGTGTTGGGAACTTTGTCCTGCCACTGGATACGCAGAATGCGCCGCAAGCATCTCAGGTGGAAGCTGTTGAGTTTTCTCACGTGACTCGCATAGGTGGTCCATGCCTCGCTGCTGTAAAGGAGTGTGCTGAGCACGCACGATTGGTAGACGCGCAGTTTGGTCTTCTTGGTGAGGTTGTGATTGTCCCAGACACTCTGGTTCAGTCTCGCCATAACTGCTGATGCCTTGGCAATCCGGCCATTTACATCAGTATCAACGGAGAGCGAGTTGGAGATGGTGGACCCAAGGTATGTGTAGTCCTCAACAACTTCCAGGTTGTATCCATCAATGGCGATGGTGGGAGAGGAGTCTGCGTCCTGCACCATTACATTCGTCTTCTTCAGACTGATGGTCAGTCCGAACTCCTTGCAGGCGTGGGAGAGGCGGCATACTAGCTGCTGCAGTCCATCTTCCGTCGGCGAAGAGCAATTCACGGATGAGAACCTTTGTAACTTTAGTCTTTGTACGGAGACGGGCGATGTTAAACAGCTTTCCGTCAGTCCTAGTGTGTATATACACACCCTCGCTGCAGTCCTTGAAGGCGTACTGGAGGAGAATGGAAAAGAAGATGGCAAAGAGAGTTGGCGCAAGGACACAGCCTTGCTTCACTCTGCTGCTGACTGGGAAGGCCTCTGATGTTGCGTCGTTGAAGCACACTGTGCTGTGCATGTTCTCGTGGAACGATGTTATGATAGCGAGCAGTCGTGGGGGCAGCCTATCTTCTTAAGGATCCTGAAGAGTCCGCTCCGGCTGACCAGGTCAAATGCCTTGGTCAGGTCTATGAAGGCAATGTAGAGGGGCATCTGCTGCTCACGACACTTCTCCTGCAGCTGTCGTAGTGAGAATATCATGTCTACAGTTGACCTGCTTGCTCGGAAGCCACACTGGGACTCGGGGTAGACTCGGGATGCTAGGGTCTGCAAGCGCGCCAGGACGACACGGGCGAACGCTTTTCCAACAATACTGAGAAGATAGATGCCCCGGTAGTTGTTGCAGTCACTGCGGTCTCCTTTGTTCTTGTATAGAGTGACAATGTTTGCATCTCGCATGTCCTGGGGGATGTGTCCTTGTCCCCAGCAGAGGCAGAGGAGTTCGTGCAGAGGCTGGATTAGTGCTGGGTTCCCTATCTTTAGGACTTCAGGCGGAATGCCGTCACTCCCAGGGGCCTTCCCACAAGCGAGGCAGTCGATGGCTTTGCTAAGCTCTTCCAGGGTGGGTGGTGTGTCTAGTTCCTCCAAGACTGGCAGGTCTGGGATGGCGTCTAGGGCGGTGTCCGTGACGACGTTTTGGGTTTCATACAGCTCAAGATAGTGCTCAACCCAGCGCTGCAGCTGTTTGCCCTGGTCTTTGATGACTTCGCCAGTCTTGGACTTGAGTGGGGCGATCTTGGAGGTGGGTGGGCCTGATGCCTTCTTGATACCCTCGTACATGCCCCTTGCATCCCCGGTTTCGGCAGCTATCTGTATGCTGGTGCAGAGGTTCTGCCACTAGGTGTTAGCGCAATGACGGACGGTCTGCTGGGCATTTTTACTGGCAGTCCTGAGGGCCTGTAATGTACCAAGGCTAGGCGCAGCCTTGTAAGCCAGGAGGGCTTTCCTCTTCGCCTCAGTCACGGGTTCCATCTCCTCCAAGCTAGCCTCATACCAGTCTGTGTTTTGTGCTCTTTCTTCCCATAGGCAGTAATGTCTGAGTTGTACATAGCGTCTCGGAGGTGGGACCACTTGGAGTCGATGGTGTCATCAGGTGTCTCTTTGGTGAGAGCCTCGTGAAGTTTGCAGATGAACTGCTGTGTCTTCTCTGGATTGCTTGCACAGCAGGTGTTGATGCGTGGGCGACCATTCTTCTTGGCGTGGTGCAGTTTCTTGGGTATTATTCGCACCTTGCTGGCCACACGGGAGTGGTCCGTGTCGCAGTCGGCACTGTGGTAGCTGCGGGTGAGAAGGATGCTGGCTAGTTCCGCGCGCCTGGTGATGACTAGATCTAGCTGGTGCCAGTGGCGGAACGTGGGTGTCTCCATGATACCTGGTGGATCTCCTTGCATTTGAAGAAGGTGTTGGTCACACATAAGCTGTGAGTGCAGCACATCTCCAGCAGTCGCTGGCCATTCTCGTTGATTTTGCCTCTTCCGTGCGGGCCGAGACAGGTGGGCCATGCCTCGTAGTTATCTCCCACTCGCGCATTGAAGTCTCCTAGTAGGTAGAGGCCCTCGGTATTGGGGATGTTTGATATTGCTTGATCCAGAGCCTCATAGAACTGGTCTTTTTCTTCTGGTTTTGAGTAAAGGGTTGGGGCATACACGCTGAAGATGTTGGCTTGGCCTGAGGATGTTGATAGCCGGAGGGCAAAGATCCTCTCAGTGCCTGATGATTGAGGCTCAATGAAGGCGACGAGGGTGTTCTTTACAGCGAAGCCGACACCATGCTGCCTGGGTTCGTCTGATGGTTTTCCTTGCCAGAAGAAGGTGTAGTTGGCTTCCCTGATGGTGCTGCTGTCGGCCAGTCGGGTCTCTTGAAGACAGGCAATGTCGACATTCAGTCGGGAGAGTTCTCTGTCAATGACGGCAGTCTTCCGTGCGTCGTTGATCTTCTGCAGGTCAGTGGTGAGTCCAGGGCACAAGGTTCTGATGTTCCAGCTTGCGAAACGAAGAGCTGGAGTCTTCTTGAGTCCTCTTTGTATCTTGACTGGTGCAGAGTTTTTTGGCCTGCTTGTCGAGATGGTTCTCTAAGCTCCACGCACCCAGTGAAGCAGGCAGGCCATGGCGGGAAGCACCTTATTGACTGGGGGCTGCCCAGCTTGAGGCGGGCGGTAGCTTCCAGTGAGACATGGCGATCTCTCCCACCGTCGAAAGCAGCCCCTGGCGCCAAGTTCTACGCCAATCGAGCTATGGCTTATAACCGGTAGACTGCTGCTTCCCGTGTTGTGCCGACGCCTTAAGACGACGCTGAAGTGTCCTTTCCAGTGGAGCTACAAAGCCTTGGCAGTCTAGAATGGAGAATCAGCTGTTGCCCATGCAGCAGATTCCCCCTCTCCACGCAGCTGGTGGACCCAAGGGAACGACAAATGTCGCTACAGCTTGGCACCAACGGCGTCGCAGGAGTTGACGGAATGACGTTGAAGTCAACGTCAGACCGCCTTAGGGACTTCGTCTCCGGATTTTCTGTCGGGGTTTATTCCCTTACAATGGGTAGCAGCCTTTATTTTAATGAATGTACCGAAACTGGGAGAAGAAATAAAATGTAACAAATAAAAATGTTTTCTCATCGCCCTCACTTTCTCATCGTTAAAAACTAAAAGTTTATTCTTTTTGTCAGTCCATTTATTTATGTCTTGAACTCGTGTTAGATCTTTAAAAAATACGCAATAAAAAAACGTTTCAATGCAAGTTATTAAATACGAAAGTGATATAACAAATATCAATGTGCTATAGAAGCAAATGTCGCACACTCTTCTACTACAGCATATTATGGTGAGAAAAATAAAATGAAGAGTAAGCAAACATTAATTTGCATAGGCTTCATTTTCTTCCACATACTTAAAAATTGCAAATACAGTGAATTTAAATAAATGTAGTTAAGAAGATGACTCCCCCCGCCAACCTCACCTCCCAACCACACTCCACACCCCAAAACATAATTGACAGGTTAGAAAAGGGAAGTGTGTAATAATTAGAAAAATATCACGGATAGACGATTCAAATGCGTATTTTCGAAATTTCACATGTCTTTATGATCTTAAACAATGAAACAGAACGCGAATGTGAAACCAACACATTCTCAAGATAAGTGAAATTTCAAAAAGGCACATAAAATATGGTGCATTAAAATCAAAATAATCAGAAATGACCTAGCATCAAGAATATAGCATGCTCCGGACCATTTCAAATCGACTCGAATCTATTAATATACCAACTCTTGCATGTCGTAAGGTTCCACGATAATACAATAAAGAATATATTATTGAATCTGTTCTCAATAATTCCACAGTATTTGTTTTAGCCCATAAATCCAATGAGAACACTGAAATTCCACTGAGTAATTGACAAAAATAATTCCTCTCAAATTGTATCTGAACACAAATGCAAATTCTGTCCACAGATTCCGAATGACTGGTATGAAATGAGAATTAATAATTGTTCACCAGACCTCTCTATATATACAGATACGAGATACCTCAACTGACCTGTGACTCAGATTACTAAAAGGGAAAAAAATATAAAATTTAATCGTAAACAAGATTGATCTTTATCTCCATTTTAAGTAAACATCTTGTTTACTACTCAGTATCTTGACAAAATTCAGATAACTCCTACGGACAAACATAAAGCACACAACATATATTCATAGCTTTAGCCATCAATATATTAGCGACGTTTGCATTGTATAACTAAAGAGTCGCGACATCATTAGCAATATAACAACCAAGTATATACTGATACTATGTTTATGTATTGAATTCATTTTAACAACTTAGTTTCCTAAGATATTAATTGTAACAGCAAATGATCCTTTGGAAGCGAATTATTCTGAATGCAAAATGTTTAGGGGCCTCTGCCTTGGTTATAACTATGAACATATTTCGGATTTGAAATGTTCATAATAGCGAATAATACTACAAGGTTCGAATACATCCAGTTGCTGATTTCAGTTTATTTGTTTCCTCCATTCTTGCCACGTGGAACTGGTAGCATGTCCTTAAACGGCCATATGCGCCCCCCCCCCCCCCCCCGTGTTATTACCTAACTTGTTCAACATCAAACCTTTGCTGGAAAAGGAAATACTTCCATGACATGGTAAAGTGAGCAGTGAGTCGCTACATTTGTGGTAAAATCAATTTTACTAATGTAGTAATATGTTATTGAATCGACAAACAGAATCTACTAGGTGATCAATATTTATGCTAGCTTGTAATTTTATGTCATGATGATGTTTCGTAACCGTTATTGATTCGGTTCGACTGGACAATCGTACATGAACCTTTCGAATAATTATTAAGATCGTATCTTAGGAAGTGAATGTCGTGAAGATAATATTGTCCTGCCTGGACTTACTAGAGATACAATATTCAGGATAAGACGGTACCAGGTGGTCTGAGTTAAAATTCATAGTTCAAAGGAAGGAAGGAGCTTTACGTTACGTTTTCAGTACACCTAAGACATATTTGTCCATCCGGAACTAGATTGTTGTAGTTCTCACTTTTACGAATAATGCCACTGAAATCGGAGATAAAATGTTCAAATTACGAAGACTTGGCGTAAGTGGCTAGTCCCCCAGTATCGATGATGGGTCGGATCATATTCTTGTCCTAATATTAAAGACTTAGGTTGGTTAAGGATGCTGACGTTTTGATCTGTAATTTGGTGGACAAAATTATCTACAGCCTGATTTGATTTTGTGTGTTCATATTAGCATCACGACAGCTAAATCGATCTTTAAAAAACTTGATATAGATTACACGCCATTCTCCCAGCAGAAGCTAGCTCTAAGTATTTGATCCAATGAACTCAAGTATCTGCCAGGTGGACACCGGGAAGCTGCTTCTTTTCTTTCTTGATTGATTCTCTCATCTTTATACTTTACTTCCAGCTGAAAATGTATATAGTTTGGTCAGTATCAGAAAGGTACAGATTGAAGGACCAATCTACCATGACCAATTCTGGTGGACTCTTAAGATGTTTTTCAGAAACAATTTCCGTTGATTGACACATTTCTAATACGTATTAGTATTGTATCATAAGACGCAAATGTCGTAGAGAAAATATCTTTGAGGATACTGATGTTTTAATATCTAAACGGGCGCTCAAACTTACCATAATGTGAGAATATGTTTTACGATCACATTATCATAAGGACTTTACGTCGCGATAAAGAACTACATACAGGTGATAGGAAACCACCTACATTGAAAAATGACGTTGAAACAAAGTCATGCCAGTGCGAATGTGTACTAATATATTTCAGCACTATAATAGCCTAGAGGCTAAACATTTTCGTTTCATAGAAACTGACGTATTTCTAATTTCTACTATTTGTTCATTGTGGCAATGATGGATTTCGTAATGGAAAGCCAAGCCAGAATGTGTTCGAACGTTTGAATGACGCCACAAAAGGGTGAACAAATACTCGTCCACCCGCATCACACTCAACGCACTACTTCCAGCTATGATTGGTCAAATATAAAAACACTTCCAGTCTTGGTAACCTTCTTGTGATTCTAGCTAACGCTTATGTTTCACTATTGATAATAAATTCATGTCTATCCCAACATAGCCCATGTAGTAACGGCTATTTGCTATGTCATGTTAGATTTGTGACTCCGAAATTCTTCCTTCGAAAAATATGATGTCTATTATATGCTCTACTCCCATCAGAAACTAAGAATTTGATCTAATCATTGCCTGTATCTACCAAGTATATTAACATTTCTTTTAAAAGAAAGAAGGATGCATGTGTTTTAATCTGATTTTCCATTTAACATTTTCATTTGGAATTCGGCTGTTTTATTTACAAGTCAGATTAGTGTTGTTTTTGTTATTGTTATTGTAGGGTTTAACGCCATTTTTCAGCACATGATATGCAATACATAGCGGCCAGTATTATTGGGGGAGGAAGAACCCGGGAAAAAACCCGGAAAGAACTGCCGACCCACAAGAAGCTACTGGCAATCTTTCTCACATAATTACATGAGCCGAATCTTTGACTCAACCCCACGCAGACTCCATAACGGATAGCGCTTTAGACCACTCGGCCACTCGGGGCCCCAAAGATTAGTGTTAATTTCAGTCAGATTTGTCAGCATCAAAAGGCATTGCCTATCCGAATAATGTGTCATAGTCAGGTTAGGTGATATTGTATGGATTTCATATAGTTTTTTTTAATTTAAAAAAATGGAATTGAATTATCTGAGAATGTTACATCAATAAAAAGCCCTTCCAATAATCACTAGTTTGAAATAGTTTCAATGAACGGCTGCTGATTTAATTTGTCTTGTTAGGCTTCGATCGCGCCATGAGCAAGTTGTTCAATGTCCCCATGAGTCCAGAACAGCCCCGTAATAACGTGTAATTCTTTCAGCATCTACTTTATATTAGAAGATCAAAGAAAATTGATCAGGACAAAACTGACTGGTTCAAAGACTAATGCAACATGTTGATGTTAGGTGAGTTTATTGCTGTGTGTTATTAGAATTTTTAACGTAGCTTGAACAAATTGTTCAGTCATATTGTTACGATGTCTGCAGTGAGGCAGTTTATAGTTATGTCTAGCACTGGGATATCATGCCGCAGACACATTATCCTGACACCAGGCTGACCAGTCCTAACACTAGCCTCTTAATGCTGAGCGCCAAGCGAGGCAGCTGTTAGTACCATTTTGTATTTGGTATGATTCGGCCGGGATCGAACCCACGACCTCCCGCTCCCGCAGCGGACAGACGTGACGGTACCGGTTGGCCAAGACGCATATTTCACAGAAAGGAAATTGCTGTACATTTCCATTACAACAAGTGCATCTTATATAATAATAATAATAATAATAATAATAATAATAATAATAATAATAATAATAATAACAAAATACTTAACGACCTAGAGATTATGCATAAGTTGTGATGAAGTAAACCTTTGAGCCGTAAGTAGTAATTGCGGACGGCCTTAATGATCTGGTCCGATTGTAAGGTATTACCCATTAATAAAAAAAATACTAGTTCATTTGTAATATAGGTTACTGGCCCTTGATACATATCAGGACATCATGCTGTACAAAATGATGTTACAGTGCGTTAAAAAAAAACATCGTATTTTAAGAAGTAATATACATGAAAGTAATAATTATATAGTTTTCATATATATATATGATTTACAAGTAAATATTTTAAAGTAGTCAAAGAAATGGACGGAAGGGTAAAACTAATACGTGTGAGAATAATAATAATAATACTAATACTAATAATAATAATAATAATAATAATAATAATAATAATAGAAGTAGTAGTATGTCTTATAATTTTATGTTAATAATAATAATAATAATAATAATAATAATAATAATAATAATAGAAGTAGTAGTATGTCTTATAATTTTATAATAATAATAATAAAAATAATAATAATAATAATAATAATAATAATAATAATAATAATAAAATTAATAATAATAATAACACAAATCATAACATTTATTATTATTGCTGTTGGTGTTGTTTACTTATTATGATAATTGTTTTATTTATAATTATTTCCTTTCATCGATATCTTCAATATAATTTTATCAGTATTTTAAACCAACGCCTCATTCCTTGGTGCGAAACAATTTACTAAATTAAAGAAACTATGGCAGGTTTCCCCAGCTATTTAGCAGTAGATAATGTTTCCTCGTCTCAAGCAATGGTCAGAAATACGCGAGAGAAACAATAGGTCGGGGCTGTTTCCCTTTCTGTAGACTTCTTAGCTTGTGACTCATCAGTTCATGTAAAATTTCTCACTTTAGTGAATTAGTCTGTTGGTGAAAAGGCTGTTTATAGTTCTAGACACCATGTACAAAAATCTGCGTTCATATGTGCAGATGAAAGTACAATATACTAAATTGTTCACATGTAATATTGGCACCAGACAAAGCTGCGTATTAAAGGTCTACTAGACTCAAATACACATTATATATCATAATGTTCCTTTGTCGCTGAATAATTCAGAAATGTACATTTTAGATATAGGTTTTAACTCACAGAGGAGAAAATTAAGTTGTTTTCGATGTTTTACGGAAAACACTCCGGAAATATTTGTACACTTCCGGTGAAAAATCTGATTTCCGGAAGTGACGCACAGTCGGGAAATTCTTAAAGTTTAGCCTAATAATGGGTGATAGTGACGACACTAGCGAATTTATGGCACATTTGTCATGCTCATCTTCGTCGTTTGAGGAAGGTGAACCCCTTGAAGATGGCCAACTTCATGAATCTGAAGAAGATTTTGTTCGTTATGAAGTGAGGCCGTATCAATTTCAGCCCGAACGAGACGAGGATCAAGGCCCTGAACTGTCTGAAGAAAACACAGTCAGTGATCAATAATAATAATAATAATAATAATAATAATAATAATAATAATAATAATAATAATAATAATGTTGATGATATAATAATAATCAGATATCAGAAGATAATACCCGGAGAAACTGAACAGTATGAATTTTTTCCTCATAGTACACGGATATAACTTGCATAGACTAGATCTTCAAGGGGGTCCATAATTACAATCGACTATGAGATTTGCTTGATTACTCAGATCGTCATACTAGGCTGTAATATCCTGTTAATTGGTTTGCTATTGTAAATATATGCAATACAAACTGACAATAAACGTCCTTTATCTAACACGCCTCCTAATAGCACCGGAAGGAACTACTCTCTTAATGCCTACATATTTAGTGGTTTGCGTTTTTTTCTTTTGGTGGATTTGCTGATTTCCAAGTATAAAATAAAATGTTTCTTCAGTACATTTTGTTAAGATATTGTATGACTTTATTGTAAATATTCTTGTACATTTTTTGAATAAGTCATATCATGTTTCAGCATTTGCAATATTCATTCAGTACATCATTCACATAATACAAGTATTACGAATAACAAGAAGACTCGATATAAACACATGCTTGCTTCCCAATAATATATTTCTTGTTTGTTTTTTATGTCCTATTCACGTTGTCTTCTGCAAATAAATACTGTTCAAACTAAGAGCAACTTCTTGTCACTATATTGAAATTTTCAAGGTTAATATCGCCTATTTTTTTTACACACAAGTACTTTAAACTTAATAAAAAGTATTAATTTAATACAATTTAAAATTATCCCTATTAGTTTCATGACTATGAAAGATTGCAGATTAACAGTATTTCTTCTAATTTGTTTCGTTGCAATTTAACATACCTGTAGTATTCAAAGTTTTCTAAAGAATAACTTAATTTCATAGTTGATTTATCTTGATAACAGACTAATGAACTTGGGTTAAGATCCGTTTCCGTGCCATAGCGTTAATAAATAGAAGCCGAGATAACTTTGAACCCTGCTACACCTGAGTGTCAATCCGGAAGAGACCCACTATAAATCGCGCTGATCTGTACAATACCAATACAAGCTAAGGTGTGAAAAAATGTGAATCGTTGATAATTAGGTGTGATTACGTGTCAGATGCCACTTTTTGAGTAATATCATGAGACGTCCACAGAATTCTGTGTATATATGACCCTGGTTTATAAGACATTTACTTAGTAAACTCCAGCAATACTAATCTATAATGACATTGAATTATATTATGGATATGTAGGATGTTTATTGGACACTTTCCTTGATCAATAACCGAAAACAAAGAAGAAAGGTACGATTATTGAAGCTCTTCATTATTCTGTTTTACTTTAACTTCGAAAGTCTAATAATAATTTACAATAATAATTAGAAAGTGCAGTATGTCTATATTTTTAATCTGTGTTGTTATAATTACTAGTACTAGTCTGGGTAAGCTTGCTTTAGTTTAGTGGGTTTTCAACACATGATAGGCCACACGTGGCGACAATTATATATATTTGAAGAAGATCACAGCCTACGGGAAGCTACTGAAAAGCTTTCTCAGATAACCACGTTGGCTGAACTTGAGACTCAAACACACATTTCTCCGAAGAGATATGTCAGTGATCTATTGAGAATAACCCTTAAGTCCGGTCATCCACCCTGTGTTCCAGTAGCGGGCAGAACGATTTAACTAAAGTAACTAGACTTCATTACAATTCAATCATCTCTAGACAGATGATATCATATATTAGAATATGATGCTATGAATAGGTTGTATACAGAGTGATAAATGTTTATAACAAACATCCAGCGAAGGGGGTGGGGTGGCGACCCCATTAGTTATGCCATCGTAATTGTGCAATCAACTCATGTTATCCAAAAAGTCTTTACGACGATGTGTATATAAATTAACAAAAAAACATTGTAAAAGAAAGCACAATATTCATTTTACTGCTACTGAATATAACATTGATACTTCCGGAAAGATGGCCGCCATCGCTTGACTGCATGAAAGTGGGCTCTTCCGATTTTGTACTGTATTTTTGCTTGTTTTCTGTCATCGTCTGCATTGTTGTGTTTCATCATGCATTGGCTGTTCCGTTCGTGTGTGTTGGTTCATCTCCTTGTGTTGGAAGCGAGAGCAATTGGATTTTTTCTCAGCTGTTTTGTCCCGCTGTTGAGACGTAATTTGTGTTTGAATAAACCGCCGTCACGTGACCGCTTACACTACGACGAATCCTCATTAATTCGATTAAATGACCACACCTTGGTTCTAGATACTAGACTGTGCTCGAGACTGAACGAACTGGGAATTCATTCATCATTTCTTAAATGTAAACGGAAGCTAAAAAAGAAATGTTCTTTCAAAGCCGGCCGGCGTAGAACAGGAAGAAGGATTCCAGTTATCTCCCTTTCGCCCGTAACGAATAAACAACTTAAAAAATCTGCCGTTAATTTCAATAACGTGGTTCAAATTCCTCTTAAATCGTCAACCGTTGTGTCAACTGTCCCAGGGATACCACTACGTATTGCATTATTCAACGCTCAATCAGTAGGATCACCGGAAAAGCGCACAGAAATTGTTAATTTTATCAATGACCAGAATATTGACGTCTTCTTACTGACAGAAACTTGGTTACATTCCGTAGGTGATGAATATAAGTGTGCGGATTTAACACCATTACTATATCAAGTCGTTCCCCCGCAACTCTCGCGGAGGTGGAATTGCTGTAATTACAAAGAATTCCATGATCAAATGCCTCAAGTACAACACAACCTTCAACTTCTGCCACACATCGTTTGAACTAGTCCAAACAACGCTCACACTGGAGCAAAGGTCAGTCCATTTTTTCTGTCTCTACCGTCCTCCTCCTAGTAGAAAAAACAAGCTGACTGAATGTCTCTTTTTGGAGCAGTTTCCAAATCTTCTAGAGTATGGAAATTCGATAGGTGGCAAACACGTCAAAACTCCTAGATTCCATTCATGTTTTCAATCTTAAACAGTCAGTTAACCAACCTACCCATAAACTTGGTCACATTTTAGCCTGGTTTCTTTATAGACCTGATGATAATATTCTGTAATCAACTCTTGTATCCCACGAACTTGCATCGGATCACCTCTGCATTGTATGCTATCTCGACGTATCAGTCCCTAACCCTCTACTTCTATTTGCTACTAAGAGAAACCTCCGTATGATAAATAGAACCAAATTCATGCATGACATCCAAGAAAACCTAACAACTTTCTTACATCTAACAGTGGAACAACTTGATAACTGCCTGCGTTCATTGCTTGAAAAACATGCCCCAGCCACCAAATGCAGAGTATCAATAAAAAAGTGTTCTCCTTGGTATAGCAGTGTTAGGGACCAGCCTCGCACTGCTAAAAGACATCGCCGAAAAGCAGAGAGGCTTTGGCTTTCTTACAGACTCACTATTCATAAACAAATCTACAAAGCCGCTAAGAAGAACTTCAAAAACATAGTCCATTTATCCAAATCATCCCACTACAGTTCTAAGATCACGGAGAGTTCCAGCTGCAAAGAGCTCTTCGAGATAACTAACAAACTAATGTCAAGGAACAAATGTACACCACTTCCAACGACCTTCTCTCCACCAGACCTACCAGACCAATTTGCAAATTTCTTCAATGACAAAGTTCAAACCATTAGAGATTCGCTTGACAACTCAATTTCAACTGATTCGTCACTATACAGGTATGATGCAGAATGTCAGCGACAACCGTTAGGAGCATTTGAACCTGTTTCTATAGATTTAGTACGGACAATCGTGATGAAAAGTGCACCAAAGTCTTGTGAACTTGATCCAATTCCGACATCACTGCTGCTTGAGTGCTTAGACCCAATATTGCCTTCACTAACTGATGTTATTAATATCTCTCTCTCTCATCAGGGGAATTCCAATCATATTTCAAAACTGCCATCATAAAGCAACTGCTGAAGAAACCAACACTGTACCAAAACGATTTAAAGAACTACCGCCCAGTTTCTAATCTCCCTTTCATATAAAAAATCTTAGAAAAGGTTATTCTAACTCAAATTGCATCTCATTTGACTTCAAACAGTCTTTTTCAGCAATGTACAGTCTGCATATCGCCCTTGCCACAGTACAGAAACTAGTCTTTTGAAAGTATTTCGTGACATTCTCTCTGCTTTGGATAGTGGAAAGATTACAGTCCTGGATTTATCTGCAGCATATGACACAATAGACCATGATATATTACTTCACCGATTCCAGCATGTATTTGGCATTCAGAATATAGCCTTACAGTGGTTTAAGTCCTACTTAGTGAACAGGACACAAATTATATCTGCAAATGGAATACACTCCAGCCCATTTGACGTATGTTATGGTGTTCAACAGGGATCTGTTCATGGACCTGTTCTCTTCATTCTGTATACTCAGCCGCTCTCAAGTGTCATAGATCATCACCCAGTGTCGCACCAATTGTACGCTGATGACACCCAAATATACAAGTCTAGCCCCCCAACTGAAGTTGATGCTCCCATCCATGGAGTAGAGAAGTGCATTTCGGATGTGAAATCATGGATGACATGTAACAAGCTGCAGATGAATGATGATAAAACTGAGGCCATTCTGATCACAACACAAAGACTTTCTCATTCACATCCTTTACCTCAGACAATAAATATCAGCAAAACCAACATTAAATTCTCACAGTCAGAACGGAATCTAGGTGTTACTCTAGACAGTACTCTCACATTGCACCAACATGTCATGAACATCTGCAGGGCTGCATATCTTGAATTGAGTAAATATCTTTCTGTTGATGCCACGAAAACACTTGTGTGTTCATTAGTACTTTCAAGACTTGACTATTGTAACTCAATTCTGTCTGGTTCATCACAATATTTACTCCAGAAACTTCGAAAAGTTCAAAACACAGCTGCATGGATCATCTTTAGAGTACCTCGATCAGAGCACACCTCACCACTGCTCTGTACCCTACACTGGCAATCAATTCGATACAGAATCAAACACAAAATTTGTTCTCTGTGCTATGTTTCAATGACATTCTCCAGTCCAACATACCTATCCAGTTTCACCCATGTGTATACCCCAGCTAGATCCTTATGCTCTTCTTCTGGTAATCGTATACTCATTGTTCCCAAGGTGAAAACAAAGTCATATGGTCAACGTTCGTTTGCTTACCAGGGCCCAGCGACGTGGAACGAATTGCCCATTGAAATTAGACACATAGACACAGTGGTCCCTTTTAAGAGTGCTCTCAAGACTCACCTTTTTCGACTTCAGGGACAAACTTAGCGACCTAATCATGTTTTGTATTTTATATATTTTCCGCATGTTTTTATGTTTTCTAATTTCATTGTTTTTGTCATTTGTTTTTCTGTAGTGTAGTCATATCATTATTGATGGTGTAAAGCGCTTAGAGCTTTTAAAGATTAGGCTCTATACAAAGTCCTTATTATTATTATTATTATTATTATTATTATTATTATTAACCCCATAATGCGTCATTTTAAAGATTGTAATTTTACACTTTCGTGTTAATTATCGCCGCTTGTTTCTTTTATTTTGTTTTTCTTTGGTTTATTTTGAGGTTTCTTGTCTGTTTGTTTGTTGTGATATCTTACAAAATATTGTAAACCCGCTGGAAAATTTCAACTAAAGTTATTAGCTCGATACCAACAACATTCTGTATCATATTTATATTATTCATGGAAACTTGATCAAATACATTAGTGTACAATCCTTTCCTGTTGATACAACAAATAGCACTAGCGCTGAGAACTCAAACATTGTCAAATCCAAATCACAACTCTTCTCTTCCCAGACGTAACAAAGACCTTGCTGGTTTTGCACAGTTATTGTAATAATATATATATAATATATAATATATTCAATGCTTAACTTTTCACATGGCAAAAATAGAGGTGAACATGCGAAACAGGAACATTGTATATAGGAAATGTAAATTTTACCTGGTATAATCCAGTGCTGATTCAGTTGAATTAACACTAAATTCTGCTAGGCAAAATGCATTTTCTCTATGTCAATAATTCAATTAGCAAGATGATTTTATTATCTTTTGCAGCAGCAATAGACAATTTATATTTAAAAAATCGCTTAAGATAATGATAAAAATGGACTGACATAGTCCAGTACATTTGAGATACTGAATAAACAAGATATTAGTATGTGACTGTACTGTAAGTTTAAGGGTCGCATTGTCTACCGCTTACACATTATAATCGTTAACATACTTTACACGACCTAAAAAAATGATTGTGAAAAAATATTATTAGCATAACTGTTTGTCACCCGGAAGTGAGTGAAGACACTCTTAGATAACATGGTTGCTGGATTAGATAAACAGTTAATGGGCAACTTCGTATCTCACCGTGACAAGTTAGCCCTGCATTGTCCAGTACAGTTTGGATACTGAAGAAGTTAACCCTAACCCTAACAGTGCGGGGCTGTATTGGACGTTGAAAAAGGACATTTTACCGCTTGCACATTATAATGGTTAATGTAACGTTTGCCATTCAAAAAAAAAAATGATCGTGAAAACATAACATTTTCAGCATAGCGTCTCACGAGTTATACGTGATTATCACCTAGTTGAGTCTGGTGCTGACTCAAGACATACTTAGCTAACAGGGTTAAAAGGATAAGATAAACAGCCATGGAGAACTGCTTATTTTACCGTGACATATTAGCCCTGTATCGTCCAGTACAGCTTTGATACTGAAGAAACTAGAAATTAGTACGGGACTGTATTGGACGTTTAAGGACATCCTACACATGACAGGAATAGATAGCAAGATGAACGAAAGCAGCATCGCTTCACTGGATCTATTTAGCACAAGTGGGTACTTGTAGAAGCATTTATGAACATCACGTTCTCAGACAGATGATTTCCGATCATTTAAACTCAACTTTACATATTAATCGTTCGGTTATTTCGTTTCTGTACGCTGAAAACACGAACTGTATTAACATCAATGTGTATCACCTGTCAGGTGCTGAGTCCAGACATTGTTAGCAAAAAGAGGTAAAAAGATTCGATAAACAGTCAACGGAAAACTGTTTACTTTACCCAGACAATTTAGCCCTGCATTGTCCAGTACAGCTTAGTTACTGAAGAAATTAGACATTACTACGGGGCTGTATTGGACGTTGAAAGACAATCTACCGCTTACACATTATAATGGTTAATGTAAAGTTTGCCATTCGAAACAAAATGATCGTGAAAACATAATATTATCAGCATAGCCTCTCACGAGTAAGTATACATGATTATCACCTGGTTGAGTCTGGTGCTGACTCAAGACACACTTAGCTAACATGGTTAAAAGGATAAGATAAACCAGCGGTTCTCAACCTTTCAAGTGCCGCGATCCTTTTAATGTAATTCCAAATGTTGTAGCGACCCAACCGTAAAATTATTTTCGTTCATAACTGTAATTTTGCTACTGTTATGAATCGTAATGTAAATATCTGATATGCAGGATGTATTTTCATTGTTACAAATCGAACATAATTAAAGCGTAGTGATTAATCACAAAAGCAATATGTAATTATATATTGTGAAATATATATTTCAAATTACAGGTAAATGAAATTCCGTCTTTATGGCTTACGTTTATTTAGTTTTCTTCATGTGTATTCAACGTATTCATTTTGTACACTTATGTGAAAATATGAAAAGCATGGCGTAGCATGAATAACAGTATTAATATAACAACAGTAAACTACATTGCTACAAAATTGTTGCGATAGTACGCGTAAAAAGCCAAAGTCAGTGCGAAGGTTGAGGTTGCTTCTTTCTCACCAGATCAGAAATTCTCGGGACAGTCTTTGCAAGAGCACAACGAAGATCATCTTCTGCAACAAGCCTACTTCTGTATTTAGACTTGATAACCAACAAGCTGGAAAACCCTGCTTCGCAAAGATATGTTGTTGGAAATGGAAGAAGAAGGCGCACACAGTCTCAGACAGAACAGGATATGATTGCAAACACTTGATCCAGAATTTTGTAACTGGCATTGAAGAGAAATCATTTCTCGCTTCATCGCTGTTAATGAGTTCAATGAACTCCTCCTGTGCTGTCTCAGGAACTTCTTCAACTTTGTGAATGGACTTCTGGCAAGTGCAAACGGGGTGTCAGGTAGATTTGGAAAGTACGATGAAATTTCATCCACAAGCATATGCAAGTGTTCTTTCACAGAAATAGTCATTGCAATCCTTTTGTCAGGTTCAATGTCTTTTTCCTCAAAGAAAGCAGAGAAAGTGGGCAACATGTAAATTTTATTTTCATCCAATTTTGTTAGCCAAAGCCGAATTTTCATTTGGAATGATCGGATCTTTTCAGACAAATCGAGGCATGTTGCATTTGGTCCTTGCAGTGATAAATTTAACTCATTTAAGATGGCAAAGATGTCAACCAAGTAAGCTACCTTCTGCAGTTCACTTTCATCGCAGAAAAGGGCTTCGAAATGCGGTTTTCCTTTCTGATTAAAAAACATTTTTAGTTCATCACGAAGATCAAAGACGCGTTTTAAAACTTTTCCTCTCGACAACCATCTCACTTCAGTGCGAAATAGCAGAACATTGCTGGACGCATCCCACTCATTACATAGTTTCGAAAACAGTCGACTGTTTAAAGCACTCGCTTTTAAAAAAATTGACGGAACTTACAACGCTTTTCATTACTTTTTGTAACTCTTGTGGCAGCGTCTTCGTTGCTAATATTTGTCGATGAATCATACAGTGAGTTCCGACGATTTTTGGCGACTCATTCAGTACCAAACGTTGAAATCCAGACTGACATCCTAGCATAGCTGGAGCACCATCTGTGCAAACACCACAAACCTTTTACCAAGAGATTTTATGCTCTGTCAGAAATGAACCAACCGTGTCAAATACATCACGTGCAGTAGTTGTCGTTTCAAGAGGTTTGCAAAAAAGAAACTCATCTTTGAAGTCGCCATCATTAATATACCTCACGTAAACAAGTAATTGTAAACAGTTTGCAACGTCGGTAGATTCATCAAGCTGGATGCTGAATATTGGAAGTGGTGCAGATTTCATTTCCTGGATTACCTGATCAATAATATCAGCAGACATGTCATCTATTCTTCTGCGGACAGTGTCGTTAGATAAGGAAATTGTACTCAATTTCGAAACAAATTCGGCTCCGATCATAACTCGAACAATGTCTTTGGCCGCTGGCAACAGTAAATCCTCAGCAATGGTGTGAGGTTTCATAGCTCTTGCGATTCTGAGAGCCACCAAATATAAAGCTTCAACGGCAGCTATGTTTTGTTGGTGGTACTGGCCGCCAGTGTCAAGTCTGGCTTTCTTGACTCCATCAGCTTTGCTTCTAAAATACTCGGTGTCCTTGGCGGCAAAGTTCGGATGCTTGCTATTAAAATGGCGTTTCAGTTTGTTCGGCTTCATAGATTCTACTGATAGAACTTCATTACAAATAACGCATTGTGGTTTTTCAATTCCTGCTGTCACTATTGAAGTAAACCCATATTGTAAAAAATCGTCACTATATTTTCTTTTCTTACCGTTCTTCTCTACATGATGCATTGCCATGGGTTGGTTCGCTAATGAAAATATTATATAACAATAGATTCAATAACACTAACTATAAAACGTTTGTTTATGGCGCTGTACTAATTAGAAAAGGACGTGATTTCAATTACGTTACGACTGTTACGACAACTAAAATGTTTGAAATCATTCTGATTCAATTGTCTGCAACATCTATCCTCGAATGACAATTATAGTAAAAAAAACTGGTAACTACGAATGGGGAAAATTTGTACAATAACAAGTTTTACACATTAGAATAGACAAAAAAATGTATATTTCCGATGGTCGTAAGCCACCTGGCAAATCGTTGTTCGACCCTTGACGGGGTCGCGACCCACAGGTTGAGAACCGCTGAGATAAACAGTCAACGGACAACTGCTTATTTCACCGTGACAAATTAGCCCTTTATCGTCCAGTACAGCTTTGATACTGAAGAAACTAGAAATTAGTACGGGGTTGTATTGGACATTGAAGGACAATCTAACTTTTACACATTATAATGGTTAATGTAATGCTTTCCATTCGAAACAAAAGGTTGAAAAGATAAGATAAACAGCCATGGACAACTGCTTATCTCGCCGTGACAAATTAGTCCTTTCTCGTCCAGTGCAGCTTTGATACTAAAGAAACTAGAAATTCGTACGGGGCTGTATTGGACGTTTAAGGACATTCACCGCATAACAAGAATAGAGAGGACGAGGGACGATGTTTAAGAACATTCTACTTATGCCAATAGTGCACGAGATGCGAGAGCAGCATCGCTTCACTAAAACGGTTTAGCAAAAGGGAGTACTTGAAGGAGTATTTATCAACGTCATTTTCTTGAATATATAATTGTTGTTTTTATTTTGTTGACTTTGTTTGGTTTATATTTTTGCCCTTCCTTATGACAATAATACAAAGAAAACAGAATCATTTCACCCGGAAAATATATAGCCTGCCGAGTCATTATTGTGAATTTGCAAAAATTGGTTAGCTATGGCATATATCGCAAGCACGTGATACTAATTGCACTTGCTGAGACAGGTCCTTTATGATCATATGAATTCTCCACAGATAAAGACAAAACATAACACCTAAAATGACAATATATTCGAATTTCGTCAGATTTGTTTCTAATGCTGAAAAAACAAGCTGAAATAGACATCAGTCTGTGCTAGATGTCCAAAGATATTCTGCCCGATACAAATATCACAATGAAAGCATTTGAGATAAACAAACAGCGCTCATCTCTGAACAGTTATTATGACTACCTGGCAGATTCAAACGGTAATTGGATTTAATACTTTTAGAATTTGTAGATTGTTTATATGTATCATTTCTTCAGAAACTTCATGGCTAAAATACAGTTGGAACAATATACAATATATGGAATAGTTGGTTGATATGAATATATTATTAATTAAATATTATAAAGCTGAACAACATTCAGCACTATCGGATGACGGTGTTAGCATACCGTGCTGTGCCCTGCTGTGTAGGCATATGCCGAAGGATAAACATTTTATCAGATTATTTTGAAAACTAATGTTTATGGTGCGACACATTACAAATGGGACACGTTGAGGCTTCGCTTCAGAATATGAAATTAGATCTTGATCATCAAGGACAATTTCAAATCCATAACCACGGGAAATTAGAATCTCAGTATTGGAAGTATTTGGCCTTTGTGTGTGGACTTGGGTGCTGATATCTTGAGCTAAATGCAAGCAATTGTGTGCACCTCAAGAACTTTATTTTATCAACGTCATATTGTCACTTGCCTTATTTGATTTTACAGCTAGAATTTTAATTTCATCTTACAACAGAACCTCATTGCGTCTGTATGGTTTTCAGAGAGGCAGAAAGAGAGAGTTCACATTTTAAACATCAGCCTCGTTATCTAAAGATCATCAAGGAAATGTTGAAAAGAATATATTTCAGCATCGAAACTGATAGAAAATTGAATATACCCCAGATAAAGAATATGTCAATTATCGGAAGAATATATAATCTCTATTTGAATTAAGATTTTATAATCCTTTACATTGGCGAAATTCATTTAAATGAAACCTATAACAGTATGTCTTAGATTTGAGAGATACGGCATGGTGTTCTGTTTCGCTATCATTCTATCCAAAAGCAATGTTCTTTATGCGATAATAAGCATTACCAATGTGGACCTTTGGAGTTATTATGGTATGACACACATTTCAGCTTTATTTTCGATTCCATTCATACATGACCCATTCCAACACCATCTACAGATATATTATTTCATCCTTGGAATGATCTAGATCCTTTGTAAATGTCTCCTTCGAATACGCTAAGCGATATAAATATCGGCCATTAGTCAATTCGCCCCAAGATAAAATGTGTGTTTTCTATTACATGCTGTTGTAATGTACATTTATTCACTAGAGTTGATGTTTTGTTTTTTTCCAGAACATCGGTTGGCTTGAATCATTCTCTGATAAGCACGTAAAGGTTATGTAGATCCTTACCTTCATTCAGGTTAGTAACTAACACGTAAACAGGTTTTATTTCTATTTTAAAATGAATTGTCAATTTTTGTCAATGTCAAAATAGAACAAGTGAATTAAGAAATAAACAATGTTTATTCCTTAAGTAAATGTTTGGCTGTCGTAAGGGTCATCTTAGGAGTACGTGTTATAAACGATCACGTAACTCCTTCCCACACCCACCCCTTCGTGATTTCGCAATTGGGGATTTCTTCGAAACTGCTCATCAGACTACGATATAATCTTTGTTTCAGTGAATTAGTTTCAGTTTTGACACTTTACATTTGGAGTTAAGTCATTTTCGTTTTATATAGCCACTTTTTGAGTCCATGTCAACTTTTCTTCAGACCAGTTCCATTTTGAAGGATTAATTCGTATATCTCGAAAAATCTGATGTGCTCGTACAGAATTCGTGGACAAGGACAGGTTATCAAAACTTGATATGTATATTCACTAGCTGGTGTGATTGTGGTTATGGCTTTTCATTTCGGCTCGACAGTGTTTGAACGACTCGAAGAATTTTATGAAACTATGTGTAATTGTATATTTTATGAGATGATGGTTGGAATGTTCAATAGATCGATCTCATAAACACATACTGGGAACTCAGGAAGATAGCAAGAAGAGAAAGATGAGTTCCCAGATAAAAAATGTCACCCGATGATGGAAATGTCTTGGGGACAGGTACGGAATCGAAGCTGTAATAAGAAGACAAAACATCTATTTCCTCTGTCGGTACGGAACTGACTTTTATTTAATCAAACAACACAAATATATTGACTACATTCAGAAACACATCTAAAAACTTTATAATAAAAGTTCATGCAATACATATTATATTTTCCATTTTTCAAGCTTTCCAACGTCATTTATTCGTATAACTTCTGCATTTTAGAATATTATACAAATAGTTAATTCTCAATCAATTTCAAGGTAGCCAAAAGTGTAAGATGTAATTACTGTAGTTAATGTAACAATTAATTTAAAGAAATGTATTTTACTAATTTTAAAATAGAATATTGATTTATAATATATTGCTAGATAATATTCTTTCTTACTTAAAGAATACTTTATTTCAATATTAAATCTAACATGAAGTTGGTAGCAATCTTAACCTTACAATAAAAAGTACATAAATATAATTAAATATAAATTATTTAGAACATTTAAACATTCCGTTACAATATATTATCAATAAAAGAATTCAGTAGCAATGTTGCACACAAAACAGTTTTACTATTAAAATCTCAATCACTAAAAATACTTATTCCTAAAATGAGTTATAACATATACAATTATTTTACCTGTAATAAGAAGACAAAACATCTATTTCCTCTGTCGGTACGGAACTGACCTGACCCTTAAATGCGTGGTCTTTTATATGCATCCTGTGTCAGGTTAACGTACCCTTGGAAATAGATGTTTATTCTCTCATCAAGCAAAAGTCAGTTTTTCCTGGTCCAAACCAGCTTAATTTGACGTCATCTGACATAAGGTACAACTCAGATTTGTAGTTCGTTTGGCATTAGTTACGTCCGAACATGATAATCCCTAAATATTCTAAATCAGCAACATGTTTAATATATTAAGCCAGCAGCAATGTCCGTCAAACCTTAGATACTGTCCAACATCAGACATGAACCATTCTGTATTTACGTCAGTACGGAAGTTTGTTCTGTGTTTTACCGATAAGACTTTAGGGGCTGAATGACTTTTGTAAGATTTTTGCCAATGCCTGGTTTTACGGAATATATGTTTAACTGATAAGACTTAGAAGCTGACTGACTTTTGCTTTATAACCTATTTCCACACAATAATGTACATTCGTATAATAATGATTTAAGTTGCCAACGTTTTGCTATAAATGCATAAAACATTGCTTTAATAATACAATTTAAAGAAAATATCAATCTTATTAATTTTACTAAAAATACACTCCTAACATATATCTTAAAGTTCGAAAATTATGAGGCCTACCACACCAAAGCCCGTCGCCACAAGGTGAAGATCATAATCAGGGATAAAGGGTCAACAAAGGGAATTTTGTGTCCACTCCATGACATTTTCATGGGATGTAGCATATTAATGAAACTTTGCACAACTGCATATCTGTGATATTGATATGTTCTACTTGACCCAGGGATGTGTACCCACACCAGGGATGGAGCTCAAAGTTCAACTGAAGGTATTCGTGAACATTCTGTACTTTTTAAAATATTTCCCTGCCAGAACAATCAATGAACAGTATGACAGGATAAAGACTGAATAAAACATCAAAAGTTAATAGTAGTCTTCGAAGTAAATGTGAAATTACTTGTATGATGTCAACGATGTTTATCTTGATCTTACAATGGTACGGCTTTCTGTTTTAGCACCCCATTTCGGAAACAAGAATACGTAATATAACAAATATTGTCTTTATTACTCTTAAAACAAATACGGTATGTTAATTGCTTTCGTTGCAAATTAACGTCTATTCAGATGTATTCAGACCAATGTCACTGCTGAACATATGAATCTTCTTTAAAACATGTTGGGACTGATGACCCTAGGATTAATATAAATATATTCGAAATACTGAATGTTCGAACTAATGATCCCATTTTCAAATACTTTATGACCAAAGAAACTTCAGACCTGTTAATCCTGTTTCAAATATGTTTGGACTAATAAACCTTCGGGTCTCGGAATCCCTTGTTGTCAGAAACCTTCGGAGTCGTGAAACTGTCAAAGGTTTGCTTTGAAGTTATAAACACTTGGATCAATTAACCTTCGGACTATTAACCCCGTTATTCTTCAAACTTGCAAACCTTCAGAACATTATCACGTTCGGCTAAAAGGAGTCGTGAAACTGTCAAAGGTTTGCTTTGAAGTTATAAACACTTGGATCAATTGACCTTCGGACTATTAACCCCGTTATTCTTCAAACTTGCAAACCTTCAGAACATTATCACGTTCGGCTAAAATATTCGGAGAATAGAGCTATTGCATGAAATAGTTGGGAATAATGAATCTTCCGACAAATGAACTTTCGGAACAATGAGCAGTTACCGTTGTGATTGGTCAGGATGTTTAGAATTGATGAACAACGATATTGTTTTGGTCACAAAAGCTGGCATTGCAGGCCACCTAGTCTCGAATCTTATTAAGAAATAACAACTCAAATTGCTTAAAAGTCCAAACAAAGAGATGGTATCATTTGGAGTAAACCTGCTTTCTTAACATTTGGCATGCGTACAAATTAACAAAACTGAAGAATTTCTAAACTTTTTACTAAAGTAACAAATTGACAAACTGTTTGCTTTATAAGTGATAAATGTATGGGTTCCAATGGTTAAGAAATAAATTATTCTAAGTAATGTGGGGGGGGGGGGTCACTTAAATTATGACTAAACAGTAATATCGGCCTACTATCGATGAAACGCTAATTCCACTATTTCTGACACCTTAATATAACCATTAAATAGAATGGAGCGAGGTCCAAAAAGAAACTGATGGTTAACATTTCAGCAAAAATATATATGTGAGTGTTACCAAAAAACTTTAGCTCCATATATAGCATACATACATACATACATACATACATACATACATACATACATACATACATACATACATACATACATACATACGTGTGTGTGTGTGTGTGTGTGTGTGTTTAAAAGTATTAACGTGATGGGTCTTCTGAGCATGGGGCTCAAGTGGGCCTAATCAGTCCAATCATAAGGCGGGCCCTTATTAGACACGCTGATTATGGAAGACTGTGCCAGAATAGAGGGCACAACATTACAGAGATCAAGAAGCGGATGGTAATCTCCGTTAGCTAAACGGGCTTTAAAAAAAAATAATTGTATGAGTGAAAATGACAAGCAAATCCTCGTCAGTATCAGGTAAAATAAGACAAGACACAATCTATGTAACGTCACGGAAATCACTTTCCTGATAACAGTAATTTGCATATAAAATGATAAAATAAAAAATTCTCTCATTTAATGACTATGAAGTTGGAGAGTTTTGCAAACTATTTTTCGCTTTAACGCAAAGTAGGCATCCGTATTTTGGGTAATCAGGCGTCATTATCCGTGTTTGAAGTTGGACTGTTGTCTCCCCTAATAAGTTTTCCAAGATGGCAGCATCCACATTGAGCGAGAAAGACACTAAGAAGGCAGTGCGTTCTAGAATCCCAAAAAATTATATACCGAAAAAAACAGTGCTAGAACCTCTTCAACTTAAAGGGTAAAAGTTTTATTTTATGACTTTATTTTACAGCGAATAAAGCTCAGGTAGCAATACAAGTTTAATAGTCCAGTAATATGTTTTGGACGATCACTTATTTTCGAGGACGTCTGTGTGTAGCAGTGTTCAAGGTATTTGATCATTTTTTTCCCCTTTTTTACGGTGAACTATATACTTTTTGGATTTAGTCATGGCATATTATTACGTATTTATATAGTACCCCCCCCCCCCCATAAACCCAACGTGATTTCGCTAAGAACTGGCCAAACATTTCAATATTGCAAAAGTGCCGTATTAAAAGTTTGGAATGCGAGATCAGGAGTTTTCTCGTCAACAACTGGGTATATCAGAGTGGAAACATTTTTATAGTACAATAAACAAAAGTAAATGTGTGATATCCCAATAATTTATTTAAGCAACTTAATAAGGTAATGAAAATGTGTAGCCATGTTTTTTAGTAGTCCTACATGTAAGACATAATAGCACATGTTGATTTTTTTGTTTAGGTGCTATGTCTTACGATCCGAATAACGGCCTTGTGTAGTATGTCGTTAAAATCGGAATGAGTAGTCAAAGTTTCAGGAATATCGTTCATACTTGGCAGCCTATATCGACACTCTTCCACTAATTTATGTTTAATTAATATACTTACTGTGCTGTTATTATCCTGGTGGTATCAATATCTGACACTTGCAAATGGACGCATTTTCTTGTTCAGTTGACATACACTTGAAATGCGACAGTAGTCAAGGTATGTTCAAGTAGGTTCCAATCAGAAAATGTTTCTTGAATGAGACGAAACATTGCTTGCTGTTCAAATACTTGATACTTTGATACTTTAGTTTCATTAAAGTAAAACAGTCTTGTTGAAACCTACTTCGGCATTCCTCAGCCACCATCGCATTGCAACCAATTGAAATGTGTGTCAAAGGAACGTAAAAATGTGTTCATTTGCTAGTCAGATTCTGAGTCAATCACGATCAAGACAACAAAGTAAGTATATCAATAAATCTTAAATATGTGGATGAATGTTGAGATTTATTATCAAATATTTGATAATCATGAAAATTTCACCTCTTATTCTCCTGTCAGTTGATTTCAAAACACACTACACAGCGCTTTTCATTAGGCAGTAAGACCCTGATGCCCAAAACATAAATATCAGCATCAGGTCTTACATGCCTGACCCACTTCATTCAAAACTTTATATCTTTCAATGCACATTAGCTAAGAAAAATTTAAATATCTAAAAAGATGGTGAAATTGTTGCTCTTTTTAAACTATGCATTGAGTGCATAAAATGCAATTTAAAAATTTCATCATGCCTTTACTCATCTTAAATGCATGCTATATTAAAATATCATATGCGTTTATTACACCTCTCCCTCAAAAAGTTTCGCAAATCCGGGTCGAAAAACATCGTTTACACTATAAGTGAGGTACCAGTTATCGAGGGATCTATAATAATAATAAAATAAACCACAATAAAACGATCGACGCAAAGTCAAAAGGGGGCGAGTTTGGCAGATTAGTGTTGAATACTCACTTTATAATTGTGCTGAGATTAATTGAATACATATCTTTTCATAACGGTGTACTTTATTTTTTCCTCATAGAGTAATATTAATTACAGGATAAATTACAGTATATTGATAAGGTCATCAAAAACATTATTCCAAGTGGTTTTCTGTTTGCTTAATGTGTACCACTTTACACATTGTGTAATACATAACTAATTTTGTGTTGAATTGGATACATTCTAGTTTTATTGTTTGATCCAAATTAGATGTATTTTTTAATACAAAGATTGACTCTCTTTTCGGAAACAATATTGATAGAATTATCAATCAGTTGATAGATAGATTTGATTATGGTAGAAGTAAAAAAAACAATAAACAAGGATTAATCATTACCAACATGAATTTAGTGGGTCTACAAATTGAAAACGTTGTAAATTAGAACACATTAAGAAATAACAGTTGTGCTACGCTTAATAAATGTCAATTCACATTTTAAAAAAGTCAGTTAATTTTTTGTGTTACAGCTTGATTTCTCTGCTGCCGAGCAAAATCCTCCCTTGCTTAATTCAATACAAAAGACATTCAAAATGATAAAACAACACTTGCCTCTTTTAATTGATTATTTTAATGCAGCAAACACTTCGCCATGTTGTTGATCAGAACCAAGCTGGCAGATAATTAGGTTCTCACAGAAGTACTCACGGGTTTCAATGTGATGGTGTACTTGCAGATAATTTCAAGCCAATATTACTTGAAATTAATGTTAGGTGCAAATAGAGACTTGTTTCGATCACTGAATCGTATGTTAATTTCCAAAAGCTGCTTAGAGTTATCCCCCTAATGCAATGCATAGGTTTGTATTTAAATTTTTTAAAGCATATTTTTACCTGATAATAGGGACCACTCCGGTGGTCTTGTGGTTGGAGCATCCACCTCAGAAGCAGGAGGTTATTGGATCAAACTCCAGCCAAGTCATACCAAAGACTTACAAAATTGGTACTAACAGCCGCCTGGCTAGGTGCTCAGCATTAAGAGGTTAGTGTTAGGACTGGTCAGCCTGGTGTCAGGATAATGTGACTGGGCGGGACATTATGCTACATGTCTGCGGCATGATGCCCCAGTGCTAGATATCACAATAAACTGCCACACTGCAGACATCATAGCGATATTTCTGAAAAGTTGCTACGTTAAAAGCAGTCGATACCAAATGTATTACCACTACTTTTCCAGAGATGAAAATCAACAGAAGACTTTTAAAATTGTCAGTGTGGTTCTTAAACAAATGCTGCTGAAGTGTTATCCAATATGGCTACTGTAAAATCTATCTTGAATTGTTATGGCTATTCCTTAATATAGATGGCTTAATCACGTGCAGTTTTCACCAAAGAGACTTTTTGATAATGTTTTTTTTTTTCTACTTGAATATGGTGCATCCAGTATGGTTACCACAGTGGCCGGTTTGAAATCGTTACTGTTAAAAGGAGTTAAGAAAAAGAAATAGTCTTATTTTGAATTCCTGGATGAATAAATGAACATCTGTCACATCATGTGGTGCTTGTTTTAACAAATGGGTTCTTCATTGTTGCACATCCGAGTTTATGCAAAAAATCTAAGATATTTTAACATAAAGTTAAATTTAAAAGAATGTATAAATTGTTTCTTAATTTTTAAAACTTTTCCTTGCAGGTTGGTAGTTAGTATGCCATTAAATAACATTAAGTAATACATTGACAGTAATAGTAATTATTTTAACAAATACTCTTATCTTATGTATGAAATAATGTAGACTTGTCTTACTTTTATATTGCGTGATTATATTGCGTGTTACTGCATAGTATTATTGATTTGCCTGAATATTTTGTATTTTGTCCAATGTACATACAGTGGGACCCTGTTGTAACACGAATTCAGATATAACATGGTCGTGGCATGGCTTCTGAAATTTCAGGTAATTTATTACAGGTATTTTTCTCAAAGACCAAAAAAATATTCTTTTAAGTATGAAAAATAAAATAAGTCAACTGTTTAATTATCATTCTCATACTCGTCTAAAAAGTGCGAGAAAAAAAAACATGTAGAAAATGTATTAACATTTTGGGGAGGAAATCACACAAAATTGAATATAAAATAATCTAAAATTTCAAAAATTAACAAATTTCTTCTAAATTTGTGCCAGAATAAACATCGGAAATACGAACCAATTGCTGGGCCTACTGAGAACTTTGATCTTTGTTTATTGTTGAAAAATGACAGCTCATAAGTGTCAATATTATTATTACTGATCCCTGAGCAATGAAGCCATCGTGTCTACTTTGTGTTTGTCTTGAATGCATTCCGAATACAATTGTTGCTCTAATAATCTCTGGTATACATGTATGTTCTCTTAATTTCATACACAACTAAGTAACCGCCAATGCGGGGGTTGATAAAAGATTCTCACCAGAATGTATAAATCAATTAATTTAAGTACATTGTTTATCATCAAAGTGAACTGCCAAGCTAAACTTGTTCAAATCAGGGAGAAACGATTTATACAGCATCAAAGAAACAAAAGCCACCAACATGTATGCTTGGCTTGGCGGTGTTGTTTCATGCAATCTTTTGACTAGTAAATTCGAATTGTGCAACTGAGAACTATAATTGACTTTGCCAAGAGCAAACGTGACATTGGCAGAAAGCAGCTAAAAATCAGAGTTTTTAAAAAAGTAATAACTATTGACAGATGAGAAATGTAATGGAATAAAATGTATATGACACAGAGGTCTCGGAAACGCTTAATTACGAGTATTTGAATGCAAATATTTGATCTGGGATACATAAATCACTCCATACGCATGCAAATAGCTGGGAGATAAAGTTAGTGTTGATTACTCTATCATTTTAGCTGTGCTGATATTTACAGTGACATAATTCAGTGGTTAAAATACAGCCAGTTCTGCCTGCTGTATTTATTAGAGTACATCAAAAGAACATGACGCAGTAGCTGGGCGGCATATTCAGAGGACTTTGACTAGCAGCTTGGGTGGGAAAATGTGCAGAAATTTACAATGACTGAATTCAGAGACAGAAAGATCCTGAGATATACATGTAGTTATTATAAGAATACACTTTAGCTTCCATTATTTAATCTACGGACGTGTACTATTTATCATTCATTATATACACCCGTAAGTAATTTTTGTTATTTTCTTTTCATTGAATTCAGTCACATAATGATCTGTGACAAAATTATTGAATATTTTACATTCGTGTGTGGATATTTTCGATGGAAATATTTGTATTATGGATTCAGTGTATGTTACAAGATTTGATAGTGAATACACGGTGTTGATACTCTTTTCATGCAATAGATTATACATGTATATATAAATTAGACACGTGTATGTACCAATGCATGGTTCTCTGAATAAAGTAATATATTATATCTGCAATTTCTGTTACCACAGCAAATGTTTTTCACATTTAATATATATTGATAAAAAATGGTAATTGTGCCATGCATTTTTGCACCCGTCTATGTACCCCCCCCCCCCCCAATTAAATCCAAAAATGTGTTGGTATTGTACATGGTTGCTTATAACACAGTTCGGTTAATAACACAGTCGGATCCTATGGCTCCCAACTACCGTGTTATAGCGGGGTCACACTGTACTCTTGTCATGTACAGTTAATATTAATGTTTGTACTAGTCTAATCATTTGCATGAACATTTGTAATTTGTGCGATTTAACATATTCTTTTGTGTACAATTTTGTATGAATGTCTGTATTACTGTATAGATTAGCATGAATATTGTGTGATTTTGCTTTTTTAATGTAGCTTTAACAATTTTCAGTCCTATCACTACAATATCTCAGAGTGGCATCTTATTGTGATGTTTAATCATGCTGCAGACATGTAGCATCATGTACCACCCAGTAACATTGTCCTGACACCAGGCTGACCAGTCCTAACACTAACCTCTTAATGCTGAGCGCCTTATGAGACAGTTGTTAGTACCATTTTTGTAAGTCTTTGGTATGACTTTGCCGTGGTTCAAACCCTTTTCCTCTTGTATCTGCGGTGGACACTCTAACTACTAGGCCACCAGAGAGGTCAGCATAAATAATTGTAATTTAGCCCATTAGTCATTTGCTGCTTTGTATTGATGTATGTACTACTGCTAGCGTTGTATGTTTAAAATCTGTTATAGTGTATAAAAAGGCCTAATGTAAGATTTGTCTATCTTACTCTAACATATAAAATGCTTCTAGGAATCATTGAAATTGAAATTGTCTTAAAATTAGAAATATACATTCAGTACAGACATAGGCAGTTACATTTGACATAGTTTACATAATACAGTAAGGTTTGCCATTTAAGATCATTCCCCCACCCCCCAGCTTATTCTGTTTATTTTGAAAATATGCTGTTAGAGATCATGACCACTTCTTGCTGTAGATGTTGAGAATGATTTGGTTAATTACATTATGTATTTAGCCCTTCAAATGATTGGAAGGAAGGGCAGATACTTCTAAGGTTTTTTTTGAAACCATTATGAAACATTAGAACTCTTTTCTTACATGTGCCTACATGTGGCTTTACAGTAAGGTTGACAAGTATCTTGATTTAGCCTTGCTAATATTCCATTTTACTGAGATAAGTAAGACTGGACCAAATAATAAAACTGCCAACATTTTCAAGTTCAGTTTTTTTCATGACTTGAAAAGTATCTTTACCTATTGCAAGAAATAAATTTGTGGGCATATTCATTTATATATTTATGGTGATTTGGATCATCATAAAAGATGCTGAAATTCATTCACATCAGCAAAAATTGTGGTACAATGTGACACTGCATTAAAGAGGACAAAGTCAGCCCTCACACGACCCAGATTTTGTGGGGTGTACAAGTATGAATAGAATCATTTTGTCTTAATCTTCCTTGTACATGGGCCCTTGGTTTGTGATAAATAAACTTATAAACACTATATGTTTTACAGAGTTTTATTATTTTTAGGTCTCGGTTGGATGATCAAGTTGACCAAGAAATACTTGAGAAATTAAAGAGGTACAGTTTTTCTTTACAAGAGGATAATTATATGATTTATTTACAAGTACATATTGTAGATGACTTTTATGTATAACCTAATATTACCATAACACATCTGTCTATTTATCCATTTGTCTATCTATCTTTATATTCTATCTGGCTAGCTAGCTAGCTATTTCTTTCTAGCTATCTATATGTTCAACCAAATTTCCAAGTCATTTTTAGGCTACATGTATAACCTCAAGGGAGCTGTATACTGTTGGCATTAGAATTATAAGATACTGGATGTCAATTATAGTCTATTTTATTTTTTACAATTATAGTCTATTTTATTTTTTACAGTTATAGTCTATTTTATTTTTTACTTTAGAAGGTTCATTGTTGTTTCTGGCCTACTCTTGAAAGGTACTTTTCATTGCCTTCCTTACACAGCTGCTACCATAACTTGGTTGCATCCTTCCCTGCATCCTTTACCACTATTTCTAACTTGCATTACAAATGAGAGCTTCATGCACCAAGAGTGTCTCTGGAAGTAATGGTATTATCAGAAAAGCTTTGTCACTGTAAAATTGCCATGACATGCCTCTGTCATCCTTTAATGACTAAGATACACTAAAATAAATAACATCATCCTGTGCAGATCATTTCAATATAAAAAAGGTTCTTTCAAATTAATTTATTTATAGACATCATTATGGATAGCACTTCAAATGAAATGAATCATGGAGCAAGAAGCTTAATCTTATGTTATCTCCTCATTCCTTATTCAATAATGATATTAGATAATGAAAGCTTAAGGTTACAATCAGTAGAAAATGCTAATGATATTTATTTAAAAATAGGGATTTACAATATAGCAATAATATCGGTTGCTTATAAACGTATTACTGAAACATAAAAATAGCAACAAAAGAGAGAGGATAAAACATGAAGATGTTAGTATTGATAGGGGTGGAGGAAAGTAAAGGACTTTTTTTTTTATCTTCTCAAGTGGAACATACCTAATGCCTAAATATACACCAGAAGAATAACAGCCCAGTGTGAGGACCAAATTTGTGATTAAACAAATCTGTTTGATGTAATTATCTAATTTTTTAATGACTTACAAATTTCATCATTGATCTCGAGCAATTGTAAGGGTTTTCTTTATTCATATATTTGGAGGGGGTGGGGGTAGCTTGAGCCAGGATATTTTAATTTTTTAAACACCAGACAAGTTTTTTCATTACCTTTATGATGGGTATGTTAAACTTTTTTCCATTAAATCAGAGTAAGAAAATATTTTTCAAGCTATTTAAGAGATGTGATTCCACCAAACATCGCAGTCACCCCACCCCCATTAAATGGTCATCCCCTTATAAGGATCCTGTTCTTTACAGTGTTTATGAAGACAATTATGATATGATGCACATTACATGATCTGGCTGTGTACATTAAACTTCCACTTATCAAACTCACATCGTTTCAGTAGTATGTCATGTAATTTTATGCACATTTTTTTCCCCTGATGGTCATTTATGTCATAAGTAGTATCAGTTGAAACTATATTTGAATGTAACCATTTACAATTTGTGTGAGTCTGATTTACTGACAATATTTTGCTAGTCAAGAACAAGTTGAAATGTGAGTCATTATGCATACCATCTGCATCAATGATATTTTATGACAAAAATAAAGGAAAATAATTTTTTCTTGACTATAAATGTGGTGTGGTTTCTGTTTGAAGTGACATATATGAATTGTACATCTTTTTCATTGAGTTATGTTGGATAATTTTCTCACATCTAAGATCAAAAAACACAATTCAGTGCTCATAATTTCCAAGATTGTAGGCCTGCATGACTTATTAATCCTAAACAGTATACTAAATATAGATTGTCTTCCATATCATTTTTAATTGTCTCGTGGATGGTGTTGTATCTAGACATTTTTCTTATTTTATCTGTTCCTTTCTAATCATTGTTGATCGGTTAATTTACAGCACTGAGCCTCAGTTTATTGATTTTTGTTCTTGTTTATACAGTACATTGGATCCACTTATATATCTGAACAGGACCAAACAAAAACATACTCGAAAGAAGGGGAGTGAAAAGCTGGAGGCACTTCCCATCAATGAAGAATCAGAAAAGAGGAAACAAATCTGGTAATCAAGTAGTTATCACAATCTGATATTTGAGGGATTTATATTTATGTTAAATAAATTGATACTGGTGACATGTCATTGATTTTCATCAGCTAATTTTACATCATTTCTGTGACTCATGGTGGCATACCCCCCTCCCCATGTGTTTTTCCTATTGCACTGGTTTTAAAATTAGGGCAAGAATGTAGGTTTTTGTTTTTTCAAACCTTATTTATGTTATGATGATCAGTAAACAAGCTCAATTAAATGTACAAATCATTTTCAGAATTTTTTTGTGAATTTGTTTTTTTACCTTAAGGGGGGAAAAAAAGCTATGGTTGGCAACAATTAATTTGCTGGTCTTAGTGGTTGGCATGAAAGAGTTGTGATATCAAGAGTAACTGCCTTGATGTGTCTCCAAACAAGTAGTAACTGCATTTATTGAAGGCACGTGTTCTGTTAATATGGTTGGATATTTCAATAGACAATGTCAGATTGGTTTATTCCATCAAGTCATTTATTTTAAAAAATGACAATAAAAAATTGCCTGAGAATGATGTAACTTTAAATGTTAATGCGCCATCAATAACCAGGGTAAACAAATAAACCCTATCTGACATGATTGTCTAAGTAGGCTAAAAATAATATTTGAAAGGCAAATATTACAACAGGTTAAACAATACTTGGATGTCAAAGTTTATGTGTGAGTAGCAAGGGATTCGTGTTTGCATTGTGTGTTTCACATTACTTGGCTGTCATAGCTTATATGTGAGTAGCAAGGGATCTATGTTTGCATTGTGTGTTTCACATTACTTGGATGTCATAGTTTATGTGTGAGTAGCAAGGGATCTGTGTTTGCATTGTGTGTTTCACATTACTTGGATGTCATAGTTTATGGGTGAGTAGCAAGGGATTTGTGTTTGCATTGTGTGTTTCACATTACATGGATGTCATAGTTTATGTGTGAGTGGCAAGGGATTTGTGTTTGCATTGTGTGTTTCACATTACTTGGATGTCATAGTTTATGTGTGAGTAGCAATTTACTTGTATTTGCATTGTGTGTTTCACATTACTTGGATGTCATAGTTTATGTGTGAGTAGCAAGGGATTTGTGTTTGCATTGTGTGTTTCACATTACTTGGCTGTCATAGCTTATATGTGAGTAGCAAGGGATCTATGTTTGTATTGTGTGTTTCACATTACTTGAATGTCATAGTTTATGTGTGAGTAGCAAGGGATTTGTGTTTGCATTGTGTGTTTCACATTACTTGGATGTCATAGTTTATGTGTGAGTAGCAAGGGACCTGTGTTTGCATCGTTTGTTTCATTTCATTCAAAGATGATTTTGAGATAGTATATGGAGGAAGAATTGGTGTCACAAGGCATATACGGACAACATCACATAGGAGCATTGATTCATCTGCAACGAAATCTTACTCTGAGGCCTAATTTTGAGACTGGATCATTCTTGGATAAGGTGGCATTTGCAGAGACTTAGTTTACAAATTGTGGCCGAGCTGAATGTACCATTCCTCATAGCAGATCTTTTTATTAAACTGGTTAATGTAATGCTTCCAGACTGATTGTTTTCATGCATAAAATACAACACAGGTTGACAATTGGGCCCTAGCCACCATCATCTGTGTCTATGTAATTCTTTTCTTTATTTTTTTTTTATATTTTTTTTATATTGAGAAAGTCTGGACCAGACTAAGAGACTACTAAGTCTGATGCCTAATTATCACAAGAAACATCATCACTGGTCAGCCATGAGTCATCTTGTGAAGGATTCAAAAAATGTTTTTGGATTTTATTTTAAAACAACTTTGCAGTGAACCAAAAGATATACAACTGTTCCTTTTTCACTTCACAATATAATGAGTCTTTATCAATGAATAATTATTATAGTAACATTTTCCATCACAATCTGATTCTGATTTATGGTTATAGCTTGCTGTTTTATGATAGTAGGAAGAAAATACATTATTAAAGTAAGTAATATATTTTTTTGTTGATCCCTTAAAATAATTACAATTTATGCCATTAAAAATCTACTTGTTCTTTTGTCAATCGACCAATCAAAATTTTCAAATCTACTGGTTTAACATCTTTGGTCTGTTATATGTATGTACATGCTTGGGCTGATTCTGGGAGTAAACCATACATTTTCAAGTACCCTTTCCATAGAAACAGTTGACCCATTATCTGAAGAGAAAGGAAAACCTATGTTCATTAAAATGTTTTATTTATAACTATGACATTGCACTTCTTCAGAGATAAATATAACAGCAAATTCTTCCACATCCACAAATTAAATTGTTATGTTCAAGAGTTAACAGGACTACATTTAACTTTTGCATGGCTTATAAATTATTTATTTGGAGCTACAGTTTGCATTAATAACTGTAAGAATGATTAAGATGGATGGGGTTGAGGTGGAATGGATTGCGAAAAACCTGTTTCAAGATATGTGCATGATGATTGATTGAGCAAGCATTGGTGTTGTTTTATGCTGCCTAAACTAGGTAGGTAATTGATTTATACATTCAGGTGAGAAGCTCTTTTGAAACAACACTTTGTTTGGTGCTTGGATCTGGCAGATGACCAATCAAATATATGTTGGGTACTGTTTCATTAAACTTAACAATGACTATATACAGGATGCATTGATGGCAAACAACAATGAAGGCTAAATATATTTTTTGTGTTATATTTCACTAATAAATAGATTATCCAGGGTTTTACTGATACAGAAAATTTTAAGGAAATCATTTTATATGCTTTTCTTTACAAATAAATGAAAACTATTGTATTATCTTTATTTACATCCTAAAACCATGTGCCAGTAATAAAATTATCAAATCAGACAAGTGAAATATTTCTTGGAGATAGAAGAGAAAGGGTTTGAATGCAAATATAGTTAGAAGAGCAAAGACAGACATATATATGTATATTATTAGATAGTCGGATAAATGAATAGGTAGAGATGGGTTTTAGAAATAGCTAGATTTTTAAGTACAATAGAGAGGGGATTAGGTTAAAGACTCTTAGTGTCTTATAATTGCTCATCCCAACAGAAAATGAATTTGCCATCCTAGTTTTTGCTTTGAGCAGTGCCTACAGAACGTTAAAACATTTTCTGAATCATACTGTTACCATGGAAACACATTAACCATGACGATTGGAACTTTTATTAAATTTCGTCAAGTATCCTTTCTTGTCCCTAAATAATGAAAGCTAGGCTGTTTGTAATGATTTATGTTCACAATAGAATGATTTATGAACACATATTTATTTAACAGTTATCAAATAATCACTTTGAAATCATAGACATGCATACGAATTCTTGACAATCTGATATTCGGGAATGATTTGAGAATATGCTTTTGTGCATTGAATTTTGTGTTGTCATCTTCAATTAACACTTAAACAACAGATCATAGATAGCTTGTGCGTGTTAAATCTTTACTATGGTGATAATGCTTTTAAAGATATCCTGGTCGCTAATCATTTGAGACTAGTTCAATTGATTTCCATGCACACTTGTCAAGGAAACATTACAAGTGAACATTTACCACCTACTTATAATGAAATCAACAACATTTTATCAACACAATCTTTGACTTGCCAAATGTTTTACTCTCACTGAAGATAAATTAAAACTTGAAAATCCACTGATACATGTAACATGTTAATTCCAAAATGTAAATTAAAAACAAATATGGGGGAGTGACCAAGTGGTCCAAAGCGTTCTCTGTTATGGATCACTGACATCTAACCACAGTCTGCATGGGTTCGAGTCTCAGATTCAGCCAATATGTATATGTGAGAAAGCTTGCCAGTAGCTTCTCATTAGACAGTGGTTCTTTCCTGGGGTTTTCCTGGGTTCTTCCTTCACCATTAATACTGGCCACCATGTATAGCTAATCGTGTGCTGAAAAATGGGGTTAAACACACCAACAACAACAAAAAACAAAAATATAAATATATATTACTTATTTGTCAAAACTAAGCTAGCCTTAAATAGTAAATCCTCACATTATCACATCAATGTGAGAAAATGTGAGGCTGTCCTTTACACTGACTACATGATGGAAATGATAGACTGATTATTCAGCAAACTCTTGCATATTTGAGTCTCAAATTTACATAAAGTAATACTAATACTCAAGCATGCAAAATACATCCCAAAATGCATTGTATGTTCCCAAGCAACTGACCCTCAGCCTTCCACTTTTAAGAGAAATACAGCTTGTCCAGAACTTGACCCAGGCTTTCCACCCCCATATGAGATATCACTGCCAGCTTCTTATGTGTTTGGCCGTGATGAATTCTCGGCAAACGTTGATGAAATTTGTGAAGATTTTTGTCCTGCTTTTATATTTTGTGTGTGAATTTCTTATAAATATGTTTCCAAATTATTACTTTTTTTTACATAATAAAGTATTGGTTTGAAACAGTTTCTATTTTGACTTCGTACTTATCTAATATTTTCTGTGCGAAAATTCACCTCCAGTTGTGCAAATTCAACGTACATGAGGATTCTGAGGAACACGATATACATGTAATCAGAGTTTACTGTAAAGATTATTAAAATGAAAGCTCAATAAAAGAAAGAGTGACTGTTTCTGTAAAAAGAAAAAGGAGTAATGCAGTAAACACTATATTAAGGTGATGATGTATTTACTTTCGTAAAATCGCAAGGTATAAAATTTGCAACCTCTCTCTCTCTCTCTCTCTCTCTCTCTCTTTCTTTCTCTCTCTCAATTTTTACTTCCCCATTTGCTTGTGTCTTGCAAGCTTGAACTTGCCTGAGCCAAATTATAGTCTGTCCCAGCAGTAAAGAAAGTGGATTTATAAAGCCCTGCAAACATTTATCAGGTTTTTTTAAGGAATTAACAAATTTCAAAACAATCCAGAAGCAGTGATATTTTTTTCTCAATAATTCCACATTTTTTTTCAGTCAAACTTTGTATATATTTGCACTAATGTTTTTTTTTAAAGTACTTAAGCACCATATTAACTTTTTGTACAATATTGGAAGCCATTTCACAATTGATTTTGATCTGAATTCATGTTATAATATGTTATAGCATGGTTTTGCTCTCTCTCTCTCTCTCTCTCTCTCTCTCTCTCTCTCTCTCTCTCTCTCTCTCTCTCTCTCTCTCTCTCTCGCGCGCACACACACACACACACACACACACACACACACACACACACACACACACACACACACATTAGCATTATTAAATGATATAATCAATTTTAACAAGATGATTTTCTTTTTTTATTTTGCAGTTCTGCCTTGTGCTTTGGATTTAGAAGTGTTGTCCGAGCCCTGGAGAATGATAAATTACGTCTCTTGCTGATTTCACAGAAAACACAACCCAGTGACCTGAAGAGAGTTCTCCTGACACTGGTAGCAACTAGAGACTGTCCATGCATATGTCTGTCTGACATTCTACCATCTATGCAGCACAGATTTAATTGGATCTCCTCAATTACAGCTGTTGGATTTTATGTAGGTGTCAATATAAAATTGATGAATTTCAATTAGAATGGGTGGTACAAAATTAGTTCCATACAATTTCAGGACATCTGCAAGGCTTCACATTTGTCGCCAAATGTAAAAGAATTTTAAAAGTGACCCTAGTTTTTACTTGGAAAAAAATACATTTTTTTTTCTTATTTTCGACTGGCCACTGAATACCTGTTTTCACTATGTGTGACATTCAGTGGATCATGTCAGTAGAATAAGATGTTACTTGAACATTATTTCAGCTAACTGCAAGCTGTCAGCTGGTTTGAGAAGCAATTAATTGTGATTAGTTGGAAATAAGGAATCAACAGGGATTTACTTAGTCTGAGTTTCCTCTGACCCTTGCCATACCATTTTTTGAAATTTGGACATTCGTGTTTGGAGTGTAGGGTCAGAGTGCATTCCTTATTGAAAAGTTGGAATTCGCCGTGTCAGCATGTGGTAGCCATTTACATGCTGCCCCATCAAACTTAAACAATCTTTCATCGAGATACACCAGCATGAAATCAATAGGAATATGATTCATTTTCAAAAACATTTTGAGCATAGCATTCGTTATGTATTTAATCCGCTGACAGACGTGACGAAAGTACATCATTGCTGAAATTTGACCTCAATCTGACCATTTGTATTCTTAGTCACATGATTTTACAAATCTTGCAACCTGCATGTAAATGACATCAGAGGTCATACAGATCATTCAAGTTTGCTTGGCTGGCAAGTAAGCGGCTACCCCATGCCGACACCATTTGGTGCCTGCGAATTCCATCTTTTCTATAGGGAATGCACTCAGACCCTACACCCAATATGAATGTCCAAATATCAAAAATGGGGTGGCAAGGGTCAGAGGAAACTTGGACTAGGATATACTCTTAATTTATGTTCATTGCACTGCTTAGTGCTTTAGTGATTATTGACTTAGATAACATGTTTTTGTGGTCTGAATTTAACTGAGTTACACAGGATACCACTACTACGATGCCATTTGTAGACTGTAAATTGCCTGAGTCACTAATCAATAATAAATTAGCGATTTACTATATAAAACAAATCTTTGTCAAGAACAAAGATTTATATCCAGCTGAATCTTGAGGCAGCTACCAGTTTACTTGCCCCAATTTCTACTGCACACTGTGAGAATGGGAATCTGAAAAAGACAATTATACAGAATTATATAATCTACTCAGAAAGATGAGCAGCATGAGGGTCAACAGAGAACATCAATTATGTAATACATGTATGACGATAACCAACATCAATTATACATGTGTGAAAATAACCAGAACATTAATTATGTAATACATGTATATGTGTGTGATTACACACCTGGGTTGATGTCTCAGAGCATCATGTATTAATCGGTTGCTACAATTAAAAATGTGTGTTAATGATAATGGCAAATCAATTGGAGAATCATATTCTGCTAGATTAGCTCGAGAGCAATTAGCCGTGATTAAGAAATTTATACCAGTATGAGATAGATTTAATGAAAAACTTCAACATTGACAAGAATCTCATATTGATTTTGTAACTAGTACAGAACAATTATTTAAACCTGTTACTACAGCTACTGATAAAGCTGCAATTGCTGCTGAAAGATATATTATGGCAGATATTATGGATGATGAAGAAAGAAAAAAAGTAATCTTCCAATGTTAAAACAAATAGCTGCATCTCAACCACAACCTCAAGCTGCTGTTGATCCTGTCAAAGAAGTTGAAGGTGCTGTTGGTGGAACTCCAAAGGGGGTTTCTTTTATACCGAAATTTAATGAAGCTGGTATAAAAACATTAAAACAATTTCAGCTGATAAAATCTAAAGATTTATCTCTTTTTTTTTGGTGATTTTGCTGTTAAGAGTTATTATTCAAGAGTTTTTTTAAAACCTGGATATAATAAAAATATATCTCGTGATGAGTGGGTTGACTGTGTGTATAAAATAAATACAAATATTGGTCGTATAAATAAAAGAGAATTGTTTTATAAAGAATATCAATCAGGAGTAGATAATTATGATGAAATGCAAAAACAAATAGAAGAAAGTCAAAAACAAATGCGAAGACCAATACGTAGATGAATAAAACAAAAAGATCCTCAACCATCTCCAGATACCCTTGATTATCTCGGCCTCGTCAATAAAATAAATGGAGAGGGTTTTATTACAGGAAGTGGTGTCGGTACCTGTCCTAATAATATCATCAATGATGTATCTGGGTTGGAAGTTCTCATAGGGGGTGAATGAGCTGGAAATAATTCTCCATAATAGTTAACGAAGCCGCCGATATCTGTCAGTGATTAATTCAAGGTGGTATTATAGATATTGGTATATATCGATCTCTTATTGATGAAATAATCGATGGTTATCACAGTGATTAATTGTTTTAGATAAAAGAACATCATATAAGATGATTATACATGATCAACGACGATGACAAATCAGAGTGATAAATTCACGGTTGCCAAAATTTAAAGTAATTTATGGAGATAAATTGGGAAATCTTGTTCAGGGATTATTTACTAGAATGGCTTCAAGAGTTGTACCACTTGCAAAGGAATTATCGATGAAAGCATTTGGTGTTCATGAAAAAGCTACTGGCGCTGTTGGTGATCTCGCCAAGAAAGCATTTTCTGTGATCAAAGATAGATTAGTAAGATTAATATGCAAACCTCAAGCACTTGAAATGATCCAACCTGTAAAATTACCTAGTACTGAAGTTTTGCCTGCAAATATCAGTAAGGTAGTAAATCAAACCGTAAATAAAAAATTAGCAGAGTTAGCTGGTATATCTGATAAACAAAGAGAGAAAAAATATAACTGCTAAATTGGCAGCAGGAAGTGACGATAATCAATTATAATAAAATGTTTAAACATATATCTGATCCAGCATTTGATATAGATGAACCAGTAGCAAGAGATAAATCTCTGCATAATTTTCAATATTATTCATATGACGCGAAGACTCCTGATGCCAGGGGGAGAATCGAACTTCAAGTTCAGGATACTAGTAGATACTTTTTACCCTCTGAGGGATTTATCGAAATTGAAGGTTGACTTTTAAAAGCAGATAATACCAGTTATGGAATTGGTGATCAGGTTGGGTTTGTTAATAATGGTGTGATGGCGCTGTTTATCAGTGCTAGATATATTATTGACGGAAGAGAAATTGAGACTATTCACAAAAATATTGATATCGCGACAACAATACTAGGTTTGGCACGATACTCAGATGATTATACACAATCTGCCGACCAGTCGATGATGTTTTCAATGGATTTAATGGATCAACCAGAAAGCCGAACTGTAGTGATGAACGCTGTTGGGGATGTAGTTGCATCGATGAATGAAAATTATAATTTGGGATTTGTAATACGTAGGACAGTTTTAAACACTAACCAAATTGTCTACGTGTTTTTTTCATATTTTCTACTGGTGGGTCAATGACCTTCATCCGTCCACCTGCACCTTCAAGTAACATTGATTTATCACTGAGAATGACAGCAACTGTTCTAAACCCACCAGTGGGGGAATGACCTACATGAGCTCGAAAGTTTATATCAACAACAGATTGCCGATATAGATCTAAATGTTCCAGTGAAAAGTTATAGATTGGATATAATGTTGTAAAATCACGTTGAGATATTAACAAACAATCGGTATTTAAGTTGCGTCCCAAATATGTCATCAAATGATGATACACCTGTGCAACATGATTATGTTCAAAATCCATTACTATATCCTCAGATAGTTCTTGATGTCCATTTATTCTCAAAGAAACCTGTGAAACATTAAGTGTGTCAAATACCATGGGATTTCTCTCCTGGTTACCTATTGTCGTATTTTCTTAAAACGTGACGAAAACATGTCTTGGGTCTGACAATCCATGTTGTGATGCTATCTGCCATGTGAGTAATTGGTGACCTGGATCGTGACCAGCAAAACTACTTGTGGTCATCAACAGTAAGAGTAACAGTGATTTTCCACCTGATTCCATAAAAGAAATTAATCTCTGTTCTTCAGTAATTGATGGAAACATTGTAGGCATCCACAATGTGAGTTTTGTTAGCATTACCTTACCAGAGGCAACTATGTTTTGTCTCCAGATTGCATTACTATCATCACCTTTCTTTTGAGTACAACAGTTTGTTTTGCACCAAATATGACTTTTTTAACATCCCCACAAATTCCGAATATACGAGAGTGAAATCATGCAGGAAAATTCTTCATTGTTGTTTAACAGTTGATCACTGAATATAAAACCACCAATGATAAACTAAAAATGTTGAGCACCAAATATAAAACCAACAATGATAAACTAACAGCGCTATGATCCGAGCATGATGGACATATAAAACAATTTGGAAATCTCTGTAGAAATTTGGGAAAAGTTAAGGACACCTTAGATAATTTTTTTGGTAAACATCAATTAGTCACTATGAAACTTGCCGATATTTAAACATCTATTGACAAGATTATAAATACATGATGTTATCGTTGCTGATTTTTCTGATATCGTTGCTCGACTCTCGATAAGGTTAAAATCCCTCATGATAATAATCTCAATAACATTTATTCGATACATCACGGATCCTTCGCTTGGACACCTCAAAATAAAATTATTGATGTACCTCGGAAGTCAAAGGTATCTATAGATTAACCTTAGTTTCACCAATGCAGTTTAATATATCATCCATTTCATCTACTGGTGTTAATATCATAAACGTGGTAATAGAAAAAAGATCCACTGAACAATTTACAATAACTACCACCGATGATAGCTCGAGAGATGATTACATGGTTATGTATAATTTGTAATTGATTTAAGTAAACAATATAGTTAGATGATGACCACCCAACAGTATCGATATGATCAAATCCACGAGTTACAAACTAAACTAAAAAGTCTTGTTGATGTGTATCAAACAAAGGTAAAACAAATATCGCAGATGTATTACCCTCATTGATATAATCGTATACTTGGTTTCAGGTGTCATCTCTTTAACCGATGTATTATTATCATCGATAAAGATGATTGCACCTGTTGTTGTTACTATTTGTATTTCAACAGTGACAACAATCACAGGAGTTCTCGGTATCATCACAAACAAATATCCTCATGTAGTCTAAGTAAATTACACGATTATATGGTTAAATTACATATAGTGTTAACCACGTTTTTGCAAATATCGTTGATATCGTCCAGCCTCGATGACACAGCAATATCCGTTAATGAATTCTTGTTGATGATTAATATTTTCAATACTGCGATGTCAAAATTAGAAAAACAAAATATTGTTAACAAAATCACTGGCATCACCGCAAGAATTACTTAAGTGGTTAGCCAAGAACACAACTCCGGCAACAACAGCGATGATATCATTAACATCAAAAGTGCCTCAGAAATTTTACATTTCGCAAATTTCATTGTACAAAGAGAAATATCTGCTAGTGAGGCCCACAGTTTAGCTGAGAAGAAAGAATTCAAAGATTTTATTTAGTTATTAGTTTCTTATAGGTCACAAAGGGAATAGAAATGAAGTTCTAGGATGCTTTTCAATCATAAACTTGCCCATGTCTTGAACCAAAATGTCACTTAAATTTTTTTAATTTTATAAAGGAGATAACTCCTAATTTCTACAGCAAAATGTTTTGGCAATTTCAATTACAATGTCAGAATTTGGACGAATCTTTTTATTTGATAAATATAATTGTTTAAGAATCAATACATTTGAACTTTATTTAAATTATTATCAATACACATCAAATACACAATAAATAATCAGTGTATAACAGGATATTTTGAAATTGACTGGTTTATTAGCAAAGCTAAAACAAGCAAATATCTCGTTGATTTATGCTCCTTGTCAATTAATTGCAGAAATGCACAGTATCAAAGTCAGAAAGTGTTTGATCTCATTTAAAATGTAGGATACTTAATTCAAGGTGTGCATAATTCTTCCTATGGTAAACAGTTTTGTTGGCAATATCCAGGTGTTCTTGAAACTTTCCATAATTTGTTGTATTAATGTGAATTCTTGTCTCTTTTTTCAGAACAATAATGAACATGGAAAAGTATTTGATGAGTTTGTGAAATTTGCCACCAAGTATGCACAGGAGATGTATCTTCCATATGATACTGAAGAGTCACCAGTAAAGGGAGATAATTCATGCTCTTCTCTCATAGAAGATGCATCCAGTCCAAAAGCTGAAGGGAACAATGTAGCGTCAGAGCAAACTAGAATGAAATTTCAAAATGGAATGACCAAAGAAAATACATTTGTTGATGAAAACTATCAGAAATACTATATTCCTGCAATAAAGAAAGCGACATCTTCAACTTTTGCGAACCAGGATTTTATCAGTTTTGGTGATGAGAGCTCAGAGCCCAGTATATTAGTTATTGGGGGAAAGGTCCAGGAAGAAGAAAACTTAAAGTCAAGTGGTAGTGCTGACCCCTGTGAGCCCTTCAGCATAACATCCTTTCTTCTAAGGACTGTTAAAGAATCAGTTAATAGTGTTACTGAAAATAAAGAATTGGGAACAAAATCAGAGAAGAGAAAGTATAATTCCACAGACAATGAGTGTGGCACTCCTGCATACAAATCTGCAAAAGTAAATCAGATTGTGATGAATGTTACTAAAAAGAAAAAGAAGAAAAAATGATTTGAATAAAATATTTTGATAAATAGCTCCAAAATGTCACTGCCACACAGTTTATTTCCATCTTTCCTTGATTATTATTCAATTTCATCCATAGTTTGTATGTGGTTTATCTTTCCATCCTTCCCTGTGATTGTCCTTCACTCTTTCCATCATGCTGTCTTTAGTTTCAATGCAATGATGCCCCAAAACCGAATTAGTATGTGGCTAAATAGTACTCACACAGTGACTCAGCTCGGTTATTGAATATGTTACCAGAATATGTGCAGTACCTGATTTTTAGAGCAACCCACTTTTGTTTCTTTGCAATAAAATTCCCTTTATTATTATTTTAATTCAACCAAATTTGGTATACAGCTTGCTATTAATAAATCCTTGGCTGAGTTTGATGGTCAGATTCTTCTTCTGTTTACCAGAATTAGGGTTCTTGAATGTCAGTCACACCTATATTTTTTTTCTGTACAAATAGCTCAATTAATTATGATCAGATTTCTATGACATGGAGTATGTTTCTTGATATCAATGCGATCTTGGCTGAGTTCATTTGTTAGCATTCAGCATTATCGGTTGAAAGAGTTATATAAACTTAATGTGTGGTTTTCTGCTTTTAGTTACAATCACTTCCTTAATTATCATCAATATTTAGTATGCTTCTTGACATTTATGAGACCATGGCCATCTCTGTCATTGTTTAGTTGGATTTTAGCACCAGACTGTCTGACTTGATCTCTCTCATCATTTAGTTGGAATATAGCACCAGACTATCTGACTTGATCTCTATCATTGCTTAGTTGGATTATAGCACCAGACTGTCTGACTTGATCTCTGTCATTGTTTAGTTGGATTATAGCACCAGACTGTCTGACTTGATCTTTGTCATCATTTAGTTGGATTATAGCACCAGACTGACTTGATCTCTATCATTGTTTAGTTGGATTATAGCACCAGACTGTCTGACTTGATCTCTGGCATCATTTAGTTGGAATTTAACACCAGACTGTCTGACTTGATCTCTATCATTGTTTAGTTGGATTATAGCACCAGACTGTCTGACTTGATCTCTGGCATCATTTAGTTGGAATTTAACACCAGACTGTCTGACTTGATCTCTATCATCATTTAGTCAGATTTTAGCACCAGACTGTCTGACTTGATCTATATCATCATTTAGTTCAGTTATTGAACCAGATTTTCTGTCTTGTACCATTTGTCTACACACAGTTGCGTAATTATTATTAGATTTCACCTGTATTAGGAATGGAGCTTGATATTGATGATATTTTGGCTGAATTCATTTGACATCATTCACATGATCATTAGGTGGAATTAAGAAATGAAAAAGTTTTCAGAAATAAGCCAAGGTAAGAGGCATTAGAATACCATTCTCAGATTCCACTTGCCATTACATTTTCTCAATTACATTTTTTTGGCAATGAAATTGCTATACATACTATCAAGATCATTTAAATGGACTCATTTTCCATGCCTATTTGCTGCTAAAAACAATACATGACCTTTGCAACTAAAATGACTTGATTTAATGTAAAGTAATGTTTTCTTCAGGACCTGGTGTAAACCATTACTTGGTACCAAACCAGTATTTGTTTCAGGCTCCAATGTAAACCAGTACACAATAGCAAAATAGGCTACATCTTACTATGCTTTCAAACAATATTTATGTCTGATTTGTTTTATCTTACTCAAATTTTGATTCCATTTTACTTGAATGCTTTCATCCAAGTCCTGGTGTCATCCAGTGTCTAGTTAAACTATATTTATCCTCCTTACATATTGAGTCAGTTGAGCGGAAGTTCTATTTGGTTTGAAATATGACCTAGTTTAAACAATTTCTCTTTATAACATTGATATTCTAAGAAGTCTAAATCGTTATTCACACTTCACAATTTCTGCATATTCACTTGTGGAATTTCTATCTATAGTATGCAATAAACCACTGTCTAAGCTTTGCTAATAGACTAGAGGTCAATGATCTATCAGGGAATGTCATTATGATCTGATGAAATTGTATTCAGAGGACTTGGGGTACATTGTATAACCCCCAATTATATTTTGATCTGAACCTAATGTGATGTAGCCATGGCGTGGATGATACATGGGATAAGTTTATGTTCTGCATCATAGTTTTGGAGTTCGTTCCTATTTGTCAGCAAAAAAAATTTAGGCTCAATATCTTCGTTAATTAGAATGAATAGAGTTCATCCAGATTTGGTGTGCAGTTGATATTAATGAGGCCTTGGTTGAATTTAATTTTATCCTTATTCATCATTGTTTATTGGAGTTATAAACCTTGACTTTGAATATACCCACTTTCACATGCAGTATGTCTCCTATTGATCATTGGATTTGATCCAGATTTTTGGTGTGCAGCTAATATTAATACCATTTATTAAGACCATGGATGATTATGATTGTGAGTATTTTCCATTGTTTAGCAGTTATAGACCATGCTTGTCCAATCCATCTACATTGATTTGTACACAGCAATTCCCTTTCCCTAATTATCGTTTGATTTCATACAGAAGTAATATAGGAAAATGGGGATTTGGGACCAACAGCCTCTACGGGGTTCAGTTTGTCAAAATGGTGCTTGAAATCACTGTTTAAATACATGAAATGATTATTAGTTCAAAACTAGTGCCACGTTGTTTTAGTTCTTGTAAAAATCGATCTTGTTATTAGGTAACGGTCTTTGATGTTTTTAATCCGCTCAACTAACTCTTCAAGCTGAATATTTGACCGAGGCTATTTTGGTTTAGCACCTGTTACTTTCTTATAATTTTCTGAAAGTGATTTAGCAACCCTTTGACGATCTTTTTATTTTAGGTTGTCCAACAGTGTGCTTTAATAGCTAATTAATACGATCTTGTATTGATAAATCGTTTGACATTCCTCCCCAATGCATATTTAATGGATCATGATTAGACATAACTAGCTTGGTAGCTAGATTAAACACATCAATATTTGATTGTATCCATTTTATACGTTCATGAAAAATCTCTTCAAAATAATGAAGCGACTTTTTGTCGTGAAATTCTCACATTTGGGTTTGGATATCACAAACCCTGGTAATTGTGTCATCTGGTGTGCATCTTTAATATTTACCATTTCGCTAATTGACCTTTTACCCTAGTTTTAAATCAAAATTAAAAAATGAAATTAAAAAAAATACATTTAAATAACGTACAACCTAAACAACTGGTTGTTGCAAGGCAGTATTAATCAATACGGTAAAAGCTGTGTGAAGGAATACTGTGGTGTTCATGCTCACCTGTTACAAAATAATCCTGCTGGCAGAATATTTCCTTGTCTTAAATGTGGTATAGGAATTCGAGGTAAAATTCCAATTTGTCGTAATTGTGGTGGTAAAACCTATCGTTGACGTTTAACTTATTACAGAAACTGAAACAATAAAATATTTTCTAAGTGAGAATCCACCATCGTTTGATGACTTTCTTAAACGACGTGGTTTATGGGTGTCTTAAAAAAAACTTAGAATCCTCATTAATTAAGTAAACATTACATAATAGGGTCTCCTTGTGATACCCAGGTGGTTAATGCGTCATTAAATACAGTTTTTTCCATCGATAAATATGAAAATTCTTAATCCTGCAGGTGTTTTTTTTATCACCAACTTGGAATTTTAAGCGCTGATTTAACAAACTTATGCCCGTGGTCCAAAATCTCCATTTTTCTATGCTAATTATTCCACCTATAAAAGCATATTTTATTATATTACAAAAAATATTAATCCGGCGTGCTTTTGATCACCAACTCGGGGAAACACTTCGATTTTAAATCCCTCATTTTCCAGATAATAACGTGATTTTATTATCTAACAGTTTTGTTTCTTAATACGGCGTGAGTTTGTTTTAAATTCACCAACTCGCGGAAAACACTGATTTCAAGCGCAGTTTTGACAAACTGAACCCCGTAGTACAGGTGGTTCAGAATCCCCATTTTCGTAACTACTCCAGATTGTGCATGCAGTTAATTTTTATGAACAGTTAGGGGATTTTCACTGTCAGTTTGCTGTATTCTTCATTGTTTAGCAGAGTTATAGACCCTGATTGTATGCTCCACCCAATTTTACTTACACACAATAATAACTATCCTTCTCGAATTATTGTTGGATTTGCTCCAGATTTGACATGCACCTTGATATTGAACATGTGCGTGACTAATTGTGAGTATTTTTCATTGGGTATTGGAGTTGTAGATTCTGTCTAATACACGCACTTTCATCTGGATTCTGTGGTATTCGGAATGATTTGATTGCGACTTGGAACGAGTTCTTTTGTTGGGTTTCATCGTTGTTTAGGGTAATTAAAGCCCATGAATGTCAAATGCACTCACTTTTTTGTTTCTGCTTGGCAGCATCCTTAATTATTGGATTTGTTACAACTCTGTTGTCATAAAATGTATGCATATTTCAACTTAAAAACAAAAACACAAGGAAAAGGAATTATAAAACTATGCAGTCTGAGTTATTTATATACAGGCAAAAATTCTATGAGACACAATATTATCACTACTCCAATGTGACAGATTGCAAAGTTCCAGTATTCTAAGAACTCTAATGATTTAAACCATCCAAAGAAAATCAATTCAAAGATACTCTCTGACCGATCTTTCCAGTGGGTAAAGGCCAGTAACTTGTTAGCACATCTCTTCTTACAATTTTATTATTAGTAACTATAACAAATGCAAACTTCAACATGAATTGATAAATCCTGTGCAATTTTACATTCTTTAATACTCTATCTGAAAATAGAACCTATGCATATATGAAATATTTTAAAACTACAGTTACAGCTTACATCTATAAATAAAAATTACACACCTTTTAAATATACATTACATATTTCAACCCAACTTTATATGCTGCTTGATATTGTTGAGGCAATAAATATGAAAGTTCTTGCAATTTACTCGTTCTGTCTTGGTAACTGTTTGTGTGATTTGGATTTTTAACGTAGCTTTAAGATTTTTCAGTCATATCGCTTTAATGTCTGCGGAATGGCAGCTTGTACTTATGTCTAACACTGGGGTATCATGCTGAACACATATAGTATACCACCTAGTCACATTATCCAGACACCAGCATGACAAGTCCTAACACTAACCACTTATTGCTGAGTTCAAGCTAGGCAGCTGCCAGTACCATTTTTGTAAGTCTTTGGTATGACCTGGCCAGGGTTTCTTTTATCTTTGCTCCGGATCAGGAGTTCATGATGGTATAGGTACATTCTATGTAATTAGCTCCTGATATATATATATGCACCAAATATTTAAAAAAATTACTTGCTGTTATAAAGAAGATGGTAATGATGCAAATTGCAATATTGGAGAAAAACAATATCTTTTTCAGATTTAAACAAAAATACCATTTGTTATTGCAATATTTTTAATGTCTAAATGAGAGTAAGCATTCAATCATTATCTTGGAAAGAAAAACTTGCATTTGTACAATAACAATGTATGCCAGATTGTTAATTTTCATTGTGTGGTGGACTGATACCCTTGCAAATATGAATGTCTGGTCAAAATAAAGGGTGGGAACTAGGAGACCATTTCCATTTTACATCATTGTTGAATGACAACTCACCTCATAACATCGTCATAGTATCCTTCCATATAGGAGGAGGTTAAAAGCCAAATGATCAATATTCAAATTACAATTTCATTTTCAGATTTTTTTTTTACTAACCTTTGTAGATGAATTCATTGCAAGAAGATGCATTATGATTCAACGTATATTATCCAGAGATTGGAGAAAACATGCACGGAGTGGTGATGGTGGTGGGGCGCTTGAATATACAATGAAAAGCATAGAGATTCATGACTGCAACTGCTTCAGACATCTGACAACAGTTCAGCTCTTTATGATTGACATGTTATGGTGTTGTTGAACTTTTGATATCATCCCTAGTTAATACAAGTCTTTTCGTCTACATCTTCATGCAAAATTGCACGTGATATTTCAAGCGGATAACTCCTAAAAGCAATGACATTGTAGTAAGCAATCGGACTGTTCAAAATTTTACATTACGATTCAGTTGTGAGTCACTGTTTGAATTTCAGATGATTTAGTTGATTTTTCGTCAGTTACTTGCAGCCTAATTAATTCAGCAGTGCTATGCTATTTAGCTTTATTTCTTTTTAAAATTGCTGCCAAACTCACCGGGTAATCAAAGGAATGTTCAAAAACCAATTTTATATTAGAATATTCACACAACAATCTCCCAATTCTAATTTTCTTTTTTTTTTGGGGGGGGGGCACCAAACAGATGCCCCCCCCCCCTTATCAAAAAAAATTTTAAAAAAGTTTATATGTGTGTGTGTTCCCCCTGATGTTTTTATGTTGTTTTTATTTATTCTTTATCTCTAAATCCCCAATTAATTTTCCCCATCGGGGATATAATATAATTGACGAGGGGTATTTTTTGTATCCTAGTGTATTCTAAGTAGTCTTTTCTAGTTGGGAGTTGATCTACCCACTCTAGAAAGCTACTTTTTTTCCTGTTGACCATGGCTAGTGGTCTCTTTTTATCCTGATGTATGCTATATGTATGATGGTATATGTGTGATTGCTATAAAGGATATATTTTATCCTTGTGTATATGTTACGGATAGCCATTTCTCTCCAAATCAAACCAGTTGTCCTATTTTGTTATTTATCTTCTCCAATATGGAAGATAAATTTTAATTTTTATTTATATTAAATTTAAATTGATAATTTTGAATTTGGTATATATTGAGGTGTATTATTTACAGAAAATTATATGTGTCTCAATATATCTAATTTGTTAATTGATGGGTCCGTTTTCCTTGAGACAGAAGCTATACGAATTTATTTGGTTGTACAGCTCCTGGCGCAATTTGTCCGGCCCTTATTTATTTATTAAAGTTAAGAAAAATCCAAAACTGTTTAATTTCCCTTAATTTGGGAGTCATGGCTATTCCGGGAGACAGCCACGACAGATAAAGCATGGATTTAGAATCCAGAGAAAATGCTCATGCATATATAAAGAAGAAGGAAAAAAACTAAGTAAATTTTAAATATTTGGGTGGTGTTTTCCAAACTCTTCCATAGACCTGCTCACTTCGCGTGGCGCCATGTGATCTAGCTCTATGGCGTCCTCATTATGTACTTCCCCCTCACAATAATGTTATTTATTTGTATACACTTTTTTTTTTTTTTTTTTTTTTTTTTTGATTTAAAAAGTTTAAACAGAATTTTTTTTTTTTTTTTTTTTTTTTAAATTTAAAATAAATTTAAAATAATTTTAAAAATTTTTCCTTAACCTTCATTATTGAACCACATCTTATTAAAGTATTCGTTATAAAGTCCGTTATTTGTCTAACCAATTGTTTATTAAAGTTTCCGTCTAGGAAGAGTAATTGACGTCTGTTATATTTGTCTACCTTCATTATTTCTGTTATTAGTTTGATCCTTTCTTCCTTTGTTTTGTCACATTCTGTAATTGTGTGGTCTTTTGTATATGGGGCATTTTTGCATAGAGGGCAACAAACAGGGGTCCTTATTAATCTTCGTTTAATTGCCACTTCGCCTGTTAGCCAGGCGTTGTGGAGGTACGTGTACATAATACTTTGTACCTTAAACGAGTTAATGCTGGACCAATGCCTCCAAACTCTGTCCCAATTTACAGATGGGTATTGTAATTGTACCTTGCATTTGTTTTTAATCGAATTTAAATCTAAAAGCCAGTCATATGTTTTGTCATTTGTTAACGCCCATAGTTCCTTATTATCCCTATACCTATATAAAATTTTTTTGATCCCCCTATATAAGTGTGGTGCATCTAATTTTTTCACTAGTTTGTTGTTTGTGTATATGTCTTGTTTGTTCCTCATTCCAAAACCTAGCCAGAAAATGTATAATGCTTCCCAGGGTTTTTGTGGTGTTGCGTTTAATCTTTTAAGCCTATTTAAAACAGTTTTTAATTTTATTAAGTTGGGATTAGGCAAGGCTAATCCCCCCTTTAGTTTAGCCCTATATAAAGTTTCCTTATTTATGTGATGTGTTTTGTAATTCCATATGTAATCTGTTATTTCATTATCAATAGTCGCTAGTGTCTTATTGTTAATGTCCACAGAGTTTATAAGGTATGTCAAATTTGAATACATATATGTTTTTGCAACCTGTGAACGTTCAATTAAACTAAACGGCTTTAGAGCCCAGATATCTATTACCTCTTTTATTTTCTGTTTAAATTTTAGACAGTTTTCTTTTTCATCATTGGCCCCGAAGAAAATTCCCAGGGCTTTCACTCTAATCTTTATTAGGTGTGGGGGTAGACCAGGGTGGTTTCCCCTCCAGTTTCCTATTTTTAATATTTCCGTCTTATCATGGTTTATTTGCGATCCTGATGCTTTCCCAAAAGCCTCGTATTCTTTTTGCAGGTGTTTAAAAGAATTTGGATCATTAATGAAGTTAGTACAATCATCAGCGTGTTGAAGCATTTTAAATTCCTCTTTTAAGTTAGGAATTTTTACTCCTTTAATATTGGTATTGTTTCTAATTTTTAGACTCAAGATTTCTATAGCTATTACATATAATAGCATAGATAGTGGGCAGCCTTGCCTCACTGATCGTTTTATTTCAATTTTTTTAGTTTTCGCCCCATTAACTTGTACTTTTGCAGTTATTTCATTGTACATTATTTTAGTCCAGTTTAGGAAATTTGTCCCAAAACCAAATTTTTCCAGTACTTTTTGTGTATAATTATGTTCTAATCTGTCAAAAGCTTTTTCCTGGTCGAAAAGTACCATAGCACATTTCGAATTTGTAGTGTTTATAAAGTCTATTATGGTCCTAATGTTAAGTATATTGTCATGTATGCTTCTATTTTTACCACCGCATGTCTGATTAGTGTTTACTATGGTGTTTATCCCGTGTTTAATCCTATTAGCCAAAATTCTACTCAGTATTTTGTAATCCGTGTTTAGGAGGGAGATGGGCCTCCAGTTTTTTAGGTCGGTTTTGTCGCCTTTCCCCTTGTATATAAGAGTAATCAGACCCTCCCTCATGGATTTTGTCATTTTTTAATAAAATGTTGTTAAAAAGAGATTCTAATATTGGTGCCACCTCACTTTGGAATTTCTTATAGAATTCCGCAGTGAGGCCATCTCGCCCTGGTGATTTACCTTTTGCAAGTTCTTTTATTGTGGTTTTTACTTCCTCCACGGAAATGAGCGCATCGCACCGTTTCTTGTGCTCTGGTGTGATCATTTCGCAATGTGTTGAATTTAGATATTGCATGATTATGTCGTTGTCTATGCATTGAGTATTATATAATGTTGTGTAGTATTTGTGAATTTCCTCCATAATTTTTGCTTTAGTTGTAAATATTTCCCCATTAATGTTTAGTGTACCTAATTCCTTTTTTACCCCTTTTCTTATCTCTTCCCTTTTATTGAGTTCTCTGCCTTGTTTGTATATATGGTGAAATTTGACCGCCCTGATTTCCATTCCCTTTGTTTCATATTGTCTTAGCTTTTCTAGTTGTATGGAGTAGCTCTCCTTCTCCCTTAAAGGTGTAGTGACATCATTTATTAATCTTTTTAAAGCTACCTTCTGTGTTTTTTGAATCCGTTTACGTTTAGTTGAGTGATATATTGCTATTTGCTTGACTTTTTCTTTAAAGCTATCCCAATCCGTAGCAATATCTGATATATTTTTTCCCTGTTCATTCGTAAGTATTTTAGGGATTTCCAAATTTATTTCATTTATTAATTGCTCATCATCTAATATTGAGTTGTTTAATCTCCATTCTCCTTTACCCCATCTATTATTTTTCTTTATCACCATTTCCAAAGTTATTTGTTTATGGTCTGAAATTTTGTAGTCTAATATTTTCGCTTTTTTGTATATTTTATGGTCAAAATTAGTTGCATAAAATTTATCTATTCTACTTGATTTATTTATTCCTGCTTTTACATAATCATGTGTATATTCCGTTCTTAGTAGATTAAGGTGTCTATACACATCTATTAGTTTATTTTGGTTTAGCAGTCTTTCCATTATATTAGCTAATGCTAGATCGCTAGTTGTAAGTTTGCCTGTGCGATCTACATTACTCCCCACCCAGTTAAAGTCTCCTCCTATAATCAGGTGCTCTGTTGTGTATTTTTTAAAATATTTAGTTAGATTCACTATGAAGTCGTAGTGACTTTCTCTCTCTGCAGGAGCATATATATTTATTATGTGTAATTTATTTAATTTTATATGAATTACCCTTCCCTTTAAGCTATTATCTTCTATTAATCTTTCCCAATTTTGTCTAATTTTGTTTCTAATTATTACTGCTACCCCGGCTCTATTATCGTATTGTTGTGCCTCATTATTTACAACTATGGCATCCATTTTGGATTCTATTTCTGATATCATGGTTTTTGTAAGTTTATTGTGTGTTTCCTGAATTAGTATAATGTCCTGCTTTAATTTTATAAGTTGTGTAGTTTTGTCCTTATCTAATCCATTTGTGTTTATAGATGTGATATGGAAGTTTAATTCTTCCATTTTTAGGTTCCAGGTGGCTATTTGTTAATTTTTCTATTAGTCTTTTCTATTAGTCTTTTAATTAATATATTATTCAGATTGTTTTGTTTATTTCTATTTCTGTTTTATTTGGGGGCACTGGTCCCCCGTCTGTCCCTATACTGTCATTTGCGTCCTTCAGGTTTAATTCCTGTTCATGTTCGTTTGTCGTGTCATTTGTATCAGTAGTCTTGTCCGTCGTTTGTTCATTTATCTGGTCATTTGTCGTATCCATATCTGTAGATGTATTTGTGTAATCAATAATGGTTGTCCTTTGATAAAGCGGTGTCAAATCAAAGTCAAGATCATAGTCCTCTGAGGTTGATTCCGATAGAATGGGTTTCTCGTCCATTTTCCTCTTTCTTTCCCTTCTTTTTGTTTTCGCAGATATTCTAATTCTTGGTATTTCTGTAACCGTCAGTGGCTCTTCGCTATTAGATGAGCTGGTTAGGGTGGTGTTCTTCCTTTTTGTAGGTCCCGGCATTGGTTTTGATTCCATTTTTTCTATTGTTTCATGGTCCCCATCACTTTGTAAGGGTTCCATCTCCATATCTTTTAGGACCTCGTCGTCCTCGTCGTCCTCTTCTATGGCCAAGCATTCAAAACGATTTCCTGTTTTAATTGGAGCTACCGGCAATTCCCTTCTTAACGTCTTAGTAGGGGTTGTATACCCATCGTCCTGATTTATTGTTTCCTCATATCTATCTACTTGTGCTTCTATTTGTATTTCCTGGTTTTGCGAGTTTTCCTGTTGTTGTTGTTGTGGTTGTGTTTGTACGTCTACCACAATTTCTTCAATCCGTTTTGTCTCTGTTCCCTCTGACAGTTTCGCCGGGTAAGAATTTGGATCTTGTTGGGCTTTTTTCGCTGGGCAGTATTTGGGCCCATGCCCCATCACCTTACATTTTGGGCATGGTCTATCTTTGTCGCAACCTTTGTACCATGAGCGACATAGGAACCCTAGTACGTAGAAAAATGGTGGGATGTTTCTCGCTTGTTCATACGGCACTTTGATGATACGTTCACCACTCCTCACATCCTTGTGCCCCCAACAAGCTGCCGGCATTGATGTTCCTACGTGTATGCCATGTTGTGTCATAAGTTTGGCCTTTACCGTTCCCGTCGATATTTCATAAGGGAGCCCTGATATAATCAAGTCTACTGCCTTGGGCTCTATATCCCTCACTATCGGGTCAGTGTCGGTAATTTTAACTGTTACTCCACAGAGCTTCAATTCCTTTTGTGGTAGCATTGGTCTCTGGCTTTTAGGATATAGAATATACTTATTCCTTCCCCCGTATTGCAGAGCTTCTATTTCTGACAATTTGATCCCTTGCACTTCCATCTCTGTCAGTACTTCTGACTGTCTGGGAAATATGACGTTAGATCCAAAGTCTAACGTCTGGCACCCCTCTCTGTGGTAGATAATCAGTTTTTTACATCCTATGTCCCCTTCAACCACTGTATTAAAGTAGTCGGTGATCTTATACCGATGTGACTCCGTCATTTTGTTTCGGTCAGTCAGGATTTACTTAATTTTGAAACAATGATAAACTTAAATAACAAAGTGCATATAATAATACAAAACTAAGGGTGCTGAAAAAGAAAGGCAAAAACTAATAATGTGAAAATACTATGAATAAATGAAAAGGTTACTTTGCAATAATCAAAATACTGAAGGTACTCTCGCACTTTGTGAGTACAGCTCGACTCTTGCTATTTACCTGAACCATAAATAATCCAAGGTATAATCCTATGTCGATTTTCAGTTGATTTACGAGCTCAAAAAACACGTCTGATCCCTTCGACGTCCAGGCAACTATCTCTATTTTCGAACATTAATTTAACTAAAGCGTGGACAGTATACTACCGGCTGTTTCTCTGTTGTGGCAGGAATTAGTATAGTGGCAATAATCAGTTTTTCCCCCATCGCGAATGTCTCAAAGATTGCGGGTTTAACATGCGGTCTGTTTCCTATGCTGGCAGTTTTAACTGTCTGTGATTGTGCTAGAAAGCCAACAAGCTAAATGAAATCCGCGTCGTGGCCGAGACAAATTCCAACACCATCAAATACCACAAATCCAAGGTGACACCTCCAATGCCACCTCAGAGGAAGACATCAATCGTGTCCTCGGTTCAGTTAACAAACATGCAACTATGCAAACACAAACAAATCATGGCAGAATAACACAAGGCTTACACTTCAGTCGTAATCGACAAAATGAAGAAAAATAAGTATGGATATCACGCAGAAATACCTAGTTCGCGATGTCATATAACGTCGCGGTGGAAATTCATTATCAACTGTGTGTGGACGATGGGTACGACATGAACACTGCTAAATAACATAATGTGCTCGTTAATTCAAGATCTATTGGACACCGGTCGCTATTATTATGTATGGGTCATTGCTCATGAATATAGTACCAGTGCAATATTTTCCCCTCCCATTTTGATGCATGAGTTAGATTAATGCACTGACTTAAAAGACCATTGTTTATTCTTTAGCATACGAGTATTATGTCGTGGTTGTGTGTATATTAGCCACATTGCACAATAAGTAAATAGGTGGTCTTGGTGCTCCTGCTGGCCTTGAAGTGAAATATGTGCACGTCGTTTTGCTGACAGTACACACCACTCTCAATAAAATGCCTGACAACCTATTACAAAAACGTCACTGTGTGTTTAGCTTTACGTACACTGTGTTAAGATTTTGACACACTGAAAGTTCAATACTGACAAGGAAACGAGGCAAATATAAGAAAAACTCGTTCATAATGAGAGTCAAATTCTCGGCACATATCCATCATACGCTGAGGTTTTTCAATAAAGGTTAGCGCCACCTCGACCTAACACACTATATTTGTCCCTAACGTTCTATTTAGATATTGATTTTTTAAATAAGAAAAATACAACTAATCTACCATTTTGGATGGATAATTGCAGAAAGTAAAAAAAAATCGAAGAAAAACTATATGCAAGGCTGGGCCGACAAGCATTTGAAGTTCAGCTAAGACAAATAAAAAGAGCTATTAAATACAAAAATGACCATGATCATAATCAAGGCAGTACAACGTTATATTGCAGGCATAATCCAATTTGCTGGACTGCAAACGGATACCAGTCAAAACCGCGAAATACAGATACGCTCTATGAAGAAAAAAAAAAGGTTTGGTGACCTTCATAGTTGTGCGTTGTTACTCTTTACGATGAACTATGTAAAAGTAGGCCTACAATCGCCAACGTGTCCGCTTTCCCAGCGGCGTCCGCGTGTGCCATAAATGAAAACTTTACTTAGTGGCTGTATCAACAAAAGTTAAAGAAGGCACCAATTGAATAAAATCCAGTTTTGAGCCAGTCAAGAGGGGGTTGAATAGGAGGCTAGACCGACATAACAACTGATTTATCCCTTGCTTTTCTTAAGACTGCCATTTCCTACGAGACTACAAACCATTTAACCCATTTGCCAAACTCCAGCTAGCTGACTACTAACCGGTAACTTGTTCTGAATGAGCCAGCCTTCCGTCCCATCTTCCAAGCTTACATTACGCCCCTCTCCAACCAGTTAAACCTTCAACTGGGGTAAAAACACCCTTTTATATTTAATATACGTGATTACATACATACTCGCACGCACACACACACACACACACACACACACACACACACACACACACACACATACATACATACATACATACATACATACATACATACATACATACATACATACATACATACATACATACATTGTGCCTAATTATTCTTAGTAAAAGTACTAGCACTTTCAAGGGGCCTGCGCTAGATTCTTTCAAGCTATCATTGCCTACATGTAAATAATACTATTACTGAAATGACATACATATTTGTTTATTATATGGCTGTATAGGAATGAAAAGATAAAATTACCATGCAAGTTAAAAATCTGTGTATTCATACTTATGTGTTGTTTATTTTGTTAATTTTTTAAAAAGTTTTAATATATGTACAGGCCCGCAATATCTTAATCCGGCACGGTACACATGTATATATATATAGGTAGGTAGATACACAAACTGAAAAAGAGCTCAGTGAGAGAGGGGGATTTGTATGCTCAAGAATTCAATTGTTAACATTCCACAAGTGCACGACTTATACCATAATCATCGCTTAAGCATATGTTTTCTTGTATTTGTAATGATTTGCTACCAGAAGCAGGCGAATAAAACCGTGCTATATAATTCATTTGGCTTGTTTTCCTAAGAAACTTGTATCATCATATTTCGATAGGTTTTATATCTTGGCATGACTGGTTGTTTTCGTGAGGCTCATGGGTAAACTTTACAGAAAAGCTGCCACACGGTGCTAATAGGTAACAACCCTTGTATCTCAGACGTCAATAGTAAAAACCATAAAGGATCGGTTCCAAATTTACATTGTTCTAAAGTTCTTTCATTTGAATTGCATTATTATTTCGTTTTAAAAAAATTCATTCGAGGCTTGTTGCAAAAGAAATTGTTAACATTTTGACGTCACTCTAACTACATTAATTCCGAATTTTTGTATGCATAATTCAAGATGTCGAACGCGGAACGTCGATTCGTATAATCGGTATATTGAAGGATCCAGGCACGTCTAGTTCGAGATAAGACTTATCTGAACAGTTCACTTAGTGAAACCATCTATTTAAAGGTAGAGTTTGAAAGTTACTTGTCGGAAGTTTGGTGGGTGGATGGGCAGAACATGTCTGTCGAATGTCAAGGGATTAGTGTTAAGTTCGGACCGGACTGATACTTGAAAGGCTGGGAATAGCCCTGACTGCTCAAAGGCATTATGATCCGTTTTCTCCTCCGTATCTCGGGTTTTTCGCCTCCGAATGTGGGTAGTCTTACATTCCTGGGAGCTTCGGTTTCTCAGTCCTCATAAATTTTTAATTATTGGATAGCTGGTTTGAATCCCATCTAGAACAGCGCTATCAGCTGGTGTGGCGTGTTTGTGGTAAGGCACTTTGCTCTGATTGCTTGAATATGTACATTTACCAATAATCAGACAATCGCACACTCTGTACTGTTGGTTCATTATTATTGTGATCGTCCACCATTTTAAAAAAACAAAAACAAAAATAAATCTCATATACCAGCGAGCGGAAATATAATGCAGTCGGGATTAAGCTACTATCACTCGTAGTGTAATATACGTCCGATGAAGAACAAAATGTAATGGAATGATGAATATGACAGTTTACCTTATCTTCACTTCGTCAACGGTCTGACAAATGAAGATCCATATTTTGTAAAATGCACAGGCTAAATCAGATGTTGAAAATGGGGACCATAATAGCTTGCTAGCTTCAATAGATAGATGGAAATGTTAAAAAATATTAAATGTTAAAATCATCTCGTTCTGATATTCACAGCAGGTCTATTTACACGTATATGGAGAGAGAGAGAGAGAGAGAGAGAGAGAGAGAGAGAGAGAGAGAGAATTTCTCCCATACAGAGAATCAAACACTGATTTGCGAGTTGCAGCATCCATGACCTTGACTGCAGTGACCTTCATGCCATATCGATTAAGGGACGCATATCCACGTTGGTTAGATCTTGTCAAGGTAGGCATTCAAGCGTTTGCAGACACGCTCGCCATGGCAACCCAGTTATTAACCTGCCTTTAAATACACGGGTATTCCGAATTCATATGATATTTTTTTAAAAAAAATACTATTATTGCGAGCAATAAATATATACCAAGCAATCACTTGAAGCGTTTGCATTTATTTTTGTTAACTTTTATGTCTTAAGAATATAGGAAGATTTACTTGAAATGTAGTTTGTGTATGTAAAAAGTCATGAATAATGTTCACCATAGATCTGGAGATTGTAATAAAATAAGTTCTGTTATTAATCATGCTTCGAATGGATTATGAATGGGTGTCAGCATATTTTTAAGATAATCATTAACAATAAGTTTGATTTTATATGGAAGTGTTAGCAACAAACAAACGATTTTACAAATTTGTTCTCTTACAGGCAATGGATTTATTGAGGACATGTGAGACACCCCACCCCCACTCCCCATCTTTGGCCCCAGCTGCGATGCGATCCGAATTTGTTTGGGTGTCTGAGAAAATTATTATATGGCTACTTTGTCAATTAGTCTTTACAATCGGACACCTCTTTATAACATGTTTATAAATATGTATGCTCATTGTAACACTGATAATTGGCACTTATAATGAGTGATTTCCTTCTTCAACGTGTAGCAGATGTCTCGTGCTTAATTTCTTAATTGGTCTCTAAGCTATACAACGTATGAAGCAGAAGAATGGACAGATGTTTCATTCACAATCTACATTGTTTTATAGCATATTGATCTTTGCCCAGACAATCAGGCATGACCAACAGGAGATAAACAGGATATCGAATACAGGTATACTTGAGGTATAATTGTACTAATCGGCTGGTAATCGGATAAGATTTTAATGCAATACACAGTTTTGTTTTCGTAAATTTATTACGAGACTTTTTATATGGGACTTTCTTTCCTGGATTGAAAAAAAAATCAACTGCTTACCCATGCTGTATAAGGATTGGAGATGGGGCCGGTCTGGCTGACTAAAGCCTATACAATGCATTGCAACTGTTTCCTGGGGTAGTGCAAAAACACTTTTTGTAAAACCGCAAAAGCACGTAGAGAAAATATAACTATATTATATAGTTACAAATTTTAAATCACGTATGACAATAATAAGTGATGAGTTCATTTTCTTTTGAATGAAACTTATTATATATGGGTGCTAATATCAAGGAGTTAATCACAGGAAAGTCATATTTAATCATCATGGCATACATAATGACTGTTATTATTTGCTAATTTGTTTCTCCGTTAATTTTACATTGTCATAATCGTGCGGTATTTTTCCATACTGCACACAAAGTATGTCTTAAAACAGTATAATGTTTAGTACCTGCCTAGTAAGTAAACAGTATTCGCTCATATTGTACATTATTTTGGTTTTGTTTTATTTTATTTGCTTGCGGATGAACTAAACAAGCTGTTTGTCGTCCATTTGTTGTTGTTGTTGTGTTTAACGCCATTGTTTCAGCACAATATATGCTATACATGGCAGCTAGTATTAATGGTGGAGGAACAACCCAGTAATACCCCCGGAAAGAACCATCGACCCACGTAAAGCTACTGGCAAGCTTTTTCACATACCCTCATTGGCTGAATCTGAGACTCGAACTCACGCAATACAAAGGTGAGATGGAAGTGATCCGTAACGGAAAGTGCTTTAGACCACTCTGCCACTTGGGGCCTCTTTATCGTCTATTTGAAAGTAACTATAATAATTTTCATGACTCAGACGAAATCACTTAACCACAAACGAAACTTTCAATAACAACAAAAGACAACAAAAAAAAAAAGCAAACGGATGAACGTGATATTGGCAATGTCAACAACAAATGTGATGGATGTAATAATTGCAAATACCATTTTGATTATTTTAAGTTATTTTGGAGAAAAAAAAGTTTAGCAAATATATGGGTTGTTTTCACAGACGACATGACTAAGTAGGCAAATACCCACATTGCAACACGCGCACACACCTTCTGCCCTAACAAACCGTTGTCAACATGAGTCATCATTTATATTCAAGATAATAATCTGATTTAACAATCGATATGGATATTTACTTTATCGAAACGACACATAGATTATACTTGATATTTATGTTCCCTATAGCACAAAAATAAAAATAAAGCTGGAAGTTCTCTTGCTTATATCGAAAGACAGAATTGTACAGTTGAACCGTAATCGTGTTTATTAATATCTGAGAGAAATGAACTGAGTTTAAAGGAGACTAGAAATGAAATTTTTTATTTTATAAATGTAATTCTTTACAGATTCTAATTCGAATATAATGTTTAACAATATAATATCGTGTGCAGATATTGATTATATTGCGAAGAAGATACAATGATTCCGTAAATTGCCGAGTATTTCCGAGTTTTAATGAGACGACAGATCACGTGGTCTCGTGACGTCATACTAGCCAGTCCTCGTATACAAACAGAAACATGGCAAGCGAGAGAGGCTATTGATAACTGTTTTCATCGGAAGTAATTTTTCACACACACAAAAAAACAACACCCCACGAATAAATCTGCGAGGAGGAAATCATACGTAATTAATTTCAACATTAAGAAGCTTCCTTTCTATGATTCAATTACAGTGTATTTTACATGCATGCTACAGTTAGCGTATTGACAAATCTGTAAGTCTATACATGCTTCGTTAAAATAAAGTACGTACTTGTCAGTGCTGAAAGAAATGTTTTAAGCACAGGCCCCGGGCTGATGACTTAAATAAATTTACTAGCTCTGACTGAAATTCCACAAACCCGAACAGTTCATATATGTTAACTTTCAAGCCGGAAGAAGAAAGAAAGAAAATAAATTCCAATTTTGGAGGTATTTCCTCCCTATCTCGTAATATTTCTCTTGATTTTTCGCAGTTAACTCCCGATTATTTCAGTATGTCTCTCAATTTTCATTTCTCAGAAGAAGAAAATCCATATATAATTTTTTTATCAAGTGTGCAGTCCACAAATGTCATATTCTATTTTATCACTTTTGAATATTGTAGTGAAGAAATAATTAATATCACAGGACAGTTTTAGTCTTTAGTAAATAGATTAAGATTAAACATTATTCACGTAAATTTCAGATTATTTAACTACTACAGAAGTACTTCTTGTAAAAAAAAATTGTCACCAATTAGTTTAAAACCCATGAATTATCATAATGAAGGATGCGTAATTTTCTCTGCAAATAAAATCTCCATTTCCGCCCTAAAAAAACTCGGCCAGTTAACACTTGACATTCCTCTACCATCTATGTAAAGTTTCATTACCATGATTAAATTAAAAGAAGGAATAAAAAAAATACGACGCAGTATATGTGCCCCTAAAAAACTAATTCAAAATAAATATTTAATTCAGTAAACAGTGTTACGCATCTTAACACTTAAACTAAAGGAAATAGGATGGGATATAAAAATGTGGGAAAACAACGGCCACATACATGTACGGTAACTTTTGACTGCAGATTTGAACTCTTAAAATGAAGTCTTTGGCCTCGAAGTTACAACAAAATTCGGCATCGCTTATTTGCCAATGACTTTCTGGTGCTTACATACGCACTCTGTAGCACATGGTTTCTTTGAATTATGTCAGAGGGCCAGTCCTTTTCACAACATAAGTGCAATGATAAGGAATCATTGTTAATTTGTTAAACTGCCATTATGTTTGTGTACTTAATTCTAACCTCTAACTATTATGCAGACCAGAATATGAAAAAAAGGTCTTGCCCTGGGCGTATCACAGGGAGAAATTGCACATCGGGGCAAATAGGTGGGGTCAATAGTCGCCTCCCCCCAATTTCTATTGTCAGCCAGTTAATGTGAAACTTTGATTTTATATCGGATCTCTTTTCTTTTAATCGCTGCTATTTAAACTGCCCAAGGGACAGTTTTATATCAGTTCCAATCATTACAGATTTCCGTTTATACATTTTACGAGTAATAGGCATAGACTGAAAGGTTGTGTTTTTTTAAATAATTTTTTTAATATTTTTTTAAAAATTACTTAAATTGTTTTTCTCAAAACACGACCGTGTCAAGGGTTGATAATCTTATTATTATTATTTTTTTAAAGCAAAACTTCCATTTGATTAAAGTCAGATCTCAATTATACATAGGACGGTGGTGACCTTATTTAGATTGTAATCTTGAAGAAGAAAAAAACATTTACTCATTTCATCAGCACGATCAGGTGTCGGGCTGTCATATTTGTTATTAGTACTTACTCGGCCTTCTGCCTATTTTCGTAACTCGTACATTTGACACTCTACCAGGATTTAAAGTATACAATGGTATGTCTGGAACAGTTTCAACTTTTAGTCTAGGCTTAGCATTCGTGTATCCTAGAGGTTCTATGTTTTTAGGATCCCTCTGGTAACATTCCTTTGATAAATGTAATGAGCACGGATTGCTGTATGGTGTTGCATTGAAATCGACTCGCTTGTAATAATGTATCCAGCGCCGGATTAAGCACCGTGGAGGCCCATAGGCAGTCAAACGTTTGGGGCCCCAGACCCACGGTCACGGTCTCATGGGGGCCACTAATGGGGCCCATAAAAGTCGCGGGGCCCATAGGCAGTTGCCTACTCTGCCTAATGGGTAATCCGGGACTGAATGTATCCAGACTTTCTTTATCCCTTTATCATTTGGAAAAGAAAAAAAAATGAACGCCACAGCCTTTTCTATGTATGCTATTACACCCGTAAGCAACGCAAAACGGCATGGTACTCTATATGAAATGAAACTTGCAACTGTAGGTCTGGATGCTGGAGTCGCTAGTATGACGTCACTTTCTGAAAGTAACCGAATAGGCGCGGAAAATATGCATACGAGGTCACGGAAACTCAGCGCCTAGAAGATATGCCAATATTTCAATATTGGCAGTACGGTCGAACACGACGCTTCAGAATCATGTTTTTCTCTGCAGTGTATTTAATATTATTGTATATTTCCACTGGTTTCTAGTCTCCTTTAAAGAGCATTTCCGGATAATGATTTTCATAAAATTTCAAAGCATGTATTTTATACCAGATCTTTAATGTAGAAATACGATTCGCGACAACATTTGTTTGTGCCAAATAATATTTGATAAACCATTTTAATTAGTATGATCAGATATTATATTTGTGGTGGAGATAGTGGGCGTAGGATTATACTGAATGAAAGCGATAACCGGTCATAGAAGTGTCATCTTTAGTGTATTCAAACGAAACACGTGTCTAACGGAACATGACTTTGTGTCGAATGTTAAAACGAGTTATTCCTGAAATGCTTTTAGAAATATGAAATTATATCTTAACAATTAGCTTTTTAACTTTAACAATAACCAAAATATTGAATTCAACCCATGACAATTGAAAATCAGTACATGTTTCTACTTGGTTGTGTATCCTGATGTTTATGCGTTTGTTTATTGATCGATCTATTTGTTTATGAAAGAATAGCAAAGATGGTTGAAATTTAAATATTTTACTTCGAGAAAACACGAAGAAAAGTAACGCATTTGATCTCGTGCGGTTGACATTCACAACAAAATATGATGTGTTATTATAATCTTACTCACAAAATGAAAAAATGGTCCAAACAGCGGCTTCGCTAGGCGTTCAACATTAAGAGGTTATTGTTAGGACTGGTCGTCCTGGTGTCAGGATAATGTGACTGAGTGGGACATCATGCTTCATGTCTGCGGCATGTTGCCTCAGTGCTAGACATCACTATAAACCACCACATTGCAGACAATCGTAACGATATGACTGAAACATTGTTAAAGCTACGTTAAAATATCATGATCACACATACGAACACACAAACACACACACACCTCTTTTCGTGTTGTGAAGTCCTTTCCATTGGGCCTTAAGTAGGAAAACGAAATGAGTATATGCTATAAAGGTTACTGCATTTGTAAGGGAGAATATGAACTCCTTTTAACGAACTAAGTGTGCACTCCCAAGGTTGTGCAGTATTACCCAGATGAAAACACGATCATATTTTCCTATACAAATGCGATAACCTTTGATGATTACACGCATCAGCATTAAGCAGTATAATGTACGGAATTTGCTAATTAATGGCAGTAATGTAACTTTTACTGATTTATTTTCCTTGAAATCAGGACGGTAGTTACCCAAATCACGCCACACAGGTCACTGCCATTAAATTAACATTTGTACTGCTAAAATATAATTCATTATCAATGTCTCCCTTAAATGAAACACTCGTGTGTGTGTGTGTGTGTGTGTTTGCGTGTGTGTGTGTGTGTGTTTGCGTGTGTGTGCTTCTACGATATAGGGTCTTGATCCACAACTGGTAGAAGCAGTATATTTATATAAATAGGTCTTTAATGAAGTACCGAATGCATAATTTGCCAACGGCGAGTCACAGGACCCCGACGCTGGTCCCGTTATATCTTGGGGGAACAGCTAAAAGTGCGAACCTGACACAGGATCACACACACACACACACACACACACACACACACACACAATAGCTTATGATAAACAGGGTAGTTGAGAACTTTAAAAAAAATTAACCCCATATATTAAAAATGATGATATAAGACAGATTCAGAAAATGTTACGTCCATTTTAAAAAGATAACCACTTGGCAACGCAATCACAAATTTATTCTTTAAAGGAACAAGGTTAATCAGATCTAAAGTAAAATTGTTTTCAATCTTCATCTTGGAAATCGTTTATTATTACCAGGTGTCTCAAAACCTGTATGAAAAAATAATTATGTAAATGCCTTTTGTTCTTGTTGTTTAAGATTGGAAATATTAGTATTCTCTATACTTAATAGAACCAACCTAATGAATGATTTCCAAGCCAACCTAACAACTTGTTTACCTCCTACAACAGAACAACTTGATAACTGCCTGTGTTCATTGCTCGACAAAAATGCCCCAGCCACCAAGTGCAGAGTATCAATTGAAAAGTGTTCTCCGTGGTATAGAAGTGTTAGGGACCGGCTTCGCACTGCTAAAAGAGACCGCCGTAAGTAGGAGAGGCTTTGGCTTTTCGCCAGACTCACCATTCATAAGCAAATCAATGAAGCCGCTAAGAACGTTACACACAAGGTCCATTTAGCCAAATTATTCCACTACAGTACTAAGATCACATATAGTTTCTTCTTCAAAGATCTTTTCGAGATAACTAACAAACTAATGTCAAGGAACAAATGTACACCTCTTCCAACTACCTTCTCTCCAGTAGACCTTCCGGACCTGTTTGCAAATTTCTTCTGTGACAAGGTACAAACCATTAGATATAAGATTGACAACACAATTTCAACTGACTCGTCATCATCATACAGTTGCTATACAGAATTCAGCGACAACCTCTATTTTACTCTGGACTGTACTCTCACATTTCACCAACATGTCATAAACAAATGCAAGGCTGCATTTCTTTTTTTGGGGGGTGGGGGTGGGAGGGTGATTTCCCCGTTGATCTGCATGTCACAGAATTAGGCGAAAATATGAACTGATTTTTGTTGTTCTTCAATTGCAAACGAAACTCACCATTTTCTTGATTTCGTCGTACACGCATTACCTGGGGTGATTAAGTGGCGTGTAACGATTTGCATGTGCCAATTTGTAATTTACATGAAATCCGAAATACTCGTTGTACGTGGTGCACGTCAAGCTCGATGTGATTTATGTTCACCTATTGAGAGTATATAAGGCGATGGATTTCTCATTATTATTTACGGGAACTAAAATATCTAATCAAAGGATAGATAACCTCGTCTTGCAAATCTCCAGCCAAAGGGGTGAGTGTTAAATTTACATTTCGTTTTATTGTGAATTTTATTCAGATTATCATTTCGTATAATGATGCCTTTATTGCAATAAACGTGGAATATTTGGAATTACTAGTCACTTTTAGACTTTAAATACAATATCGTAATCTACGGCTTAGATTATTTTTGAGACCACTATTATTAGTCTGGTTTTGTTTATTATAGTTGATTCCGGAGATCTAATAACATCGTTGATTCCGTAGATCTGATAACATCTGACAATCATTGATTCCGTCTGATTCAGTCTGATTCCAGCTGATTCCGTCGTTGATACCGTAGAAGTACATCACTGATAGCGCATCTAATAACATCGTTGATACCGTCTCTGATACCGTAGCTGCTAACGTAGTTGTTACATTGTTTCTGATACCGTAGCTGCTAATAACATCGTTGATACCGTAGCTGCTAATAACATCGTTGATACCGTAGCTGCTAATAACATCGTTGATACCGTAGCTGTTAACACATCTGATACCATCTTTTGATAAACGTCTTTGATATCGTTTGATTTGTTGTGGGACATCTATTGTTTGTTCTGGAACATCTCTGTATAAATATCTGAATGTGCTTGTGCCGTTAATTTGTGCAAACGGAATTGAAGTATCTGTCTGTGTGTCGAACTGTCTGTTCGTCAATATCTGTGTAACGTGTAAATATCCGGAAAGCTAGAAGTCCGAGTGTCGGAGCTGTCTTAGAGTTGTAAAACGTCCGGGTAGACATCTAGGGGAGTGAGGAACCGTTGGTTCGGGTAGATGTTGTATGCTGTCTGAACGTATAACTGTGGTGGATCCGTGTAGGGAAACGTCCGATAATAGTATTGGTCAACCCTCGGTTCTCGGGGAAACTGGGAGACGATTCAACTGTTGCTGAATCGTGCGGTTATACAGGGGAGACACATAGGTGTATTGAAATTATAATATAATTTATTACATTGTTGTATTTGCATGCTTATGTCAGATCGCAATAATATTTCAAGTGATCACATAGATATCAATAAAAGCTAGCAACTTGATTCAATACAAGTATATGATCGTGCTAGTTATCGCAATCCATCGTGCGATAGATAGTTTGTCGTTTGTGTTTATTTTTTTTTCGTAAATCATTCTTGCATTTATTTAACTTTCGTAAAGGATTCTTGGATCTGTGTATAATCCAAGAGATCCCTTTACATCTGAGATTCCTTTTGTATTGTTATTTAATTTGTTCATGTATTGTGAATGGTTGTGAGTGTAATTGTGGGTTGAGTGCATGAGTTATTGTGTTAATACATCTGTATTTCTTTATTTATAATTTATTACATAAATTTATATTTTCTTTCACAAATTGTGTTTGTATTGTTCATTTAATCCACCCTCCTCTCGGTAACAATTCTGTTACAATGGTGTCAGAAGTGGGATCGTTGGATTAAGTGAACTGTCAATCATTTTTGTGAAGGTATACATTTAATGTTTATATTCGAGCGTGACCTTCTGTTAAGATAATACTCTAGTTGGAGTTTATTTTTGTTTAGTTTACCTAGGTCCGTGTGTCCAGTATAAACGTGTTTAAAACATTGGTTTGGTTACCTATCTATATTCGCATTACATTTGTCATGTCATCCCTTAAGGACTTGGTTGCCTTAGGCAAAGAATTTGGATATGAAGGTGAAAGCTTAAGGAAATTTATTCAAGAAGAACAAGCCCGGGAAAGGGAAGAAAGGGTAAGAGAAAGGGAATTACATAGGGAATTAGAAAAGGAAAAGGGGGAGGCCGAAGAGAGGAAACGGGCATTAGAAAGGGAATCCGATGAAAGGAAACGGGAATTAGAAAGGGAATCCGAAGAAAGGAAATGGGCCTTTGAGAAGGAAAAGATAGGATTAGAGAAGGAAAAGATAGAATTAGAGAAGCAGGCCGAAAAGGACAGGATAGGATGGGAAATGGAAGCGGAGCAAAAGCGAATAGAGTTAGATAAACTAGCTAAAGTAGAAATGTTAGAGTTAGAAGAAAGATCAAAACAACGGGATCATGAGCGTAAGGTAGAATTAGCGACATCTGGAAGAGAACACGATTCTGCCACTAACAAATTAAGGGGCCCCAAATTACCTCCCTTTGACGATGGAAAAGATAACATAGATAGTTATCTTCATCGGTTTGAGCGGTATGCCGAAAACCAGAAGTGGAGTCAAAATGACTGGGCGCTGCATCTGAGTGCTTTATTAAAAGGTAAAGCACTGGATGTATACTCGCGACTTCCTAGGGACGATGTGTTTAAGTACGACGTCCTAAAGGAAGCACTTCTCAAAAGGTACGAGCTCACTGAACAAGGTTTTCGAAAAAAGTTCAGGTATAGCAAGCCCGATAAGGGAGAAACCTTTGGTCAGTTCACCGTCAGAATTGCGAACTATTTTGAGCGGTGGATTGAATGCGGCAAAGCGGTGAAGACGTTTGAAGGGTTGACTGATTTCTTGCTCAGAGATCAATTATTTAATACAGTTGGGCGAGAATTAGATCAATTTCTGAAGGAGAAAGTCTTCACAAACGTAAAAGATATGGCTAAGCAAGCCGATTTATTTGCCGAAGCTCATGGGGGAACCCAGAACGTGGTTTTGAAAGATTTTAAGTCTGGAAACCAGTCTGTAAGACCTATGCCTAGGGAGCCTGTAAAATCAGCTGAGGTAAAAAGGTCAGTTGGGAATCCAGTTTTTCAGCGTGTGCGGTGTTTCTTGTGTAATGCATTGGGTCATGTTCAAAAAGACTGTCCTAAAAGAAAGGCACTTATACATAAGGTAGCAGTGGCTATACAAAGTAAAGGTATAACTGATAACATCGTACAGGTAGAACCTTGTATTCATTCGCTTGGCACGTGTTTATTTCCTGAAGCGCGTGTACCAACCGCGAGAGGGTTTGTCAACGGTCGAGAAGTCGTGGTATTGCGTGACACTGGTTGTACGGGCGTAGTGATCAAACGTAGTCTCGTGCAGGATAACCAAATGCTCGGGTGGGAATCCCCATGTATGTTACTTGATCAGACGATGGGTCGCATTCCCGTAGCAAGGATCACAGTAAAAACACCTTTCTTAACGGGAACTGTTGATGCCCTTTGTATGGACAATCCTATTTACGATCTGACGATTGGTAATGTTGAAGGTTCCCGTCTTCCAACCATGGCCGATTTTAAAATACCTTTGGCCCAGGCAGTCGAAACGCGAGCGCAAACACGGCGAGAGAAAACCGCGTTTCATAAATTAATAGTCCCTGAATCGATCTCCGGAATTTCGCGTGATGATTTCAAACAAGAGCAAGAACATGATGAATCCATCAGAACAATTGTTGAGAAAATCACGTCCGGCGCGATTAAACATTGCAAGCGTGGGGGTAGCTCGAGATTCGTACGCAAGAACGGATTAATTCATAGGGAGTTTAGCGCTCGGGAGGGTAAGAAGTATTGGCAAGTGGTCGTACCCCAGAGATATAGATCTCAAGTACTTAGGGTGGCGCATGAGTCAAGCATGGCAGGACACCTAGGTAAGGCTAAGACCACTAGCAGGGTAGTCGCTGAATTCTACTGGCCAGGTGTTAATGGCGATGTCACACGGTTCTGTAGGTCGTGCGACGTATGTCAGAAAACCGTCTGTAAGGGAAGGGTCACAAGGGTGCCCTTGGGACAGATGCCATTAATAGATACACCGTTTAAAAGAGTGGCAGTAGATATTGTAGGACCAATACACCCAGTTACCGAAAGAAAGAATCGGTATATTCTTACTCTGGTTGACTACGCAACCAGATACCCTGAAGCCGTAGTGTTACCAACTATTGAAACGGAAAGGGTAGCTGAAGCATTAGTTGATATCTTCAGTAGGGTAGGGGTGCCAGAAGAAATCCTCACTGATTGTGGTGCCCAATTCACCTCTGACCTCATGGGTGAAATAAGTAGGCTGTTATCCATCAAACAGCTGAACACTACCCCATACCATCCGATGTGCAATGGACTGGTAGAGAAGTTTAATGGTACCCTCAAAAGCATGCTACGAAAGATGTGCGCGGAACGTCCGCAAGACTGGGACCGTTATTTAAACGCTGTTCTGTTCGCGTACCGTGAAGTACCGCAGGAAAGTTTAGGGTTTTCACCCTTCGAACTGTTGTACGGTAGGACAGTTCGAGGCCCGATGCGGATACTACGCGAACTATGGACTGGTGATGTCGCGAACGAGGAAATAAAAACGACTTACCAGTACGTGTTAGATCTAAGAAACAAACTTGAGAGTACATGCCAGATGGCACGTGACGAATTGATTAAATCGGGGCGCAGATATGCCAAGTATTACAACCGCAGAGCGCGAAATAGGAAATTTCTTGTGGGAGATCAGGTGCTATTGCTTCTTCCAACGAGTTCGAATAAGTTATTAGTCCAGTGGAAAGGTCCATATGAAGTTAAAGAAGTAAAAGGAGACATGGACTATAAAATTGACATGGACGGTAATGTAAAAACATTCCATGCGAACATGCTCAAGTTATACATCAAGAGACAGAGCGACAATGTCAATAAGGGGAGTTGAAAATATAGGCGCAGAGTACTTGAGTAGGGCATGATGGGAAATTTGTATGAATTTGCCCAAGTAATAAAATCCAGTTTGTAGTATAACCAGTGTAAATGTTGTAAGATATCATCAGTAGTTATTTTTCTTCTATTCTGTGTTAGTTTTAAAAATGTGTACATTTTTATTCTTAGGGGGGAGGTATTGTCACAGAATTAGGCGAAAATATGAACTGATTTTTGTTGTTCTTCAATTGCAAACGAAACTCACCATTTTCTTGATTTCGTCGTACACGCATTACCTGGGGTGATTAAGTGGCGTGTAACGATTTGCATGTGCCAATTTGTAATTTACATGAAATCCGAAATACTCGTTGTACGTGGTGCACGTCAAGCTCGATGTGATTTATGTTCACCTATTGAGAGTATATAAGGCGATGGATTTCTCATTATTATTTACGGGAACTAAAATATCTAATCAAAGGATAGATAACCTCGTCTTGCAAATCTCCAGCCAAAGGGGTGAGTGTTAAATTTACATTTCGTTTTATTGTGAATTTTATTCAGATTATCATTTCGTATAATGATGCCTTTATTGCAATAAACGTGGAATATTTGGAATTACTAGTCACTTTTAGACTTTAAATACAATATCGTAATCTACGGCTTAGATTATTTTTGAGACCACTATTATTAGTCTGGTTTTGTTTATTATAGTTGATTCCGGAGATCTAATAACATCGTTGATTCCGTAGATCTGATAACATCTGACAATCATTGATTCCGTCTGATTCAGTCTGATTCCAGCTGATTCCGTCGTTGATACCGTAGAAGTACATCACTGATAGCGCATCTAATAACATCGTTGATACCGTCTCTGATACCGTAGCTGCTAACGTAGTTGTTACATTGTTTCTGATACCGTAGCTGCTAATAACATCGTTGATACCGTAGCTGCTAATAACATCGTTGATACCGTAGCTGCTAATAACATCGTTGATACCGTAGCTGTTAACACATCTGATACCATCTTTTGATAAACGTCTTTGATATCGTTTGATTTGTTGTGGGACATCTATTGTTTGTTCTGGAACATCTCTGTATAAATATCTGAATGTGCTTGTGCCGTTAATTTGTGCAAACGGAATTGAAGTATCTGTCTGTGTGTCGAACTGTCTGTTCGTCAATATCTGTGTAACGTGTAAATATCCGGAAAGCTAGAAGTCCGAGTGTCGGAGCTGTCTTAGAGTTGTAAAACGTCCGGGTAGACATCTAGGGGAGTGAGGAACCGTTGGTTCGGGTAGATGTTGTATGCTGTCTGAACGTATAACTGTGGTGGATCCGTGTAGGGAAACGTCCGATAATAGTATTGGTCAACCCTCGGTTCTCGGGGAAACTGGGAGACGATTCAACTGTTGCTGAATCGTGCGGTTATACAGGGGAGACACATAGGTGTATTGAAATTATAATATAATTTATTACATTGTTGTATTTGCATGCTTATGTCAGATCGCAATAATATTTCAAGTGATCACATAGATATCAATAAAAGCTAGCAACTTGATTCAATACAAGTATATGATCGTGCTAGTTATCGCAATCCATCGTGCGATAGATAGTTTGTCGTTTGTGTTTATTTTTTTTTTCGTAAATCATTCTTGCATTTATTTAACTTTCGTAAAGGATTCTTGGATCTGTGTATAATCCAAGAGATCCCTTTACATCTGAGATTCCTTTTGTATTGTTATTTAATTTGTTCATGTATTGTGAATGGTTGTGAGTGTAATTGTGGGTTGAGTGCATGAGTTATTGTGTTAATACATCTGTATTTCTTTATTTATAATTTATTACATAAATTTATATTTTCTTTCACAAATTGTGTTTGTATTGTTCATTTAATCCACCCTCCTCTCGGTAACAATTCTGTTACACTGCACAGACCATTATGGGGAGGCCCTGATGCTAATTTTCTGTGTTTGTATTCTATAGATAGAGTTGTATATTATTTTGTTTAAAAAAATTGTATTATTTTTTTTGTTAATTTATATTTTGTTCTTTTTGATATTCTTTTTCTTTTGTTTTTGTTTTTTTGGATATATTTTAATTCATATCATTCTATACATTTATCATTATATCAAAATTCTTCAGCTCTTTCTTTTTCTTTTTTTTCCGTTGCATTAATTTGTTCTTTATCTGCAGTTTTTGCTGTTTTCATGTCTCTTTCTCATGAAATTGTTATTATCGTGGATATATTTGGATTGTTGTAATGATGATATATTAATTCATTTCATTCTAGAAATTCATCATTATATAGCGCTTCTTCCGCCATTCTTTGTTCTTCCTCTCTCATTCTCTTCCTTTTTTCATTTCTTCTTTCTATCCTTTCTTGTATGAAGTATTGTTTATCTGTCATGTGTTCTACCGTTTGCTTAGTTCCCTTTGCATTCATTTGTTGTTTATCTGGAGTTTTGTTGTTTCCATTCTGGGTCTGCGTTTTATTCCCTTTCTCATTTAATTGTTGTTATTGTGGTTGTTTCAGTGGGTTTTTTTTCTTTCACTTTTCCATTATGCTTTTCTCCAGTTCTGTTAAGTGGCTCCTGATTTCCTGGGCTATTAGTGTTTGTTACGTTTGCTGTTAATTTCATTCTATTCCTATTTTGCTGCTCAGTTTCTCCTTTGTTATTATCCAATATTATCTCGTCCTTTTTGCTTAGTCTGTTTCGGTGCATGCGTGAGACTTTGTATTCCGATTGTTGTTTGCTGTTTCGGGACATTTGTATCCATCGTATCGTCCATGCTTTTAGATCATTTGTTGTTCCTGGTATTTTGTCTCTTTGCGTTCCCTGAAATTCTATCATTTGGGTGCCTTCCTTGTATTTGCATTCTATGTAAGCTCCTTCTTCTGTTTCAACTCTACGTATTTTGAAATATTTCTGAAGATCCCTGGTCACCTTGCGTGCCTCTGCCATTTTTCCTCGTGTGTCTCGTGCTTATTTCAAGTATGAAATAGTTTGTCTTCTGTCTTCTTTTCGTTTTCGTCTTCTTTTCTCTCCTTATTTGTAGACATTAATTTCTTATGTTTAATTCATATTCTGTTGTCGCCAGTATTTCATTTTGCATGTCCCGTGGCCTTTGCTTCCGCTCGCTTGTTTAGCTGCTATTATACTGGCAAGGCTGCATTTCTTGAGCTGAGACGCATCCGCTCCAGTCGCAAATATCGTTCAGTTGATGCCACTAAAACGCTTGTGTGTTCATTAGTACTTACGAAACTTGATTATTGTAACTCAACTGACCTATCGCCACTTGTCAATCATGCTAATCAATTAACCAATCAGAGAATGTAAATTAGACACACCTTCAGGCATTGGTTTCGTCCGCCATTTTCCTCCGACATGCTGCTTGTGGCAATAATGAATTGATTATAATAAATATTTATAAATTTTATAACGATTTGTTGATTTCTTCTTACAAACAAAGGTAAAATTAAATTAGTGGTAGCCTCGTAATTCTGATAGTCGATACTCAAATCGTCTAAATGGAGGAACTGGATTTATTCCTTTCCCAAAACATAGACAAAACTTCCATTTATAAAGACTTTTTGGTCTTCAGCTGAATATGGTAACAATTGATGGCAATTACAACATGTTTTAGAAAGTATTTCCCGTCGACGGCTTGAAGAAACAAGAAAGAAATTGAAACGGAAAAATATATGTAAAAATACACGTTTCTAGAATGTGGGCGGACAACTCCGTAACATGTGGGGTTTCATGTAAATTATTTGTATTGCATAGGATGGAATGAACCCTATACTGGATTATTTTAAAGTTTGAACATTTACATTTTAATGTTTTATTTCCCAAAAATAATAATTTATCGTCTCGACATTTCAAACACTTAAGTATATCTTTACTTTCTCATGGGTCTGAAGGAGGGGTGGGGATATAGACATGTAATAATAACAAATACCAAAACAATTGTTTCAGATAAGTATCGTCTGATATATTATGCATGCATTTACATATTTACATCAAAAGACATCACTAATCAAAATTCCGTCTGACAAATGCGTTAGAACCTTAAACTTATTATGTACAACAGTATACTTCTAAATGGTAAGTATTTAGGATGTTTATTATTATCTTTAAATGTTATTTACTTCCAAGGCAGCATAAACATGATTATTTGCTTAATATATTGGCATCTTTGTAGCGAATGTCCCTTAACATGAATAAGTTCTGGAGCAGTCTGAAATTGATTTCTATTATTTACTGAAATAAAACACTTCGGTTATAAATATACTAACTTGAACTACAAATATAAATATTGCCTTCTGCAGTATAATTTATGTAACTTTGCAATTTTACATTTTTAAGAATATTGCAAATTAATTTTAATAAACATATCACTGAAACTGAAACATATTTATGTCCCATATACCGCATGTTTGTCAGAGGTTTACTGGTTGTCATGTCACGTGATTGTGAGAGGTAGCGATCTATCATCTGGCGTAAGTTCAATTCTGCGTGATTCGTGTCAATATTTATTCCAAAAACTTCAAAACAGAGCTGCTGGGATGATCCTTAGAATACAACTCCCCGTTGCTCTGTACTTTACACTGGCTATCCATTCGATCTAGAATCATACGCAAAATTTGTTCTCTGTGCTACGTTTCACTGATGGACTCCAGTCCATCATACCTATCTGGCCTCACCTATGTGTATACAACAGCAAGATGCTTACGATCCTCTTCTGACCATCGTATACTCATTGTTCCCACTATGAAAACGAACACATCTGGAGAACGTTCTTTTGGCATACAAGGGCCCAGACAAACAGACACAGTGATCCCTTTCAAGAGTGCTCTTAAAACACCTTTCTCGACTGCATACTTCATCCTACTGCAAAAACAAACGTCAACACCTAATAATGTTTCCTACCTTAAATATTTTCAGCATGTTTATTGTTTTCTAATTTAATGGTGTTTGTTTTGTTTGTTTGTTTCTAATAGTTAGTTTTTGTAGTGATATCATTACATATGTTGTTGTTTTTATCATCATCATCATCATCATCATCATCATCATCATCATCATCATCAAAAATAGATCATGTACATTGTTGATCAGTAAAATAACAAGAAAATAAAGTTTGAAAGGACATTTTCATGGATTTGTATTTTAACCGAGGGCTTCCAGTATTAAAAATAAATATATTATTTTCTTGAAAATATTTATTAGATTTCATAGGTATGCCATTTAATAAAAGACGAAATATCGACAGGTAAAAAATCACATGTGCTATTTTGTTAGAGGCAGCTTTCGATTAATCAAGATAGTTTTTTTTAATACTATTTGATACAGAATCTGCAAGTACTCAAAAAGAAAACATCAATGGTGGGATGTAAAAGGAATCGTACATGAGTGGTCACAGTGGTGTTGATTTTCTCCATTGCGTTTAGAAAATGGAATTTAATTATTTCTACCTTTCACAAGAATATATAAGCAAACGATTTGAATAAATTAACTTGCTTGATACATTTGAAAGGAGTACACACATCATATCTTTCCATTCACAACGAAAAACAAGCACACACACACACACACACACACACACACACACACACACACACACACGAACGCACGCACACGCACACACACACACACACGTCGTCAAAGGTAAAATAATGCAGTTTCAAAAGTGACATCACCGCTGTGGCGATATCAGTTCTCTGCGACTCGTACATTTTAGGATCTAATGATGAAATATTGAATAAGACGTCATAACCTCTGACACCATATCCAAAAAATGTTTTATTAACACCAATACACCTGAGCTGACTTCTGCTATTGGCGTCACTATTTTCCCAGTAGTACCTCTCCGGTGGCCCAGTGGTTATAGCGTCATCCGTGGAAGCGGGAGGTCGTTGGTTCCATGCCCGCCCGAGTCATACCAAAGACTTACAGTTGCCTCTCTTGGCGCTCAGCAATAAGAGGTTAGTGTTAGGACTGGTCGGCCTGGTGTCAGTTTGATGTGACTGAGTGGGACATCATGCTACATATCTGCGGCAAGATGCCCCAGTGCAAGACATACTATATACTACCACACTACAGACAATCGTAACGATATGACTGAAACATTGTTAAAGCTACGTTAAAACATCATAATCACACACACACACACACACACACACACACACACACCTCTTTTCGTGTTGTGAAGTCCTTTCCATTGGGCCTTAAGTAGGAAAACGAAATGAGTATATGTTATAAAGGTTACTGCATTTGTATGGGAGAATATGAACTCCTTTTAACGAACTAAGTGTGCACTCCCAAGGTTGTGCAGTATTACTCAGATGAAAACACGATCATATTTTCCCATACAAATTTGATAACCTATGATGATTACCCGCATCAGCATTAAGCAAGTCACCATTATGAATTGATTCTAACAGTATAATGTACGGGTTTCGCTAATTAACGGCAGTAATGTAACTTTTACTGATTTATTTTCCTTGAAATCAGGATGGTAGTTACCCAAATCACGCAACACAAGTCACTGCCATTAAATTAACATTTGTACGGCTAAACTATAATTCATGATCAATGTCTCTCTTAAATGAACCACTGATGTTTTGTGTGTGTGTGTGTGTGTGTGTGTGTGTGTGTGTGTGTGTGTGTGCTTTTGCGATATAGGGTGGAAGCAGTATATTTATATAAATAGGTCTTTAATGAAGTACCGAATGCATAATTTGCCAACGGCGAGTCATGGGACCCCAACGCTGGTCCCGTTATATCTTGCGGGAACAGCTAAAAGTGCGAACCTGACACAAACAGGATAACACACACACACACACACACACACACACACACACACACAAACACACACACACACACACACACAAATAAACACAATAGCTTACGATAAACAGGGTAGTTGAGAACTTTTTAAAAAAATAACCCCATATGTTAAAAATGATGATATAAGACAGATTTAGAAAATGTTACGTCCATTTTAAAAAGATAACCACTTGGCAACGCAAATTTATTCTTGAAAGAAACAAGGTTAATCAGATCTAAAAAAAAATTTTTTTAAAAAATCTTCATCTTGGAAATCGTTTATTATTTCCAGGTGTCTCAAAACCTGTATGAAAAAATAATTATGTAAATGCCTTTTGTTCTTGTTGTTTAAGATTGGAAATATTAGTATTCTCTATACTTAATAGAACCAACCTAATGAATGATTTCCAAGCCAACCTAACAACTTGTTTACCTCCTACAACAGAACAACTTGATAACTGCCTGTGTTCATTGCTCGACAAAAATGCCCCAGCCACCAAGTGCAGAGTATCAATTTAAAAGTGTTCTCCGTGGTATAGAAGTGTTAGGGACCGGCTTCGCACTGCTAAAAGAGACCGCCGTAAGTAGGGGAGGCTTTGGCTTTTCGCCAGACTCACCATTCATAAGCAAATCAATGAAGCCGCTAAGAACGTTACACACAAGGTCCATTTAGCCAAATTATTCCACTACAGTACTAAGATCACATATAGTTTCTTCTTCAAAGATCTTTTCGAGATAACTAACAAACTAATGTCAAGGAACAAATGTACACCTCTTCCAACTACCTTCTCTCCAGTAGACCTTCCGGACCTGTTTGCAAATTTCTTCTGTGACAAGGTACAAACCATTAGATATAAGATTGACAACACAATTTCAACTGACTCGTCATCATCATACAGTTGCTATACAGAATTCAGCGACAACCTCTATTTTACTCTGGACTGTACTCTCACATTTCACCAACATGTCATAAACAAATGCAAGGCTGCATTTCTTTTTTGGGGTGGTGGGGGTGGGAGGGTGATTTCCCCGTTGATCTGCACAGACCATTATGGGGAGGCCCTGATGCTAATTTTCTGTGTTTGTATTCTATAGATAGAGTTGTATATTATTTTGTTTAAAAAAATTGTATTATTTTTTTTGTTAATTTATATTTTGTTCTTTTTGATATTCTTTTTCTTTTGTTTTTGTTTTTTTGGATATATTTTAATTCATATCATTCTATACATTTATCATTATATCAAAATTCTTCAGCTCTTTCTTTTTCTTTTTTTTCCGTTGCATTAATTTGTTCTTTATCTGCAGTTTTTGCTGTTTTCATGTCTCTTTCTCATGAAATTGTTATTATCGTGGATATATCTGGATTGTTGTAATGATGATATATTAATTCATTTCATTTTAGAAATTCATCATTATATAGTGCTTCTTCCGCCATTCTTTGTTCTTCCTCTCTCATTCTCTTCCTTTTTTCATTTCTTCTTTCTATCCATTCTTGTATGAAGTATTGTTTATCTGTCATGTGTTCTACCGTTTGCTTAGTTCCCTTTGCATTCATTTGTTGTTTATCTGGAGTTTTGTTGTTTTCATTCTGGGTCTGCGTTTTATTCCCTTTCTCATTTAATTGTTGTTATTGTGGTTGTTTCAGTGGTTTTTTTTTCTTTCACTTTTCCATTATGCTTTTCTCCAGTTCTGTTAAGTGGCTCCTGATTTCCTGGGCTATTAGTGTTTGTTACGTTTGCTGTTAATTTCATTCTATTCCTATTTTGCTGCTCAGTTTCTCCTTTGTTATTATCCAATATTATCTCGTCCTTTTTGCTTAGTCTGTTTCGGTGCATGCGTGAGACTTTGTATTCCGATTGTTGTTTGCTGTTTCGGGACATTTGTATCCATCGTATCGTCCATGCTTTTAGATCATTTGTTGTACCTGGTATTTTGTCTCTTTGCGTTCCCTGAAATTCTATCATTTGGGTGCCTTCCTTGTATTTGCATTCTATGTAAGCTCCTTCTTCTGTTTCAACTCTACGTATTTTGAAATATTTCTGAAGATCCCTGGTCACCTTGCGTGCCTCCGCCATTTTTCCTCGTGTGTCTCGTGCTTATTTCAAGTATGAAATACTTTGTCTTCTGTCTTCTTTTCGTTTTCGTCTTCTTTTCTCTCCTTATTTGTAGACATTAATTTCTTATGTTTAATTCATATTCTGTTGTAGTCGCCAGTATTTCATTTTGCATGTCCCGTGGCCTTTGCTTCCGCTCGCTTGTTTAGCTGCTATTATACTGGCAAGGCTGCATTTCTTGAGCTGAGACGCATCCGCTCCAGTCGCAAATATCGTTCAGTTGATGCCACTAAAACGCTTGTGTGTTCATTAGTACTTACGAAACTTGATTATTGTAACTCAACTGACCTATCGCCACTTGTCAATCATGCTAATCAATTAACCAATCAGAGAATGTAAATTAGACACACCTTCAGGCATTGGTTTCGTCCGCCATTTTCCTCCGACATGCTGCTTGTGGCAATAATGAATTGATTATAATAAATATTTATAAATTTTATAATGATTTGTTGATTTCTTCTTACAAACAAAGGTAAAATTAAATTAGTGGTAGCCTCGTAATTCTGATAGTCGATACTCAAATCGTCTAAATGGAGGAACTGGATTTATTCCTTTCCCAAAACATAGACAAAACTTCCATTGATAAAGACTTTTTGGTCTTCAGCTGAATATGGTAACAATTGATGGCAATTACAACATGTTTTAGAAAGTATTTCCCGTCGACGGCTTGAAGAAACAAAAAAGAAATTGAAACGGAAAAATATATGTAAAAATACACGTTTCTAGAATGTGGGCGGACAACTCCGTAACATGTGGGGTTTCATGTAAATTATTTGTATTGCATAGGATGGAATGAACCCTATACTGGATTATTTTAAAGTTTGAACATTTACATTTTAATGTTTTATTTCCCAAAAATAATAATTTATCGTCTCGACCTTTCAAACACTTAAGTATATCTTTACTTTCTCATGGGTCTGAAGGAGGGGTGGGGATATAGACATGTAATAATAACAAATACCAAAACAATTGTTTCAGATAAGTATCGTCTGATATATTATGCATGCATTTACATATTTACATTAAAAGACATCACTAATCAAAATTCCGTCTGACAAACGCGGTAGAACCTTAAACTTATTATGTACAACAGTATACTTCTAAATGGTAAGTATTTAGGATGTTTATTATTATCTTTAAATGTTATTTACTTCCAAGGCAGCATAAACATGATTATTTGCTTAATATATTGCATCTTTGCAGCGAATTTCCCTTAACATGAATAAGTTCTGGAGCAGTCTGAAATTGATTTCTATTATTTACTGAAATAAAACACTTCGGTTATAAATATACTAACTTGAACTACAAATATAAATATTGCCTTCTGCAGTATAATTTATGTAACTTTGCAATTTTACATTTTTAAGAATATTGCAAATTAATTTTAATAAACATATCACTGAAACTGAAACATATTTATGTCCCATATACCGCATGTTTGTCAGAGGTTTACTGGTTGTCATGTCACGTGATTGTGAGAGGTAGCGATCTATCATCTGGCGTAAGTTCAATTCTGCGTGATTCGTGTCAATATTTATTCCAAAAACTTCAAAACAGAGCTGCTGGGATGATCCTTAGAATACAACTCCCCGTTGCTCTGTACTTTACACTGGCTATCCATTCGATCTAGAATCATACGCAAAATTTGTTCTCTGTGCTACGTTTCACTGATGGACTCCAGTCCATCATACCTATCTGGCCTCACCTATGTGTATACAACAGCAAGATGCTTACGATCCTCTTCTGACCATCGTATACTCATTGTTCCCACTATGAAAACGAACACATCTGGAGAACGTTCTTTTGGCATACAAGGGCCCAGACAAACAGACACAGTGATCCCTTTCAAGAGTGCTCTTAAAACACCTTTCTCGACTGCATACTTCATCCTACTGCAAAAACAAACGTCAACACCTAATAATGTTTCCTACCTTAAATATTTTCAGCATGTTTATTGTTTTCTAATTTAATGGTGTTTGTTTTGTTTGTTTGTTTCTAATAGTTAGTTTTTGTAGTGATATCATTACATATGTTGTTGTTTTTATCATCATCATCATCATCATCATCATCATCATCATCATCATCATCAAAAATAGATCATGTACATTGTTGATCAGTAAAATAACAAGAAAATAAAGTTTGAAAGGACATTTTCATGGATTTGTATTTTAACCGAGGGCTTCCAGTATTAAAAATAAATATATTATTTTCTTGAAAATATTTATTAGATTTCATAGGTATGCCATTTAATAAAAGACGAAATATCGACAGGTAAAAAATCACATGTGCTATTTTGTTAGAGGCAGCTTTCGATTAATCAAGATAGTTTTTTTTAATACTATTTGATACAGAATCTGCAAGTACTCAAAAAGAAAACATCAATGGTGGGATGTAAAAGGAATCGTACATGAGTGGTCACAGTGGTGTTGATTTTCTCCATTGCGTTTAGAAAATGGAATTTAATTATTTCTACCTTTCACAAGAATATATAAGCAAACGATTTGAATAAATTAACTTGCTTGATACATTTGAAAGGAGTACACACATCATATCTTTCCATTCACAACGAAAAACAAGCACACACACACACACACACACACACACACACACACACACACACACACACACGAACGCACGCACACGCACACACACACACACACGTCGTCAAAGGTAAAATAATGCAGTTTCAAAAGTGACATCACCGCTGTGGCGATATCAGTTCTCTGCGACTCGTACATTTTAGGATCTAATGATGAAATATTGAATAAGACGTCATAACCTCTGACACCATATCCAAAAAATGTTTTATTAACACCAATACACCTGAGCTGACTTCTGCTATTGGCGTCACTATTTTCCCAGTAGTACCTCTCCGGTGGCCCAGTGGTTATAGCGTCATCCGTGGAAGCGGGAGGTCGTTGGTTCCATGCCCGCCCGAGTCATACCAAAGACTTACAGTTGCCTCTCTTGGCGCTCAGCAATAAGAGGTTAGTGTTAGGACTGGTCGGCCTGGTGTCAGTTTGATGTGACTGAGTGGGACATCATGCTACATATCTGCGGCAAGATGCCCCAGTGCAAGACATACTATATACTACCACACTACAGACAATCGTAACGATATGACTGAAACATTGTTAAAGCTACGTTAAAACATCATAATCACACACACACACACACACACACACACACACACACACACACACACACCTCTTTTCGTGTTGTGAAGTCCTTTCCATTGGGCCTTAAGTAGGAAAACGAAATGAGTATATGCTATAAAGGTTACTGCATTTGTAAGGGAGAATATGAACTCCTTTTAACGAACTAAGTGTGCACTCCCAAGGTTGTGCAGTATTACTCAGATGAAAACACGATCATATTTTCCTATACGAATTTGATAACCTATGATGATTACCCGCATCAGCATTAAGCAAGTCACCATTATGAATTGATTCTAACAGTATAATGTACGGGTTTCGCTAATTAACGGCAGTAATGTAACTTTTACTGATTTATTTTCCTTGAAATCAGGATGGTAGTTACCCAAATCACGCAACACAAGTCACTGCCATTAAATTAACATTTGTACGGCTAAACTATAATTCATGATCAATGTCTCTCTTAAATGAACCACTGATGTTTTGTGTGTGTGTGTGTGTGTGTGTGTGTGTGTGTGTGTGTGTGTGTGTGTGTGCTTTTGCGATATAGGGTGGAAGCAGTATATTTATATAAATAGGTCTTTAATGAAGTACCGAATGCATAATTTGCCAACGGCGAGTCATGGGACCCCAACGCTGGTCCCGTTATATCTTGCGGGAACAACTAAAAGTGCGAACCTGACACAAACAGGATAACACACACACACACACACACACACACACACACACACACACACACACAAACACACACACACAAATAAACACAATAGCTTACGATAAACAGGGTAGTTGAGAACTTTTTAAAAAAATAACCCCATATGTTAAAAATGATGATATAAGACAGATTTAGAAAATGTTACGTCCATTTTAAAAAGATAACCGCTTGGCAACGCAAATTTATTCTTGAAAGAAACAAGGTTAATCAGATCTAAAAAAAAATTTTTAAAAAAAATCTTCATCTTGGAAATCGTTTATTATTACCAGGTGTCTCAAAACCTGTATGAAAAAATAATTATGTAAATGCCTTTTGTTCTTGTTGTTTAAGATTGGAAATATTAGTATTCTCTATACTTAATAGAACCAACCTAATGAATGATATCCAAGCCAAACTAACAACTTGTTTACCTCCTACAACAGAACAACTTGATAACTGCCTGTGTTCATTGCTCGACAAAAATGCCCCAGCCACCAAGTGCAGAGTATCAATTTAAAAGTGTTCTCCGTGGTATAGAAGTGTTAGGGACCGGCTTCGCACTGCTAAAAGAGACCGCCGTAAGTAGGAGAGGCTTGACTTTTCTCCATACTCACTATTCATAAGCAAATCAATGAAGCCGTTATGAACGTCATAAACAAGGTCCATTTAGTCAAATTATTCCACTACAGTACTAAGATCACAGAAAGTTTCAGCTGAAAAGTGCTCTCGAGATTGCCAACAAACTAATGTCAAGGAACAAAATGTACACCACTTCCAACTACCTTCTCTCCAGTAGACCTTCCGGACCTGTTTACAAACACAACTGGTTTGCAAAATATTTTGTGGAAATATAGCATCTCGCGTGGATGACCGCAACGACTCACATCTTTCAGAAATAGCTAATTGTGCCCAAACTTCCACCTGGTTTGTTCCGATTGCGCAATTGACATAAAAGTCTAGTTTCTGTCAAATGAAACTAAATAAAGATGTGGGACTTTTTAAGGTACAACCTGCGGGCAAATTCATATGGAGCTGTTTTAGCCAGTCAAACCCGAACTTTACTTGAAAATTACCCTTGCTCAGGCCTCAAAAAGTATCCGATTTCCGAAGAGGAGAACTTGATTTATTATCAAGATTAAATAAGTTGAACACTAACACGAGACTGACCCCCCCAAATCATCTGGTCTATGCTTCCATGGGAGCGTATCTTTGAAACAATGCCAGAAAACTCTCAATGCTAACCTTATTGACGTCATCAATTATTCGCATACATCCATTCATAAGCCGAATACACGCCTCAATGTACAACATATGTGGACAGTCATTATACTGAAGCCAGTGGTTGAAATCAACAGTCAATACAGTCAAGTCCCTTAAGGTATAAAAGGTATGTACTTTTCGGATATGTTTATTTAAAATTAGAAATGATAAACGACAAAGAATATCTATCTATCTATCTATCTATCTATCTATCTATCTATCTATCTATCTATCCACCCTTCCTTTTTTCCTTCCTTCCTTCTGCTAATAATATTTTCAAAAAATTTTCTAGGTGTTTACATTTTAGAAATTATGATATAAATCATTAATTGTTACAATATACAAACCTGCGAACAAGTTGTGTTTGCAAACCTGCTGAATTCAAAATAATACTAATGCTAAATAATCTCTCTCTCTCTCTCTCTCTCTCTCTCTCTCTCTCTCTCTCTCTCTCTCTCTCACTCTCTCTCTCTCTCTCTCTCTCTCTCTCTCTCTCTATATATATATATATATATATATATATATATATATATATATATATATCTGCAAATACTCAACTACCTTTTAGCCTTTTAAGGGAGTTAATTCATAAGATGCTTGCGTTTGCAGCTATCACAGAATCGTTATTTATGTTTTCAAACTTGTTTTTGTTTCTTCCCCGAAACTATGCTCGTGTTTATTCCCAGAAATCGAACGGACTGCAAGAAAAAGGCATTGGATTGAATTTCATCAAGTCTGTAGAATCTTAGCGCATAATTCGGATAAGACATAATTCCAGGGCATCACTATCAAATAACCCTCTCTAAATTGGTGCTTTTGATATTTTCACTCAGCAGTTTGTGAGGACGCCTGGGGTCTGAAGAACAGCTAATTGTAGATACGGTTTTAGTTGGAGCTTGACGCCCGCTTCTCAAGACATAGACAAGAAGGATTAGGGATTTAGTCTGGATTAACAGCGGTCGAAAGGACAATGGGGTTTCAGTTGTTAATTTTCGGTGTTATCTTAGTTTTCATGCGTAGGTGAGTACTGGTTTTCTGAGCACACTATGTGCATTTATCATTTGATTATCAGCCTGTTTTCTTTGTTTTATCCTGTGGTTTTTATGTATGTTCTTTTCAGGTCAGTTTCTTTGATGATGTCATATGTTTTGATGTAAAACAGCGCAGACCCATTCTTTTCGAACATTGAAGGCGCGCTCTAGATTTGAACATATATTACATATTTGAATATTGTTTTACTTATATTAATGATGGCTAATTAATGGCAGACTAACATTTATGTATATAAATATGGTATAATGGAGTACAAGTGTCCGAAATATAAAATCAATCCTATACGAGTAAGAAACATGTTTCGTATCCAACTCAAACATGGATATACATTTTTTTCACACGGTATCTCTCTCTTTTTTTCTGTCTGTCTGTATCTCTGTCTGTCTGTCTGTCTGTCTCTCTCTCTCTCTCTCTCTCTCTCTCTCTCTCTCTCTCTCTTATTGTTTTGGTGCTTTATAAATGATGAATTCCTAATAAAGTAACACAAACATGGACTATAAAGACCTATGTTATAATGTAAATTTAACAGCCTGCTTCTCGAATTTAGTTCATGTTTAACATTAACAGGGAGAGAATAGTATGCTGACATAATATGTATCTACTTGTCTACACCACTAAACAATTAGGCTAACCTTATGATATCTCTACGCAACATTACAAAACGGTTTAGCCAGTGCACTATTTCATGTTTCCTTGCCAAAACTCCGCAGCAGCGCTAGATTCCATCTAAACCCATTACAGACATATGTATGTACTGGTTAAAGACTGTACAGATGTTAATTAAAATCAGTAATGTCGGCGTTATGTACGCCAGTTATATAATGAGAAATGTTTATTTTATTAAGCTAAGGACGGACATTGTTTGTTCTGAAGAGCTATATATGTAATTTAGTAAAAGGGTGAGATTATGCCAACGTATACGGTGGACCACAAGAGATTCCTGAATGAATGTCTCCAACACCTGTTGATTGCATATACATGTACTAAACCAGAAAGAAGGTGTGTGTGTGTGTGTGTGTGTGTGTGTGTGTGTGTGTGTGTGTGTGTGTGTGTGTGTGAGCGTAGTGTTGGTAAGAAATATTATGACATACTGGATGACAAAGTTATATACACGGACATGCACACCACACACACACACACACACACACACGCATACATACATACATATATATATATATATATATATATATATATATATATATATATATATATATATATATATATATATATAATAATAATTCCTTGTTTCAAGCCTCTTATAGTACTACGTTAAAAACACAGTTTTTCGCATCGTTTGAAGTTCGATAAATAATAAAGAGAAAGTTAGCAGTAACAGCAATCACCACAAATTATGACGTGTTAAAGTATGATTACTTCCTCCGTCCAGCGTCTGTTTCGGATTCGAGCCCAGGCTGAGTCATACCAAATGCTAATACAAATGGTACTAGAAGCTGCCACGCTTGGCACTCTAGTGTGGCACTCAAGATGTAATAGTCTGGTTCCTTGCTTAGTATGCTCCCTGTGTTTAAGCTGGGGACCAGACTAATGATTTAAGAGTTTAGTGTTAGGGCTGGTCGGCCTGGTGTCAGGATAATATGATTGGGTGGGACATGATGCATCAGGCAACATGTCTGCAGCATGATTCCCCAGTTCTAAACATCACTGTAAACGTCCACATTGCAGACATCGTAGCGATATCACTGAATTTTTAAAACAAAAGATGCGTTAAAAATCACACACACACACACACACACACACACACACACTTCTATCAGATCGTCAGTTGAATGATATTCAATTTCAATGGAACAACGCGAATATTTATTCTGCAAGCAATTTAATTTTATACTTCCCAAAGAAAATATAGTATAATTTCGACAACTCAAACATAAATTACTTGAAGGGTCGGAGTCGCCTAGTGGACTCGTTTAATTCATGCTAACGCTATTTATTGCCATCGAACTTGAAACTCAAAGCAAACGAAAACTTTATCGTTTTTGTCCTGCATTTTTCCCCGATAACATTTTGAGCATTCCTAACTGTGCTGTATTGATAGTAATAATTCAAACATCAACAAAATAAATCATTATTTCGTACAGCAATCACTTGAAGCGTAGTGTTGTCCAACCAGAGACATTGTTTTGGTAACGCCATGTCATTGGAATTCGTGTTTATTGCATATATTCAACGTAATCAAGACAATGTGTTAATCCATCTTTAATTTGGATTATCTCTCCATTGCGTTGTTATGTATAGAATTTGAATAAGATCCCCCCACCCCCGCTCGATTTTAACATCTTAACATTTTATATTTTACTTGTTTGCACTATATGTTTACATTTATTGGAAGGATTTAGATTTAACGTATATATGAAATCTATTTTTATTGTTTGTTTTTCTTTTCTAACATAGCTTTCCATTGAGTCACTATTGCGATTAGGCAGCGGTGTCACCCCCACCCCAGCCCCCAGTGCGTTAACTCATGGTATCGCTCCATGGACCTCCTTCAGTAACAGTCCCAATAGAATCCTTAGTAAATTTTTATAGACAGTCATTTTGGTGCCACCCTCTCTCTGATCGAATCACCATGTGCAGTCCGCACCTTACCCTCATCCCACGTCCCGCCTAGTGACGCCACTGTGATACTACTACATGCATACTTTCAACAAAGGAGAATCGGATAGTACAACCCCTTTAGGTTTATCTATGTCAAATAGTACTACTGTATGAATAGAGACAGATTGAGTTGGAACAAACCCCTTTTCACTAGAATTTATGAATGATAAATGTATTGGTGAAATGAGGAAAATTATGTCATTTGCCACTTGCCTGCAATAATAATAATAATAATAATAATAATAATAATAATAATAATAATAATAATATTCAGTGCCTTAGATTTGTTCAATAAGTAAGATTGTACGATGAACCATAACGCAGAGGTCACCTGTATACAAATGTCAGTTTACCCCTTTACCATGCTACTGACAAGCTTATCTATGTTTATATAACACTGTTATCAATTACTGCCGAAATCTTACACCACATGTTCTATAAAAGCTACTGCACGAGAACAACTCTAATATTAATAAACAGTGCCAGCTACTCGCAACACTGGCATTTGCTTAATTGAAACGGAAAACCGTTAGCATGCACATAAACATTATAAGCAGTTTTAATGACGGGTTAAGGCAGGGTGAATCGTTTGAAGGCAAATAAATGCGTTGTATCACTGTTGCAATCACTGTCCGATTGTAATGAAAGGAAGAATTGGTATGCTTCTACAAGGTAACAATTTTAACGATGCTTTGAGGAATCATCGGGCACATGCTGGCAACTATTAAACAAACAAGCAGGTGAAGTATCGTTCTGCTGAGTATTTAGTTAAGCTATTCGGCTTGGGGTTCCTTGAGAGAGACTCTTGATGGCAGAATATTGATAGGTTGAATGTCATAACTTCTAATTGCTTGTTCCATTTTTTAAAATTATTGTATCGACAGCGACGATTATATATTAGTCAGCAAAGCGCGAAAGTCATGAAGCTCCTCCTTCCGGCGTCGACTTTCTTTTGGTTAATTTTTGTTAAAGGCAGCATCTTTGTATTGATCGGTTATCAGAGATAGAATACCAAGCATTAAAGTTAAAATGGGTTGTGTGGAGGTCAACATGTACAGTTTAAGATCACACCTGACAGTATCTCATATAAAGCCTCGCTTTTAACGTAATATTCTGGCCCTCCGGTTGAATTTTAATATCCTGCACCGATGCATATGAATGTTGGTCTTCCATATATATATATATATATATATATATATATATATATATATATATATATATATATATATATATATATATATATATCGAGGCTTATTCAAGTTTCGGACGCTCAATTTTGATTCCAAGGGTATCTCCTACGCTGATGTAAAATAGAGTCTTTCCCCACATTTCAGAACAAACAATGAGAATATAGGGGATAAATAGTGAGGTTGACACTGACAGATTCACCGCAAACTGTTAATGTCTTTTAAATCGCGTTTTTGGTATCAAAGAAAAGTGGTTAAGACGTCCATGATAATTGCAATGAGCAGAATCCGAATTGTGAACTGCATAAACATTGCGCAATGATACAAATATTAACAGGTAAAAAATTAAAGTCCACTCTTTGCCATAAGACATATCGTGACAAACACAAAAAAATGAACTAGTCATCATTTTAGCTTTAATCTAGTATTGATTTACTTCACAGAAAAAATCACGAGAATAAGACACTTTAAAAAATAAACGGTCACAACGACTTTTTCGACTCGAATTTGCACACAAAAAGACATACATCAATGCATCAATGTAGGTACATCAGTACGAACCAGATTGTTTGCAGGACCTTTTAAGGATTGCCACTGCTCTTGTTAGTGCATAAATGTGTTTCAATTAACGCTTTCATTTTTTATGGTGAAAGAATATTTAAGTGGTGAAGGAAATCGAGATGTGATTGCTACAATTAATTTAACGACTAAAACCATCCTGCAAAAAGAAAACCATACCATTTTATGGTCTATCTTTGACAGGTCTTGGGAATCGACTTCTGACAGCGTTTGCGTCATCAATGTTAAGATTTTTCGCCAGTTTTCTGAAAGTATTACAGCCGTATGGAACTAAAACCTTGGCGAATATTAATATACACCTGATGTATGTATCCGGATATGCTAGGATTTTCTCACTTAGCTTCCGCAGTGGTATTGACCGTGAAAAAAAAAATAACATTCCGGGTAACAATTTTTTAACTTCATATATCTTCTACTTAGATGCTGAATTTACTGAAATTGTAACGTACGATCAACATGGTTAATGTTAATACCCTGGTACAGTATATTTACCTATTGTTTTTTAATCGTCCCATTGGTATATCTCAGAGATGATTATTTATAAGTTAAAAACATATGCATTAGCAGGATAAAATGATTGGCGTATTGTTTATTATTGTGTTTATAACGATTTTCATGAAATCAATACCTTTGCTTCTATCTTTCAGCATATCGGAAGCCGAGAGATTGGACCTGGGCGCGTATGAATACATCCGAAAGTTCAACACTCCTCTTGCACTAGGCAGCTGTCCTTCCAGAATGGTCCGGCATGCTAGCGGCAATGTGCGAGAGACATGGTATGGTGATATCAATGGATGAATATATAGTTTTGTTTTATATACATGACAGAGAGAGAGAGAGAGAGAGAGAGAGAGAGAGAGAGAGAGAGAGAGAGAGAGAGAGAGTTGCAAAATAACCTTCACAAGACATTCTAAACATGTATTGATGGAGGCATAATTAAACAAAATCGCTAAGGATTTGAAACAAAGGTTACTTTCATTATCATAATGTCACGGGGTTTGATGCTCCGTCTTGACATTCGCGTTAAAGCCCAAATGGGATTATAAAACAGTAGCTGCAATCAAACTTCAAAAGTCGCTGGAAGGTAGACTCCTACTGGAAATAATAAACGCCACACTGGAGACCAGGTGCAGTGCGAACTTGCGATTCCGAGATATTCCAAAGCGCAGAGTGGAAGTGAAATATGTAGTAGAGTTAGTGCCAAAGTAGCACTAGACTTTTGGCCCATTCCACAAAATGTTTTAGTTTTTTTCGCGACGCATAATGATTGCTACCATTTATTTATACTTGAATTGAAAAAATAATATAGCATAAAAATGGACTTGAACAACATGTTAGAAACATGCTTGAGATCAAGCTGAAACAAAAGCCGGCACATGGTAATCTAGTAAGCTCTGCATTGACCATAGTTATTGATATTTGTGGGGTATGCTATTTGAGCCCAAGATCATGCATTGTATAGGAATCAGTATCCGCGAAAATGTTGATGGCAATAGTATCTGTTTAATAAACATCGATCACTTTAGTTTGGTCCAGTGGGTTATCAAGTAGACGGCAAGAAACTTTTGCTTCTGCAATTTAAGTGTCCTTTTGTTAGAAATGTCAGCGATTTACCTGATTATTTGCCGCTAATGCTGCATAGTTTAGATTGTTTCTGTCATTGTGCTATACAGCCTACTTGAAGACACGATGTTTTCCAAGCGCTCGCTGGATCAGCTTTGTATCAGGAGTACAATAAGCAAATTTCATAACAAAGACTATGACCGATACGAGAAGGATCGCTTTGGGTATGATAGAATTTTCAGTGACTAAAATTATTTTGATGACTTAAACTAATTTATTGAAATAAAGTTATCGATTTTTCTTCTGAAGAACGATTTGCATTAGGAATACAACTGCGTGATTACTAGCTTTCAAGAACAGTTGAATTACATCAACACAATGATCGATTACATCACTAAGAAATATGTCGAAGATAAACTTATTGAGGTCCGGCCTTAGAAGAGTTTTAATATCATGTACAGTTATATTGCTCGGGTTCCAATCTTAACAAAATATCTAGCTTGCGTCAAAAGATATCCGAATTCGAGAAAGAAAAACTACAATAAGATAATGAATGCTTTTGACAATGAGGGAACGATGGCAGCATATGATTGCGCGCACAACACATAGGTGCTGTTTTCAATAGGCGGGAATATAAAAGACGTGACCTATAAGTAGAAACAATACAATCGTTAAATAGCACATAAATAGAACATAATGGAAATACAAAATGGAGGAGCGGTTCCGTGTTGCAGACAGCATACTTATTGGACCCAAAATTCTTCCATGACCAAGAGCAGAAGCAGGCTCATGGCTCCCAATTCAAGTTTACTGTCCATAATTGTCATCTGCTTCAATGCTGGAAATAAATATGATGGCGCTTTTCCAGTTTACATCGGTGAAGTAAACAGACTATAAAAAAATTGTTCAACAGTGTAACAACTATATGACGCACGATAACTGTATTTCTAATGCGACACCTAGAGCACGCCGCTGATTTACTGTCCTGTTAATAATGTGTTGTTATCTCTAGTAGGGACTAGTGAAGAAACGATATGAATTTAACTAAAGAGCGTGTAACATTTAACCATCGCTGCTAACACAAGATGTAATTTTGTAATTCACGCTAATAATTAGGACAACATCGATTAAGTACAAGAAAATCAGCGCATGATTTTTATAAAAAGGCAATCCTTAATTGGTTAGCTGCAGTGTTGCCGTAGCAAAAAGAAAAAAACCCAAAACGAAATGTAATGTGAGGTTTGCAAAGGGGACCGCTACAACTGTAGCAAATTTGGCAGGTAAACAGATCGTAGGAAACATTTCGCCAACACCAAAAGTCAAAGAGGCTATTAGAGAAACCATGCCAGCGAAAGAGGCTGAGATAATCATAAATACTGCAGACAAAAAGATGGCAGCAATCGCGGTCAAGAAATTATTAACCAGCTCAGTATGTGATCATAACCAGCATTATTGTCAAATTGGTTAAATCGGCTGATTAATTTTTGTCTTAAAGGAACGTTTCTGTAACACAGTGGTATACTTGTGCTCACTATACTGTATAATTTCCTGAGTATTTTAAGCTCTTTGACGAGTATCCTATTGATGAGTCAACTGCTGAATAATAATAAAAAAGTGCAAGGAAGGTGGAACTATCCACTTCTTCCAGTACCATTACGAATTTAATTTCAATTATGAAAGACTACGGCCAGAGCTCTGCGACAAATAAGTTTGGTACACAGGCACGCGCAACAATTAGCATTAAATTTAAGCATGATGCTGTGCTTTTCATCGAAGCTAATTCTCTCATATCAAGCCCAACCTGCTGGTGTCATTCGTTCGGCCATAAGTAATGCGTTTATCAATTCTGAAAATCCTGGCTACATTATCGGGTTTGCTGTGTGGGGTGTTGTCTAGGACGGTCAGAATGAAATATGCATGGTGTTTCGTTTAGTTCGTTTTTTAAATTTTATCTTCATAGTGATACATATTTGTTGTATTATTTCAACTTGAAGCACGCGATAAAGGTCAGGAAACAATCAGCCACGTGCTTGATGACATTGGCTTGACTCGCATTAGTGTGAGTCAATATCACACAGTTTTCCAACGGTAAATATCCTACATCAAATGAACATTATTCCAAAGCGTCATGTATGCTTCACGAAACGATGTAGAACTATTGAAGATGTTTTCAGTTTTAACTAAAATATCACCGAATGGATTTCTCAGCTTGTATCCCATATTTCATTTTGACATAGAAGACCCATAAGATTCGATGGCAGTTATTCCAGTGAAGTTGACTACATCATAATTAGTTCAGCAAGTGCTGCTGCACTAAACAATATCATGATGCTGTTGTAACTACATATACATTTGTTTGCACTTGATGCTGACGTTGTTGGTTTTTTTTAGTGCCAGCGCAACATTAATCTGTGAAGACGGAACACTAAAATAATGTATCAGACATGTTTGCGAAACTTGGAAGCAATCAGCTGCGCCATGGATAGTAACTTTTGGCGCTACCAAAAAGCAGTACAAGAAATACAACAGGCAAAGGTCAAACATTAACATTAGCAGCAACACAATCATCTAAATTTCATTGTGTTCCCCCACCAGAAATCTTACCTTTGCTTACGGCTTTAGGCGCAAAGTTTTTTTTACACCTTGTTCGCTTGAACTTTAAGGAGCATTCTCTCTCTCTCTCTCTCTCTCTCTCTCTCTCTCTCTCTCTCTCTCTCTTTATAATAATTGGGTTGCGATCTATATGAGAACAATACTAAAAGATTTTTCATGGGTTTACGGCACTCGAGCTTTCGTGGTATTTAAGGCCTGACTTTCATTATGATACTATCAAAAAGAAATATGACGATCACGCCATATACGGACTCTTTATTAAAATGAAGATTGTGACTTGTCTGCAGTGCGAAACAAATTTGAGTTTTCTTGTTGCCTTCGCGATGAACGTACTGCGCGTCGTATAACTGTGGGTGCTTGCAATAAAAATCAAAGGCAAGTTGAAGGAACATAAATCGTTGGCGTTTTTACATTAACATGTATTTTCCGACGCAGCAGAACGATTCAGAAGAAGAATCAAACTGATTTAAGAGACATCCTGGAAAAATTATATCATCCAAGCTGATTATTTGGCTCGCCTGCAGGGAAAATATTAAAGGTTTCTTTAAGATCCGACCACCATGTTATATTTACATAACGCTAAATAAACTTGAGCTCAATGGCGACGTTTACAAGCGATTTATGCAAGAGGATTATGTCAGCACGCTGGTTTACGGCTATTTTAAAACTAAATCAGATGACATGGCACCAACTATTTTTAATCTTGTCAAGTTGCTTTGGAGCAAAAACAAATACTACGGTAAACAGTGTGTACAAACTATAGTATACGCATTATAGATGGCATTATTGCCATTTTAATAAGATGTTTTTATCTTGCAGGTGCAACAAATCAAATATAGATGAAGCTGCGATTTGTACCTAGTAATTTGTTGATGCATATATATATATATATATATATATATATATATATATATATATATATATATATATATATATATATATATATATATATATATATATTTATATATATAGTATAACAAATCAAATATAGATGAAGCTGCGATTTGTACCTAGTAATTTGTTGATGCATATATATATATATATATATATATATATATATATATATATATATATATCCAATTGCTTGCATCACATATATTAGCTATATTGAAGTTTTCTTGTCACTAACAAGAGATTTTCCAGTCTGTTTTATGTCGAATAACCATTTAAATGTTCGATTACGACATCTTATGGTATGCGTCTGCGATGTGCTTTCATTATATTGATCCTAAATTAGCCAAGTATGTCGGGTTGCCTTGTGCGAACACCTGTTTTATACGTATACATTGGTTTGTAAGCACCATCATAGGCAACATCAATATGCCAACATTTTAGAGGTAGCATAATGGAAGGAACCCATTATAAGCGCAAAATAGAACGTTTTTTTTTAAAATAAAAATAAAAAAAACGTGCTCGTATCGGGTGCTAGACCTGAACTATCTTTCATTTCCCATGGCAGCTTTGGAACATTTCGAAATCACTTTTTGATACTGCAACGGGTCTCTATATGAACTTCCTTTGAGGCTGACTTAAATGAAGACTTATTCTAAGTCAATTATTTCAAGTAGCCCTCCAACCAACCTCGGGAGTCATGTTTAATCAAAATGTAGCCCAAATCCTATGACAGTGATGTCAAACCTGTGAGACACCAGGCCTTTCTACAACTATCTATGCTAAGACTTTTAGTTCTATTTAAATACGTACGTTGTTAAGTTTGTGGGTAGCAAAATTATTATTATTATTATTATTATTATTATTATTATTATTATTATTATTAATATATACCATCAATTTTGTACAAATAACAATATAGTTAATTCTAGACGGACGGCAGTATAATAAATGAGCTTTCTGAATACACCTGCATGTTTCTTTGAAGAGCAAAAACGCTTTTCCGAAAGCAGAATGACCGGATAAGCCTTATGTTAATTATTATGGTGACAATGGGCCTGGACGTCATGCGTGTCTTAGGGAAATAATCATAGTCTGCGGTTTTAAATTACACAGAAAAAAACCCCCAGCAATATATCAGCATATGCGTTTTTATAAAACCATGCGGGTGAGCCATACTGCTAGTCTAACGTGAAGAGAAAGTGATATTTTAATCTGTAGATTATCCAGTTTTAATGCTTTCTATGAATTGCTAATGATGAGGCTTTACTATGTCTTTAAATTCTTTATGAAGTGATCGTCTCATTTCTCCAACAATAAATGTGGGGAATGACTTATGATGCACTATGCATTTTGATATTGAAATAGTTTTTACTTCTAGTACAGATGCTAAAAGCTTACGCATACATGAATACTATTTTCGATAAATGGAGTTTCAATTAGCAAAGTTTGTGGAAACCACATTTGCATACATAATGTAAATTTGTCTATTTCATTGTGTGTCCAAAATGGAAATGCTTAGGTATAAAGCTTGTTTATCTTTACAAGCAACATAAAACGTAATTCAGTAATAGGCAGTTTTCATTATTTAACTAAACACAATAATTCATTATCATATTATTGGGTACGTCTTTCGATCACGTGGGAACGTATAAATATTTTACGAAGTTAAATGTTAATGTTGTTATCGAATAATTGTAGCAGAAGAATGTTAAATGTAACGCAATGTTTTAACACTTTTAGAATTGAGAAACACATGATATATATACATAATACAGATGAAAGTAATGAATTGGTCACATTGTATTGAAAATACTGAACAAATATTGAATTATGTCCATGGATTTAAAAAAAAAATATTTTACAGTTCATTTTCTGCCGGAAACCAGGGGCAAGGTTCATATGCAAGAGAAGAATATACTCGACAGATGTCACTAGTAACAAACGCGAGTCAGCTGCTTGACATCATTGGTATCTGTGAAGGCAGGGCTGCTTCTTACATTGGCATTTTGAACGACGGCGAATGTGTTGAGGTAAATACTATTTATGGTGTAATTCGATAATGATTTAAATATCCACGTTTAAAAATTGTGCATGAATTATACATTTAGTACTGAACACCGTCAACACATATAATCACTCCAGCTTGACTCAAAACAATGCAGACAATGCATGATTTAATATAATAATAGTTCACTCGAACAACGGCTGTCTGAAACAGATGTGATATGTCCCTGGTTGGTGTCTATCTAACCATCGATTTATTTACCAAACAAGCTTAATGGGGTGGGGGAGTGTGCTTAAAGATATTGGCCGCAGAGGCTTAATGCAAGGGTTTTATCACCAAATTATCCATTCAACATCAAATTATTGTATTGTCAAAGATCAAACTGCAGAACTAATGCGAACTAATGCTCTCTCTCTCTCTCTCTCTCTCTCTCTCTCTCTCTCTCTCATTTTTAGTTAAATATTATCCTTCTTTTTCAGACCGAAATATCAAAGATGGTGACGTTCTCCAATAAGCACGTAACTCACGTGTACAAGGAGTTCTACCAAACAAAAGTCGACACTTTAGCCAAGGACAGGGTGGAAATGAGACATGATGATTTCTCGCATTATACTGAGGATAGTTATTACCTGAATCACATTGGACATGGTGGATTGGAAGTCATTCTGATAGAAATTCAGTTTTCTAATAGCAAACAAGCAGAAGTCGCGGGGACCTTTTACATGGATTCATTTTCACCGTCAAGGAATTTGGATATCATCTCCAAAGTGGCTGGAATCCCGAAGAAAATAATGGTAATATTTTTGTCATATCAGTACGGTTCAGCCTATTCCGCATTTTCTTATTTTATTTTTTTAAATTTTTTTTATATATACAAATTTATGTACGGTTGGACAAAAAATACATACCGTTCTTGAATATGTGCTCCTGTAGAATATATGTGCTTGGTATAATTTCTGATTTATTACCGATTTTAAAATTTAGCAGAGGAAAACTCTGAATGTATGAGATGTCAACTTACATTTTTTGCTTCGTCATCGTAACCTGTCGGGTTTTTCTTCAGTTTGTTAGACAGCTTTAGAACGAACTGTTGAAAGCTAGTAACTATTTCACTTAAGAGGAATTACAAAGGCGTCGACATCATGCACGGTGGATATTTGAGAAGGTCAAATTTCGAAGATGCAGCCATATTATTATGTTATTCAGTTACGTAAGAATAAATTTGAGTACGTTTATTGTAAACTTATTTATTATAATGACGTACATTAAAAATGAAGACGAAATAAAATAAAACGTACTTCCATGATAAATTCACGACCATTCGCTCTTTTAGACGACAGTTCTCGCGATTACTGATTAACTGGATTACTTTCAATTAAGGGAGAAAGTGATCATTGTTTAATTGGATGACTTTCAATTACAATACAAAGTGACTATTGCTAAATTGGGTAACTTCCACTTTACGGATAAAGTATTCGTTAAACAAGAAACATTAATGATACATGCCAAAATATATTGGAAATATAAAAAATGACATAAACATACATACACTGCAGTTATTACATGTGGCAATTACACGTGCCGTGCCAGTAATGTATCGCGTTTTACGGTATTGTTCCCATTTGTTAATCGATGTTCTTGCTGACTGAATGGTAGATTCGAAATTGTTCGGCTCATGTTGAGATAAAATGGAATTGGATTTTTTAAAATCCGTTTTGCTAAATATGATGTAATGGTCCTATCCCCATTTTTTTAAAATAGAAAATTATGAACATGAACGACAATCATTAAAAGTGCCTAATATAACGGTTGTTTATATATTTGCGAAGCAGTGCCTGTCACGTGACTTGAAATGCAAAACTGTCTCTGTACAGCCAGTTATTTTGACCTAATTTTTTATAAACGTTACAGATAAGACTGTAAATCACCATACAGATTCATAGTTATTGCTAAGAACAATTACGTTTCTTAAATTGATCGAACCATGGTATTTTTCCACATTAATTGACTTGCCAAATTCCTCGTTTTTCGTCGGAGATAGGGTCTATGGAATTATATGGCCTAGACGATTCGCCAGTTAGATTCTGATTATTTTATATGAACGAGATCAAGCGTATTTATAGACATCAATTACATGATTTCTATTTTCGGTTTTCTTAGGTGATCATGCTCTCCACATTGTCAACCTCGCTTACAGACATCCGAAAATATAAAGGAGGCGAGGGGCTAACAGAAGCTCTCAAATTCATAAAAGTATTGGAAGGGCGCATGCGCTGGAATGTTCGTGGTGCTAGTCGACATAAAGAGCAAACAACAAAACCTATTAGTTATGGATTCTTGCCTTTCATTGAGACTTCTAAAGGTATATGTATGTATGTATGTATGTATGTATGTATGTATGTATGTATGTATGTATGTATGTATGTATGTATGTATGTATGTATGTATGTATGTATGTATGTATGTATGTATGTATGTATGTATGTATGTACGTGTGTGTGCGTGTGTGTGTATGTGTGTGTGTATGTATGTATGTATGTATGTATGTATGTATGTATGTATGTATGTATGTATGTATGTATGTATGTATGTATGTAGCTAGATATGTATGTCGCATTTTCAATTACATCTGATGGCTTATACATGAGCAATGGTGTGCAAATAATTTGTGAATTTAATCATTTTCGGTTCCAGAATATTTTATTTATGAATTTAAATTGATTTTTTTCATCACAGATATGCATTTTAACAAGTTTCCTATACAATTCCATTTAGGTTTGGTTTAGTTTCTTCTTCTTCTTCTTCTTCTTCTTCTTCTTCTTCTTCTTCTTCTTCTTCTTCTTCTTCTTCATTTGCTGTTTGGTTTAGTTTTGTTCATATTTGTTCTTGGTCTTCGTCTTGCTCTTGTTCACCGTTCCGTTCTTGTTTTATCTTGATCATCATCATCATCATCATCATCATCATCATCATCATCATCATCATCATCTTCTTCTTCTTCTTCTTCTTCTTCTTCTTCTTCTTCTTCTTCTTCTTCTTCTTCTTCTTCTTGGCCGCTCCTGTAACCTAATGGTTAGAGCGTCCACCTCGGATGCGGGAGATCTCGGGTTCGAATCACGACCGAGTCATACAAAAGACTTATAAATGGTACTAACAGCTGCCTCGCTTAGCGCTCAATATTAAGACGTTAGTGTTTGAACTAAAAGGCCTGGTGTCAGGATAATGTGACTGGGTATTACATGATGTCTGCTGCATGATGTCCCAGTGCTAGGCATCTCTATAAAAACGTCCACACATCGAAGCGGTATTACTGAAATATGGTTAAAGCTACGGTAAAATATTGTTAAAGCTACGTTAAAATTTCTTCCCCCCCCCCCTCTCTCTCTCTCTCTCTCTCTCTCTCTCTCTCTCTCTCTCTCTCTCTCTCTCTCTCTCTCACACACACACACACACACACACATTAGAACAGTATCTATACAGTTTAGTAAAATGGAAATGTTTGCTTTTCAGCTCCTGTTGTACTTGAAGAAAAGTCTGCGTGGAAAGCGGTTTGTTTGTTGGAAATTGAAGCTCACAAGCTCTATAAGGCGGGGAAAAAGCTTTTGAAGCCTGTAAGTGTCGTATAGATATCATCACCGTATCACAAATGTCAGACAAGGGCAGATACCCATGAGAAGTTGCTCGTACAAATTAATACGTTCTTTTAATCTGCATTCGTTTCTTTAGCTTGTGTCATTATCCCACACCACTCCAATAGATCCTCGGTAATTTAAGACACCACGATATATTCCTCTGCTTATCTAAACTTTGTCAACGAAAGACCTGGAGAATTCACAATTTTCCTTTAATTTAAAACTTTCGCTTATGCTCAGACAAATGGTTTCATTTGCAAACTTGTTATTATTCTAATGTATAATTTACATTCGGTCATCTAACGTTTAAAGGTGGCTCTTTCACCTCATGGGAAAGGTTTTTGTATTTGTAGGAAAACAGAAAGACATGTTAATGTAATTTGGAATTTCCATTTACATCACCAAGTCAACATACGACGGTGGGATAGAGGAGTAAATCCTTTTTCCCCATGGATAAGTGTCTATCATAAAGTGGAACTATGTTTCTAAAACATGCACGAATATCGTAAAAATAATGAAATACACATTTTTGAGCAGGAATAAAGATTCATTTCAGACTTTTAACATCGTAAATATGTTCTTCTTTGTGTAGTGTAAAAGTGTCGAGAAAAGAAGAATTCTTCCGACAGGATTCCGACGTCCTTCGTGCACGAACATCACACGCTTGATGAAGGATGCCAAACTTGAAAGATCACTCTTACACGACAAGCGCTCACTCTGGTACTGGCTGACAGCGGAGGAAAAGATAAAGTTGGCGAGCGATTTCTCCGAGAAAATCTCCTCAGTTCAGACTCAGATTAAAATCGAGACCAAACAGTTGAAGAAATTTAAGAAAGGTCTTGACCTGGAAACTGAATTTTAAATATTTTCTTCTGTGTGACCTGTTACATAAACTAATGTGGAACAAATATAAATAAATGAATATTGGTGAGTCTTTTATGGAAAAGAAAGAGGCAAAAAAATGTTGTGTTGAATCAAGTTCATATTTTAGATTACAATATAACTCATCTATACTTTTAAACAATGGGGTTGGTAGAAACTGAAGAAATACTCCAAAGTCTAACCAGGAATATCAAAGTTAGAATAACCGGAAAGCTCACTGCACGTTCAATTCAGTGTAATTCTCTGTTCTCATTGAAACCAGAAGATCGCTGATGTATTACTTATTGGCGATACCCTATATCTATTTTTATTTATCGGTTATCATCATCAAGTTATCACTCTTAATATATGAATTAGTAGTATCCATTAACTAGAACGATAGTTCTGTATGGAAAGACATCAATATACATGTAATTGTTCATTGTCATATATCTTTCAAACGGTTTTGTTATTTACATAGCTTTAAGCAGATGATCGCTATGTTAGAGATTTGAAATAGCGGTATTTTTGAATATGTTATTATGTATTGTATTAGTTGCGCGCGCGCGCGCACACACACACTCACACACACACATATGTAGAGAGAGAGAGAGAGAGAGAGAGAGAGAGAGAGAGAGAGGTGTATTCCACCAAATGTGAGATTAAAGGAGAGACATTATTTGATACTTTAGATAGTGTCTTCGCAATCTCCAGTAATTACTATTCATGTGATGTAAACTTTCGAGACGTTTTATAGCAGAACAACTGTTTTCCTCTTGAAATATACTCAAAAAAGTAGGTGTTAATGTTTTTGTACCTAAATGCTTGAACACGAAAGAATGTGTGTAAAATTATATTATTGGATTAGATGATATTACAACTATGTAGGTGCATGCATGTGTTAGCAAGTAATGTCAATTTATTTTGTCAACGCTATTGGCGATAAAGTCTTTAGACGTAGGTCTATATTTCAGAATTGTATATATATATATATATATATATATATATATATATATATATATATATATATATATATATATATATATATGCCCAGTTTATAGCGACATTTCATCCCCTCTCATGAAAGCGAGGTAGAGGTGTGTACACTTATGGGGGGGGGGGAAGCTACTAACACATAACAGAGAGTATAGTGTAGGTTCTATACTGCATTATGTTAGTAACTACAAACTGCTTTATGAGTTAAAGAGGAAAGAATAATTTTTTTTCATGAAAGTTGTCTTTAATTACAAAACAAGTGATAAGTACCTAATTATTCTAATATATTTTTAATTTATTTTAATACTGAACCAATTCCATCAGCATAGACCCAGATTTTCCGTCACATAATGCTCGTACACATCAGGATCTACGCTGTTTGCTTGAGATCATAAATGAATCGAAACATTTGGATCGGATCGGAGCATTCTGCGATGATTGAGTTAATAATGTATGGAGTTTGTTTGGTTTTACATGAAATATCCATATGTAGAAAATGCTCTTTGCAAATTCTTGCATATTTCCTTTATTAAATATCTTCGTATGAGTTAGTGTTTTTTTAAAATACTTTTTCTTTGAATCTTCGAATAATATCTTGATGTTTTATTTCGAGTCTTTTCTTCAGGGGGTGGGGTCAACGCCATTTCTCAGTGCAAAATTTGCTAGACATGGCGGCCAGTATAAATGGTGGTGGAAGAACCCGAAAACATAACCCGACAACAAACTCTGTCTTCTTCTTCTTCTTCTTCTTCTTCTTCTTCTTCTTCTTCTTCTTCTTCTTCTTTTCCGACCCACGAGAGGCTACTGGAAAGCTTTCGCACCTACATACTCTGGCCGTGATGTGAGAAGGCAGTGGTTGGCAAAGGCGAAGGCTTTAGACTACTTTGCTTCATCGAGTCACGTAACCTGATAATTGCCACGCATCTATCTATCTAACTATCCATCTATTTTATTTATCTATCAGTACATATGTATATATATATAATCAATCTTCTCTTAACCATGACACGTGATCAACCTCTCCATCAACTTTCTAAATGAGATGGAAGTGCTCGATTTGAGGGTACACAATCTTAACAACGTTGCTGCGCTTTTCTCCATGCCTTTCGATTTTTTCAAGCACAAAATGTGCAAAATGGGGCCACGAAAGTATGTGATGGTATTGTTGATGATTATAGTCTTAAGAGAGAGAGAGAGAGAGAGAGAGAGAGAGAGAGAGAGAGAGAGAGAGAGAGAGAGAGATATTCTGTTATCACACCATTTTCTGAAGATTTTAAGGCACAGTATAGAAATGCAATGAAATATATAGAGTCACAAAAATAGTGGATTTGTTAATTATGAAGTCCACTGAATTATTTAAACAAATAAATTAATATTATATATATATATATATATATATATATATATATATATATATATATATATATATATATATATAGTTTCCTAATCTTTTTGCAATCCAGTACATATATTTATTTCCTTATATTATGTGTGAGTTTTCTATTGAATCGAAAATATAATATCCTTTACCTTAATTAAATGTTTGGTAGACAGTCGGATCACATTTATCCATGCCTCAAGTTCTAAACGTTCTGATATGTCATTTAAACCACCACGTAGTAGAGTCAGTATATCATCATCGATCTGATCACAGAAATCACGGTAAATCACTGGAGGCATATACAAAAATAGACTTTCCATCAAGTGGTTTCTGTCGTCAAAGGTTAAGGCACAATTCATCGAAATGTGCAAAATACGGGCATGACTCATTGTGCCACATGGGGGGGGGGACACAGTTCATGTCTTGCTTGCATTCCTCCAATACGAATTAATGTCCCATATTCCATTTTGCTTCTTGAGTCAGTGCATGCTATTTTCCACACATGGTGCATTTTTAGTCCTGGGTTAATTTTTAAAAATCTACCGAATCCAGCTTATGGATTTCTGATACTCATTTCATGTTTTCTCTCCTCAAATAGCTGTATTTTTGTCCCAACGAAGTTTTGTCATGTTAGATGTTAGTTTGTCTGGAAATGTTCCAGTGAATATAAAGTCGTTGAGGCAGTCCTCTTAATCATACTTTTTGAGTACAGTATTTATATCATATATAAGAGAGTTGTAGCTATGTTGGGGTAAAAAAAATCACATTTCCAACAGTCCATAGGAAAACCTTTTTAACAGTTACGTTTTCTGATGTTCTACACATGCAGCTAAGGAATACGAGCTTTTGCCTATCTATGCCATCTTCCATTGATATCATCCCCAAGCATGATGTCGATCCAATTGGCGATCTTTGAGGGAAACCTTGTACACTCTGGGAGAAATATCGATGTATTTTCTCCATTGATTCAATGCCCTGATATGACATATTAAACCAGAGTGCTGAGCCATACAAAGCAGACGGCAATATAACTCTTTCCCAGACTTTCACAGAAACTATTGGATTCATCCGATTTGCATTTAGTCGAGTTTAGTATAGTGAGTTTGTTACACGTTTATCTTTATCGTGAGGACTATACAATCATTAGTTTTCATTGGTTGTGAAAAAGTAACTCCTGCATATTTCATTTTTTGTGCTCTAGAAATATTCTGTTATCCCAGAGTAATTCTATTTGATGACTACACTTTATTTTTTTTTAACAAACTAAATAATATCCAATTACTCTTGTTAGAGTTATATTTCAATTTCCACTTTGGTGCATACTGATAAGCTGTATTCACGAAAATTTGTAATCCATTCAGCGTACAGAGTAGTAGAGTAGTGTTGTCTGCTAAAAGCATGCAGGTATGTTAATATGATTCACTGTTATCCCGCAATTAGTCGATACTAGTTCATTCAAAAGGTAATTTATGTACACGAGAAATAGAAAAGCCGACATTACACATCCTTGACCAACGCCTCTCCGTAACGGAAATGTGTTCCATAAACATCCACAACACGTTACACAGGCACTTTACTGTGTGTAGGAATGGGCGAATAGTCTCCATATCTTTGCATTAATTCCTAATATTTTTAGTTGTTTCTTTTAAAGTTGTTTTGTTTAAATAGTCCACAATGCCACAGTCTATCGAATGCCTTTTCATTATCCGGAAAAACAGCATATGCATTAGAGTTATGATTATTAAAGTACACCAAACATTCTTGAAGAGTAAATGCAGCAGAGATAGCTCCAGCCTCTTTATGAAATCCAAAATGATAAGAATGTGGAAAGTTTAATTTGTTTAAGAACTTCTGAATCCTGGTCATCACTATTTTTCCAAACAATTTTCCCAGACAAGATGTCAATGTTATACCACGATAATTCACCGGGTCCTTTTTATTTTTACCATTTTGTTTGTATATCGGTATAATAATCCCACATCTATATACATTAGGCAAATACTCATAATGGATCATGTAATTACATTTTCGGATTTATCTTTCCTATTTTCCCGTATGACTGCATATAATTCGTCTATTCCCATTTGTGCACTCGTTTCTGTCTCTTCAAAATATGCAAATGCAATTTTATATACCTTTTTCTCTAGCCTATGGTTTTTTCTAAACTTTCATTTTGCATCCTTGTATTTGCTTTTGATGTTACCCTCTGTGCTTCTAGTTTTACATGCTTTGATCCATTCTCGGCACGCTTTTCTCATATTATGATGTAATTGTTGAAGCCCACTTTCCTTCCAATATGGTTTCCAGTGCGATCTGAATTCGGACTTTGGAATATATCTGTCTGATGCAGTTATTACACGCGTATTTATCAATTCATACTTCTCTATATCTTCAATCTTTTTACACTCATAGGTGAAATTCAAGAATGTACTATCGTCATATTTTCTAATGGATTTGCCAAGTTCCATTTCATTCTTGAAGATACAAGTCTTTTTATTTTCCTTCAATATGTCTATTGCAAGTGCCGCTGTAAAAGGTAGGTGATCCGATATTGAGAAATCAATTGTGTCATTTACTATGCGTTTTTAACAGCACCGCTGATTATTTCAGGTATTATTATATAATCAAGTGTGGACGTTCGTGACATGTCTTTTGATCTATACGTGATGTTCATATGGTTTTATCACCAACGTAGCAACTGTTTTTGTGTTCTATTCTTTGTTTGAGAGCAAGATCTCCTCTTGATGGATTTTACACACAATATCTGCATTCATGTCGCCGATAATTATGCATATATTTTCAGCAGAATACCTATCATACACATCAAAAGCATTTTCACAAAATATGTCATATGCATCATCAGTTCTAGTTGTCGAGGGAAAGTAAGTTGCAATAAAACTTATAGGTTCCAACTCTCTCACTAAGACTTTCACCGCCATAATATTGGGAGGTAATTACGTTGGACAGTGATGATCTATAAAATACAGCAACCCCGCCACTACCTCTATAACATTGTTGTATCTCTTCAGTAGGTAGCGCAACTACTTTGAAATCGTCATGTAAGTTATCTAAATACATTAGATTCTTTGTACAAAGCCGATGTTCAGTGACAGCAATTAGATCTCTGTCTGATAACAATTGAATTAGTTTCTGCGTGCTAGACATTATACCACGTACATTTCATGTTTAAATAATGAGACTAATTAAAATTAAGATGCAAATACTAGTCATTTGGCTTCGCTTATTAGGAATATATTTTGTTTTTATCATGCGTTTCATCAAGTAGATAGCCGTCTCTCCATTTTCTGTTTGTTATCCATTCCCTACATTTTATTCCAGAACTCCAAAATGATTCATTATTTATCATCAGTTCAAAATCTTTTTTATCCAGTACATTTAGTCGAAATGTATATATATATATATATATATATATATATATATATATATATATATATATATATATATATATATATATATATATATATATATATATATATATATATATATATATATATATATATATATATATATATTTGATCCATCCCAATGGGGTCGTTCCTTTACGAGGCGGACGAATGTTACTGTCACACCTTCCTCCTTGCACTGAGTTGTGATCAAGCGAATGGTAGATGTGCGCGCAGTGCTCGCTGCACTGCGCAAGCATTACGGAGACGAGCCAAATTTAACGTTGGAATGAGCAAAAATTGACAATTCAGCTACGCGGGGATGCCTGAGCAGATGTGCAAGCGCACGCGCGCATTTTAGAGGGAACGTTGGTTGTGATAGCTGTTTTTTCTATATTTTTTCTCGATTTGACATTTGACAGCAGAATGCATCTTATTTTGTTTGTTTAAACACATCTAATTCTATATTCCTTTGATTAGGTGTGGTAATAATTGTCTCAATAAGTCTAGCAGCAGAGAGGGCGAATCGGACAACTTTATAGAGGCGTCTATTTGGCAAACCAAGGCTTCCTCCAAAATCGAAAAAAAAAGTTTCCTTCGTAGACGCAAAGTCGTTGTCGCGCTCTCTCTGCTGCTATGGGGTTAAAAATCTTTGTACGATTTCAACCGAATATTTGATCAAGTCCGACACGATATCTTGATCTCGTGTCATGCAAATTTATCGTTTCAAATCCATGTGGGATTAACTAAGCGGGACTAAAGAAATTTCTAAAGAGATTATAATCCATCTCGCCGCCGCACCAAGTTTGCCAAATATTTCGTAGCGTATGTTTGTCAACTCCATTGAATACAGCAATAATATTGCAGTTATCTCTGATCACTTTTGGTATTTGAGTGTATCGTTGAGTGACATATATCACATCGGTATTTTTATGCCTACCTCTGGAAAATATCCTAGCGGGATTCTTTTGATTGTCTAACATGACATCATCATATACGACTAAATTGTTAATACTTCCATCAATAACATCAATGCTCGGTGCATCCTCAATATCGGTTATAAACTCAATAATATCCTCATCGATTTCCAATTTTGCTTTCTCGTTAAAATCCTTTAACACCTCGTAACATCACTGATCGTCTACACTCGGGGCTACTAAATACAGCTTGTCCCATTTCACCCATAGCGTTATCAAATTAAGTAGCAGTTGTGTCTTGCCACTTCCAGATGGTCCGATTATAATCATGCGAATAGAATTTGGTAGCGCTGCATGATGTTTAACTGGATCTCGTGTTTTTGTCGCCGAAAAATCAATTACATTCATGTTATTATAAATATATTATGGATCTATATTGTGTGAAATGTAAGAAGCGTACTAGCACAAACGACTTTGACGACGATTACAACTAAAAATAACAGATCAGCACATGCTGGTAAGTGTGTACAATGTGGTACTAAAAAGATTAGATTCGTTTCAATGAAATCTGGAGATGTTTTAAAAACAAACGAGGAGGTGATATTACAGCCAACATAGTAAAACTCCCAGGAACACCATGGGCAAAATATCCAGGAGAAAAACATCTTCCAAGCTATAGTTATTGTGGACCCTGGGCTAGACTCGATATCAGACTCGATGATCAAAACCAACCCCGACCCGGTGAAAACCCAATAAACGCCATTGATAAGGCGTCTCATGCTCATGATGTTGCTTATAAAAGCAGCAATCTGCAACAGAGACATATCGCAGATGTGAAATTAATTCATGCGTTGAATTCTATCACTGATAAATCCTTCAAAGAAAAATTGGCTTCATGGTTGATAAAACCGGCGATGAAAAGTAAATTGATGTTGGGTGCTGGTAATTAATAACATCATGGAATCTATTTATTATTCTCCAAGAGGATACTGGCGGGGTAAATCAGCAATCAGTAAACTCGCTTGCGCCGCAAAGGTGAAAAACACTACAGCAGCGGATTGGTTATCCAAACAGGTGATATGGCAAATTTACCTACCACCACCTAAACAAATTAACTTCTCGCATTTTGATGTCAGCGCACCTAATGAGGTTCATTAGGCTGATATATTTTTTCTGCCGCATGATGGTGTTTACAAGTATGCACAAACCGTAGTTGATGTTGCGAGTAGATACAAACAAGCAGAACCTCTAAGGATAAAATCATCAACTGAAGTGGCTTTTGCGTTTGAAAGGATTTATCGAAGGTGTCCTCGAGATGCAATGCATCTTCGACAACATTGATATCAACCAACACAATATCATTTAATACGAGAATTTGCTTCTCATTTTGTCCTGGAATATCAGCTTCGATATTTTGTCTTTGTGTATCCTTGGGTCTATAACACAATGGTACTGGAAGTGTTGCAAATGTTTCTTTGTGTGTGTTAAATAACTTCATCTGAAGTGTATCTCTGACTATCTTTCTACTTGCCACTATCAAATCTTTTGGTCTCCATGCTTCCCAGAAATCATTTAATGGGGTTTCCGAAATTATTTCACGTGCTATTTCACACTGGATTCTATCCGGTTCTAATCTGATTAGTTTCTTGAACTCGCGTAATTGTTTATCAAGTGATCTATGATCAGTACTAATTTCTTCATAATAGTCTACAAAATTCTTCAGCCAATTGTGTGGGGATAAACCGACAAATGGTGGTGGTTGACCATAATCGCCACACATTATCACTTTTGTATTCGCTAGCAATAACCAATCGAGAAACCTTTGTAATGCATCTAACGACATTGTGCATATCGCATCCCAAATAATGACTTCAGGAATATATTTCTCACCCATTCGATCAGGAGTCCATTCGTCACCTTTCCATCGAAAACACTGTGATAAGTGCAAGCATTATTTCCTCGCTGTTTCATCTCTCTTGCAAGTCTGTGTGTTGGTGTTAGAACAATCATGTTTGATTTCCCTCGAAATAATTCGATCGCACGAGTCGTCCTCCCTGACCCACCACAGCCGTTTAAATAACTGGTTTTATATCTACATATTGGATCGGAAAACGACGGTGCATTAGATAGTTCTGATATCTGATTATTTTTCAAAAGATCACGCAGTATTTCCTTTTTAATTCGCCATGATCACCAACTCTCGTCTGAATTAGTGAATTCAGCCACTGCTTCTTTATGTTTTACGTCTATATAAAATGAATCAGTGGCGACTCTAACTGCGGTGTCAGGAAATCTATTTATCATCGAAAGTAAATTAATAGAAGCATAAGCCAGCATAGACGACCGTAAGTAAGTATATTGAGGATTTTTTTCCATCTGTGTAAGTAACAATTGTACCTAATTTGGTTCCATCGGACAAGAAAGCGTCTTTACGATAGACGTATATACCCCTAGATGTTACATCTGCGATTATAAAATAGTATTCAACATCATCTATAATCAACCGCAAAGAATATCGTTTGTGGTCGTATTTTCCACCTTGTGTGAACTTACCAATTATTCTTCTACCAAAATCTTTTGCGTGTTTATTTCTAACTTCAGAGATTTCATTGGACCATTTCACGATATATTCTGCGTCAAGATCGGGGAACTGTTTTTTGTTTTCGGTGATTATACTATGTAGACTATCGTGTTTGTTTCCGATATGATATAATTGCTTCACTGACAATCAGCAAAATCGGCATTTTAGAATCAATCATATACCGTAATAACACTATTGGCATCCAGTGCTTTTCAGAGATGTGTCTACCAAACCAAACATAACAACACGGATGAAGTCCTTTAGGCAATTCATATGATAACTCACTAGCGAATCCAGTTAAATCAAAATCGGGCAGTGGTCCATTAATCGAAACACGGGCCATCTCATGTGTGGGATGTCCAAATCTTTTGAAGTACTCAGAACACTCTCCATACCCGAGAAAACTCCATGGATAACACCCAATCATATCAACCGAAATAATACTTTTGGGGTCGTATTTTGTATTCCATAATCCACCATGGCCATAAGCAACGCAGCTTGATTCGATATCTGAGAGAAATTCTGCGCGTGTTGGTTTCCATAGATTTCTCTTTCTTGTGAAATGAGCTGCAACTGACGGAATTGTAAAACAGTTTTTTAATTATTCTTCGTCGTTATCTGTTGAAAAACCACTAGCTAGTTTTCTTATCTCGTTGTGGAGGGCTTCAATACGGTATAATTCGTCATTGGGTCTCACAAATTGATCGAATTTACCCTCTTCGTCTTCAAAACTGTGAAGTAACCTCACTGACACAGGATCGCTTTTACTTAACTCGTAAATAAAATAAAATAAATTTCCCCCAGAGTTCTTTGGGGGTAGATATTTTATGGTTCTATCCCGCGGAAATATTGTTACCGCAGGTGTCATCGCGTGTTCATTATGGTCAATAATTTTGATTGGAGCTCCTTTTGATTTATATTTCGATTCGTGTAATACCTCTCCTGTTATCGTCATAACGGTTATTCGGAATCTTAATGATGTTTCTAATTTGGCTATATCTTGAATTGTTGCTTCGCTCTCCTTCACTGTTAATCCCCATTCATTTATTTTTTTGTGTCTTAGATCCGTCAATTTGTTTCCACGCAACGCATTTGTAAAATGCTCTATTATTCGTTCTGCTACAGAATTGATTCTTGACGAAGTCAACGGTGACAGTTTCATGGGTTTTAATTTTTCAATACTCGGTTTATCATTTATCGGATAGATTCCATAAACAACCGCGGTTACAGGGTAGGATCTCTCGTAATACGGTTTGTCAATCCCAGTCAGAATTCCTGGTTTGGAATCCTGACTCACAGTGACAATTCTTTTATCTTTCAGGATGGGTTCGAATTCGTCGCGTATAATCCAATTCCCAGTTTCTGTGCGGATAATGAATTTCACTCTAAAAAAAATACTTCTTCTTGTCAAGATGTGAGAATATCACTGCTGCTCTTTCGTCGTTCATGGTAGCATCAACACTACCATCAATTCGAAATGTTGACCAAAAGTGAGATGCTCCATTGCGCTTGAATTCATTAAAACCATCATGGATTCTACCTATCATTCTTCTGTCACTTATTAGACTCTTTGGTACATCGGTGGAGACTCTAACGAGATTGAATTCAACATTTTTCCAAGGCTTAATTTTCTATAATCTCTCGAACTCCTCCATATTATAATTAAAACAAGTATTTAAATAAGGAATTTATTATATAATGAATCATTGCAAATGGCTTATGATAGGATCAGTAACCGCTTATGATAGGATCAGTAACCGCTTGTAACAAATCATGCAGAAATGAATTCTGTGGATATCATTTACAAAACGTACGTCGTGGAAGCTTAGGGCCCTTAACTTGCATACGATGTGGGGTAGGTGTGTGTGGTAAGTCGCAGTTATGTCTGAATTGAGGTGGTAAGCGATACAGAGAGCTAAATCGCTATTATTATAAAAGAATCAAAGATTCCATCAAAGACTCCATCAAAGATTCCATCAATGACTCTGACTCTGTCAAGAATAAAATCATAAGAACACCTCAAGACTACATTGATAGATTCCCAAGTAATAATTAAACCAAATAATGAATTAGACAAATAGTATTTAGTTGTTAAATGAACCAAGAATTTCAACCACAACCCGTGATTACCAATTATAAAGCATCTCGTGACGGTATTGTCAGACACAGCAGACTGAAGAAACCATTAGGGACGGACAATGATATGGAGTATTTGATGTTTACTGTTGGAAAGAAAATGTATCTTAATCACATATTTGCTTTCGAATGTTTTTATGCATTGATAAAAGATGGATTAGTAGTTGATTATATTGATGGATATCCCCAAAATAACAGATTGGATAATTTACGAGCTATCACACAAAGTCAGAATATCAAATGGGGAGAAGACTGGAAAAAACTCAAAAAATGCAAGACCCCTAAAATCATTTAATACATCAACTATCAAAGAAAGAGTATTTAAACCAATGAATGAAGCCGGTAGATATTTTGATATTTGTAGAGCCTCAGTACGAAAAGTAGCAGAACGAATATATCAATCAGCGATTAGCAAGAGAATCGGACATAGAATTCAATTTACATATGTCTGAATTCTGTTTTGTATTGTATATATGTAACAGCAAGGGAAAAAACTCATGTGGTCTTGTGGATACGGCTTTGAAACAACGATAACTCTTTTGTTGTAGTCACGTATCTCAATGGCATTTTTTGATGACTCATAGCCCGACTGAATGGCTTTTTTTGTGTGTATTGGTTTGACTAGAAAATTTATAATTTTGTCTACGATTTTTAATTACAGTAAAATCTACAATTGATATACGATTTTTATCTACAATTCGTTAAATTCTTTACGACATATACAGCAGTTTAGCGATATATCGTATTCAAAATTATTGACTTGTAGATCTCGAATATTAGCGTATTCCATACTCGGTTGGATCTCGTCCTGGGACCCATCGTTCGAATCTCGTGTCAGGCATTATTGTCAACGGTACCGATCGGAAGGTTTTCTATATAATTGGGGCTTTAAGCCATTCGAAATTCAAACCGTGAAACCACTATACGTCACACACCGTCACACGGTGTGAATATGTTTTTGCATTCAACCCGGGTGGGTTTTTTGGGGGTATGGTGGTTTCAGTTTGAATGTAGAACAGCCCCGTGTGTATATGATGTGTGTTCACCTATAATCCATTGTTATATGTTGTATTGTCTTGTGTTGTCCTATTTGTATATATCATATCATTTCATTGTAATACCATATAATTTCATTGTAAATACCATGTCATTTCATTGTAAATACCATTATGTATATACTTGTAAATACCGTGTATATATTTATATATCTATATGTAAATGTGACGTCCATTCATCAAGCATACCATCTTGGAGTTCTAACCCGTTATTTGACGAGTTGGATCTCCTCTCGGAGATATTAATGTAAATATTTATATATCAAAAATGAAAACGGGTCAAAATTGACCCCAATTTTTTTGTTTATCATATTAGATATATAATATTTCATATAAATGAATGTAGAAAATACGAAAGTCATTATTAACGTGATTTCAAATTTGAAAAATCAAGGAATTCCATTGTCAGATAAATTAGATTGTAATCGGATTTTTTATGATTTTCAAGATATTGATGATAGCGCTCGGAATAATAAATATGTGTTATCGAAATCCTATTCTTTTATAAAGAGAATTCAACACGCTATTTCTGACTCCATCGCATATAACAATGACATCAACAAGTTCGTCCCGTTATTCACTGATGTCGAAGGGTCAGAAGTGATTTAAGGCAACAATATGAAATCAAACGCACAATTAACTCGAAAATCAAAACAATAAAAGAGATTATCCGCCAAAATGAAAGTCCCCTCCCCCGATTGCCTCAACACAGTGAATGAAATTCTCACCATGGATTGATACCATACTTGTTGCAAGTATGAGTATATACAGGTACGGAACAGAAATTCTATAACCCCATTGATTAAATCACCAAGATAAATAATTCTATAGAAAGGTATGCGCTTACTCGCATAGAACGAATTTGTATAGACAGGTAAGATAGTATTTGGTGATTTATCACTACGCGGAAGTATGAACACAGTGTCGGGGGGTTGTTTTCACTTACAGTTTAGATCGTATATTATATTTATAATGGTAAGTGAAGCCTTAACAAATAAATCAGCACGCGAACAATTAGCTGCGATTAAGAAATTTATTCAGATTCGTGATTCCGTTCGAAATACGCTCCAAACGAGACAAGAATTTCAAACTACCTTTGACAACGGGAACCGAACAATTATTCAAACCAATAACCACTGCAACGGGGAAAGTCGTATCGACCACTGAAAAAGCCATATGGGGAGATATTCCTGAGGAACAACGAGGGAAAAAGCTGGCCCTTCTTCCTGTGCTTGAAAAAAAACAAAACAAAGAGATCCAAGGAAGCAAAGGAATCTTTAAAAACACTTCCTGGTGATATAGCCCCTGCACGACTTCAGGAACAACAAGAACAACAGGGAGATATTATTTAAGAAGAAGAAGAAGAGGGTGATATTAAAGAAGAAGAAAGAAAAGGTGATATTGTTAGTGGACGAGTTGCATTCAATGATAAATTCTTTTCGGATAAATTAGATGAAATAAGAAATATTAGATTCAATTCTAATAAAGAAATATCCGAAAAAAAAGTATATATAAGATGATTATAATCTCCTTGATGAAAACTCGTGGAATAATGGATTCTATCGTGTGTTTACAGGTGCATCTAGGGTATTGAAAAAGGATAAAACATATAGAGAATTTATGGATGAAATAAAAAAAACCTAAATCATCTACAGAGAAGTAATCAGATCCTGGATTTCTTAGATTACTAGAACAATCAAACCTTTTTGATATACAATACCCCTCTTTGTAGGGTGCAACTGGTATCACTAAAAAAAGGGATTTTCTTAAAGTGGAACTCCAAGGGGGGTTTCAGGCAGTGGTCTAGTTCGTTGTCCTATTAATATTCTCTGGGATATATCACGATTAGAAATTCTCTTAGGAGAAGACGAGCTAGAAATAACTCACCGGAAATAGTTCATGAGGCAGCTGATATCTGCAGAAATGTTAGAAAAGTTATCTATGGAGCGAAGCATACAGTAGCACTCGTTCGAAAGGGTAGTGATAATGACGCAATCTGGCGTGGGGCTGGTGTTGCTGCTGGTAAAGTCATTATATCAAAACTATCATTGTGGATGCCAGTAATGACTCCATCAATTACCATGGAAGAAAGATTACTTTCATTTATGGATCATGGAGGAAAATCATTGCTATCATGGCTAACAACAACAACGGATACCATGGATTCTAATATTGATGGTACACTTACATGGCACCTGGTATCGAAACAAGGTGTTTCAGCTCCGCGTCATATATTTATTGTGTTACAGGATAAAACGCGATTAAACTCTCAGGAACGCAGCCATATGATATTTGATCCATTGGGTGTTAATGAAGTATCATTGAGAATAAACGGACAACAAGAACCATCCGAGGATATACTATTTGATTACGGAACCAACCAGATAGCACGCGCGTATCATCATTTGTTGACATTTATGGGACGCGATAATAATGTGGATACTGGTCTGCAAATATCACAGTTGGATTTTAGAAAACTATATCCCATCTACTACTTTTCGCTGAAACATCTTGACATAACCAGATAATCCGTAGTTGACATACACTTCAGAGCTCGTGTAGCTCGTCCGGTTCTAGGTGGTGTTGTCACTATCCCAAATTACAGAGCAGTTGCTGTCATACTCAGTGACAAATCAATGCTACTCTAAGGTGCTGGTGGACGAATGAGAGTTGTTGATGCACCAGTGGAAAATATGTAATGTAACAATTAGATCAATCTGTTATTAAATAAACTTTCATATAGTCATGTTAGTGTTACGTTAACTCCTGGTCAAATTAAGAAATTACAATCGGAATCAGCTAAAAAATGTGGAACCACAATATCGCTGAAGCACAATCAGATGTCTGGTGGTCAGAATAATCATTGACAGCTCGTCAGATGAAACACTTTAATGATGCCATCAAAGACAAAAAAGGTGTACAGGGTTGATTGCGGCCGCGGCCCCAGCGGTAGCAAAAGCCGCCGCGCTAGGAGCCGTTGGTACAGCGGCAGGGATGGCACTAAAAAAAGCTACCGGGTAGGGATACGAAAAAAAGAAACGATCAAGAAAGGGTCTAAGACTACCAGGAACTCCATATTCATGGTACAGCCGAAACGGCCTGAGACTAGGAACAGTTTACTAACAACAATAGTTCCCATGTCAAATTTTGATTTACTCGATGCTGCTAAAAAAAACTAGCGATAGAAAACTTTAGAGGTGTCTTTATGATAAATCAATTACCACAACAACCAAATAAGACTGAAACAGGTATCATTAATCTCGATAACAGCACCGGACCCGGAACTCACTGGGTTGCATACGCGATTGATTCGCGCGTGATTGTATATTTCGATTCATATGGGTTAGCACCGCCTAAAGAATTTATCTGTTATATAAACCGCTTAAAAACTCCTATCTGGTATTCCACGCTACCAACACAGAAAATGAATGACCCACCAATATGCGGGATAGCAGTATTATATATCCTCGGCGCTATTTCATCATCGGGAAAACCACCACATAAATCCGTATACGAATATACGTGTAATCGCTTTTTAGAGAGAAATTATATAAAATAACATGATTGATATTTGGGAGAAATCTTTATCAAACCTGAAAAAACCCACCGCGGAAATATCTGCAAAATAATTATCGATGATGAAATATCTGAAATGTTAAATCTCGCAAGTGTTGATCCAACTGAAATTGTTGTATTTCATGATCGTCAGGGTAAATTGAAAACTAGTAATGTTTCCCTTGATGATAGTTTAGTTAACAAACGCGACGCAGTAGAAGATACTATCGCGTTGTTTTCCAAGGAGGTTAAACTCAAAAAGGGTGTTCTCATTTCAACTATTGTGGATAGAATTCACAATTTAGGACCATTAAAAAACTACGCGATGAATACGACGACCATATAACTAAATTCGATCGGTTTTCTGAATTACAAAGAAGTATGATTGACAATATTGACAAACCTCTATTAGATTTCTTTGTAAATCCACCGGTGACCAAAGTTGCGATCCGATTATGACGCTCATATCTAATAATTTACTACGTTACGTAAAAACTTTAAAAAAAACGATAATGCCGTCGATAATTTGTTTGGTACAAATGCTAAACAGATCTCACTGGTATTATCACGAAAATCGATGAAATAACAACGATTAATCAGCAAATAGAAGTTGTTCGCGAAGATATTAAAACGACCAACGATGTCATCAAGGATGATCTACCGATGATGATAAAAAACTTGAAAAAATAAAAATCCCGCACGAACAAAAACATATCGTAAATAACGTGTACGCGATCCAACACGGATCATTTACGTGGACACCATCCATTACCATATTAAATATCACCGCGGCCGTGAAAGATATTTATCGATTAACACTAGTGTCGTCGACTCAATTTAATATTTCATCATCGAGTTCATCTGGGGTCAACAATATGATATCAACGATCATCGACAAGGAAACTACTGAACGATTCACAATAGCATCCACTGATAATAATTTGGCTAGGGTTTCAGTAACATGGTATGTGGAATTCGTAGCGGATTTAAGTAAACAACTGAATTAAAAATCCATAGGATTTAAAACGCTGGCGAATTTAACGCCAGCAATTTTAAATCTATTATAATAAATAAAATGTCATCATTGGCAACGTCACAACAGTATCGCTATGATCATTTCAGAGAATTTCAAACTAAACTCAAAACACTCACTGAGGAGTACCAAACAAAAACTAAAAAAATACAGACGAAGAATCACCGCAGTTGATGTTACCGTGTACTCGCTATCAGGTGTAATCACCGGAGCCGGTATAATACTCTCCTCGGTGACAATGATTTCCCCGATAGCTGTTCCAAATTGTATATCCACGGCGACAACAATTATTTCAATAATAACAAAAAAAAAATATCATCATGTAGCCAGCATAAACTGCAGGATTACGTAGTTAAGTTCCATGTTGTGTCAACCGCATACTCGCAATTATCCTCGATGATATCGTCCTCCCTCGATGACACATTAATATCAGATAGTGAGTTTTCACCGATGGTACGTGTTTATGATTCGGCGATGTCAAAATTAGAAAAACAACAGGAGTATAATAACCCTGAATTCACTGTGAAGTTCCCTACTGCGGTTCCAGTCAAGGAAATAGCACTAGCAAAATTACGAGTATACCATAGTTGGCCAGATCAGTACCATTCGGTGGTCAACAACCGAATAATTCCCTGGTGTTTGCGTGTAAGAATAAACAAGACGGGACTCCAGACTGGAACGTTGTTTCCATACCATCTGGGTCCTACCAAATCGAACAAATCAATAACGAATTACAACGCAGAATAAAATCAATTACTTGAAAAGAATCGAAAATCGCTTTAACGGTTCATGAACCAACACTATCATCTGCCATTGAGATAAACTCACCCGGGTATTGCGTAGACATCTATCAGAGTTCTATAAGAACCGTGCTAGGATGGCCTGAAATACCACCTCGGACATCTTATCCAATACCACCAGAACCACAAAATTCCGACCATAATTCTGATAAGAAATCATATCATGATGTAATGATATCATACCATGCAAATTTAGGAGTTTTAGATTTCTTTACTGGGCGGATAGAAGAACCAAGCGGTGGATGGTTTCAACCAATTCAACGTAAAATTAATGAACACTTTAAAAAAAATAAATAATGAATCTGAAATACATAGAAATATATGTGCAGGAAAAACTTTCCAAAGAATCCCCGCGAGATGAGAACATCAAATACATAGAAATATGTATTCAAATTATCGCTGATATGGAAGCATTTAATTTATGGATTATTCAAACGGTCTTAAATGCTGTAAATCCTAAATCAAGAACAGAATTTGCAAAAACATATAATATACGCGTAGAGAATATTTCAGCATTTAAACTTCCCGGGTATAATGTAGATCAATTAAAAAAAATCTAAAAACGATCTCCTCGATGAATACTTTCCACGAATACTCGCTGCATGGAAAAAATGCCACAACAAACAACTATCCTCAAACATAATAATGACCCAGAAGGTGGTGGTAGGTATATTGATCCTCAAAACGTCAATAAATCCTCAGTGATTGCAGTGAATTTAGTATGTGATGTTATCGAAGGAAGTTATCAAATAAATCTCGAAAAATCAAATGAAGCCCAGCAGGGATATATTTTATACTCATTTGCACCAACAGCTCCACCGGGATTTTTAATCATTGAGGATCCAACTAATCCAGTCTATATGCAATGTCATAATGATTCCTTAACGAGAATTAATTTCAAACTCACTAACCAGTCCAATAATCTGAATGATTTACGAGGTGAGATTTTACAAATTAGTCTGTTTGTGAAATCCTAAAAGGATTTTCGTCTTAAGACTTTCATAATAAAATAGACCCCCCCCCCCAATAGCAGCAAAGAGAGCGCGACAACGACTTTGCGTCTCCAAAGGAAACTTTTTTTCCGATTTTGGAGGAAGCCTTGGTTTGCCAAAACAACGCTTCTATAAAGTTGTCCGATTCGCTCTCTCCTCTTCTGCTATGGAGGTAAAAAATCTTTATTCGATTTTGGAGTAAGCCTTGGTTTGCCAAATAGACGCCTCTATAAAGTTGTCCGATTCGCCCTCTCTGCTGCTTGTCTATATGATGTAGTTTTCTTGTTATGTCTCTCCTCTTTATTCGGAAGCACTATTGGATCATTTGGTGGTTTTTTGTGCCCATTTGGTGCTCTTTTATGTTTTCCTTTATATTTATTTTAGCTCTTTCTTCATATCTTAACTTCTTTTGCTGATTTTGAGTTGATTTACTATCTCTTGCATTATTAGATGTTACTTTTATGTGCTGATTATGGCTCACATTTTCCGTTATGTTAATCCGATCATTCCGTGAAAGTGGCGGGAAATCTTTGAATGTAAACATAGCGGGATCATTTCCAGACGAATTTGCTGGAACAGCTCTAGCAGGCTCTGTGTGTATTTTTCTTTGTCCATGTACTACATTTTCTTGGTCAATACATGGAGAGATGTCATGTCTACTCTCCATGTATGCTGATAGTTCATGAATGTCATGATTTTCTTTCATTTGCAACTCACTTTTCTGCAACTTCCTTTGTCAGACTGATTGTATAAATTGTATCTGACTTTCCCTCAATACAGCTGATCTTTTTCATGATCACATTTAGATGTTGATGTACACGAGAAGATAAATCTTTTATCTCCCCTTCCCGGGTTGGCATCTAAAAATACATCCTCTCTATTATCAATGATTATTTGTTTGGCCTTTAATTTCAGTTGTATGTATGTATGTATGTATGTATGTATGTATGTATGTATGTATGTATGTATGTATGTATGTATGTATGTATGTGTCATGTAATATGCTATGCGGTTTCCTTTTGAAAATATCCAATGTTGTATGCAACGTGCTATGGAAGTTTTAACTTTAAAATGTATATTTATAAAATTGGTACAAAGATGTTTATCCACGAAGAAACCTTCTGTATTATATACTTCATAAACAGTCCTATTACTTTACCATTGGTGACAATAGTCACTATCCATCTATGTTGGACTTAGTTAAACGTGTTAATTGCTTCCTTATATAGTAAACACATGTTATCATTCGATTAATTAATTATGGATACTGCTAATTAAAATGACTACTGAGACGCGGACCGCTGATCAAATCCAATATTGGATGGTCATCAGCAGATCACGATCTCATCAAAATACAAATATCTATTATGCAAAGTAAACTTACAAAATTGGAAGAAAACAAAGATATAAATGGAAAGAAGAAATATGGAAACTAGATTTGATCTTTAAAACAATATTTAAAAAATGGAACGCTAGTAATCGCAGAGTGGTGGTGTTGATGCGAGATACAAACATATAGGTGAACAGGCAGACATACAGACTGGCAGGCAGACGGACAGAGATTAACCCTTGGCACAGTCTAACAGCCAGAAAAGTATCGTTCTCGTTTTTCTACTCTTAATTGCATTGTTTTATATGATTCTCTTAATTTAATGAAAACATAGCTGCTCCAAATTAATGTATATCCTGTTCTGATGTAATATACAAGACCATTGGACCACAATACCCTGACAACAGCCATGATGTACATTGCACGTGAATATATCTGGCTTACCTTTTGATTATGGTATTTTCAGCTTTCATTGATGTATTAGGTCATGCCTTGGTAATACAAAGGTCCGTTGAGTTACTTTTGCCTTACTATTCAATCCCATTTAGAAAAACAGCTTTTCTCCATGTCCAACGAGAATCACTCCCAGTACATGCGCATACTCATGGCAGTAGCGATGCATGCACACATGCACTGTGATCAGGTTTTGTTTATTAAATGACCGACGTGTACATGTTAAATGAAACTTTGAAATATGTTTTGTTTCAGTTGTGTTATTTCTATTTAAAAAAAAACGGTAATCATTCCGTGTTTGTAGATTTTAAAACGGGTATCGCCGGAGTATTACAAATGAGTCTGCCCTATCTCATGTGGTATATGATACTCTCACAAGTGCGGACATCCTTCGACACACGACCTTTGTTCAAATGTTAATTTTCAGTTAATAACAAACGTATCATGTTTGGTATGTTGCTGTATAAATGTTAGTAAGTAGTAGTTCAATTTAAGTGGAAAAAAGATACTATCTTTTTTATTTCTTTTTATTATGGGTCTCATAGACGCATGCAAATAATTACCAACATTTTGACTTTGTGTCTTTATGAGACATAGTCTATTACTTAAATATGATATATATATATATATATATATATATATATATATATATATATATATATATATATATATATATATATATATATATAAGACTGGAGTGTTCGAATATCAGATGTTGTCCGAAAACAGACCTGGTCTTGTAGGTTTCTCAGTCGATACTTTATTTCAAAGTCTCTGTGTGAAATATACACTGATATACTGATGTGCCTTTACACAGCAGTCAGACAACGAATTGGCATCGTGACTATCAGACTGCCTTATCAAACACAACTGCGTTGTAAATCGAAAGAATCTGAACCTGTATGCGTTTCTATACATTTGTTGCAGTAAGCACAATTTATATATACTCGAATAAACGACTGTGAGTGATAGCTTCTCGAAAAGACCCAATTGTTCCTAATTGTAAAGTAGCATGACTAAAAACAGTTTGAAGATTTTAAGAATGGTACAGTCTTTATATCAAATGTATTTATTCACATGTTGAATGAATCTTCCGCGATGATAATAACGTATAGTTCATGCCAAGTTATGTCAATAGGGACAGTTCAATATTTTCTTGTTTACTCTTCAGAATATATGAATACAAAAATTCATTTATATAGTTATACGAGTTATTACTGAATTAAATGCGTAAATATTATCAAAACAAAAGATAATGCGGAGTTTGATATTTCAATATCACGTGTTGGTATGATTTTCTGATCGCTGATAAAAGCCATCTAGGCACATGTAATGAATTTTGTTTTAAACTGACAAAATTTAGAAATGGTTTGTTTTAACAAATGACGTATGCAAATCGATTACTTATTATTACACTCATGTTAAAGATGGTATTTATATGCTGCAATTAAGTGAAAACTATCTGAATGCAATTATCATATGGTACCAAAAAGGACTAAATTGTAACATACATCGAAAGACCTGCTGTGCATATCAGATCACCACGATATATTAGACAGTCATGTACAGTACTTACTGTGGTGAATCACATCTGACAATACATCGCACGCCTATTTTCTATCATAGACTGACATACTGCTTTAACCCTTGCATCAACATTTGTAAGTTACACAGTGAAATGTTCTGAACAACTAAACTGTTTAACACGTTGTACAATATTTTAATGCGTCTATATTTTGAATGTCATATATGCAAGTCTGTTAGTTTAGAGAAGAGACTTGTTTTTATTTTCGCTGAATGTGGTTCACAATATTCTAAACAGACATAGTGATCTTATTTTATTATAGTGTAGCCAATTATACAAATCAATTCCCATACAGTGTTTCAGTAAATAGTGGCGGCTTTATCAGCGTGACGTTTGATTTTTCAAGGAACGTATCTGGAGATCTATCATACCCCCACCAATGAAAGCAACAACAAGTTTAAACCGTTTAAAAATCCTCTGGTGCTAACGAGTCAAAATTGGAGATTAGTATTAATTTATGAGTATGAACTTTGTTTTTTTAGTCCACTGCCTTCACGTAGTTATGCTTCAAACACATTTTCGTTAAAATATATTGCTTAAAAGATGTCAAGGAAAAAGTTGCACATGTCGAAAAGAATTGGTTTCTAGTCAGGTGAAAATTTTACTCACATTATGGGACTGAATCACATTTATTAGAGCAGTTTTTCAAACATATCGGACTTGTTGGAAATTAATGTAGTAGTAATAGCACCCTAAGGATACATGACTATTTATTAACAAGTTCATGTTATAACACACTGTACTAACACGGCCTGGAACAGTAAATGTGAAAAAAGGTATACCACGACCAGTATATTTAAACATCTCATTCGCAAAATGATATTCTATTTAACAGTTATTGCAATTTTTGCTAGACCATACGGCTTTCGATCTCTTTAGTTAATTCTGGATGGGTGGTTATATAGTTTTTGTTTTTCGTGGTCACGACATCCAGCTCATTTTTATTCGTCTTTGAATATGACTAATTATCATACACGTATAACATATAAGATGATTCAAAATGTATTTTCCCAAATAGTCAATTAAAATAAATTTGATATAATATTTAACACAAAATGTGAGATGCAGCATCTTGCAAACCTTAAGACATTTATCATCCAACTTTTCATTTAGTCCCAGTTAAACATTATTCTACACATCCATGACAATGTTTCTTAGAACAATGTGTATGGTCAAGATGTTTTGATTCAAACAACAAATTATATCAAGAGTCATGGAAAATAATGCATCGACGATCAAAACATCTGTACACTATATCAGTCATGAACTGTAATGGCATTTATTTAATTTGTATGAACATTATTTAGATAGAAACAAAACAAGTTTCTAGATTAGCACAGGTTTAAACGGTACTGTGTAGTCATGTAGACATGTAAGGTTGTCAGGGTACCTTGCCGGTAGAGACAGCTCGGCACAGTCTTCATAAATAGCTGCAAATAAAGTATACTAATTTCAACAGAAGGCAAATAATAAAAATTTCAGTTATATTTTTAGATTTAAGGTTTCTATGCATAGAAAACATATGTTTGTCGCACAACGTCCTTAGACCAGGAGACGATTTGTTTATAAAGAACGAAGTCTTCATAAAACATAGTAGAGTTATTTTTTTTTTACAAGACCGTTTTGTTTTCAAAACTGTTTTATTTTCAAGTATTATTCAGCATAACTGAATCTTGAGGTGTCCTCCTTTTACATTTAAAAGAAATGAACTCCTGTTAATATTGTCATTAGGATTAGACAGTAAGCGTTTAATCAAAATTTGTTTGATTGCTTTGAAGATCACATACGTTTACTTCATTCTTGTGTGTTTCATGACTTTTGTCACTTTCCGGTGTCCATTGTTTTAGATTCTGGCACGAACCATCTCGGCCAATAAAACTCGTTACAAGACCAAATATTGTGTATCCGATACATATGTATTAATTTACATTTTAATCAAATGTATGTATAGTACGATAGCATGAACGATACTAGTACCTAAGGACGGATTTATAAGGAATATGTGCTTGACAACTTGAAATGTTGCTTTCTATACCGTCTTATCTCAAGTCATTTTCAGTTGTCAGAAAACGGTGACTTAATTCCAAAATCATCTTATTGTCACGTATTAGCTTTACTCGTTTATGCTGTGTATTTGCCATCATCTGTAGGAAGCATCAACCGGGCAAAGCAGGATGCATTAATGTTTACCATGAATCAATTTCTACTTGCGGCAAATGGTATGGGTGGATCAAAAAGAGAATAAAGTAAACTTTCAAAGCAAGGTGAAATGATGGTTTGCGATTTAATGCTTTGTATCCCGGAAAAAATATTAAAGCCATGACTAACACAATAATGCTATTTATTATTAATTTATATGCCAGATAATCGCTTTTGAAATGCGGAAATGTCACGTAAAATAGATAAATTTTGGCTATCTGTTTAAAAGTATATATTAAAATTTGATGAATTGAAATAAATCATTTACAAGAAAAATCACTTGTCTCACCGAATAGGATGCTGGTGGTGGGTGTTCAAGACGTTGAGAGCCGGCTACATTGCTTTGCATAGCCCAGCCAAAAGCATTCAATTCCCCTTTGTTGTACAGGAGAAAGACTGGGAATAACTCGTTGCAAGGTTGATCAACGCTCAAGTTGTACCAATAGTGGACACCTAACCGAGAGAAGAAAACAATATGTCTTAAAACGAAAACAAGAATGAACTTTGTAAAAACACATATGTCGTACTATTTTACTCAAAATAATAATTGTAATGTATGGCCCTGCACCTTTCACAGAGCTTTTAAAATCATCACAATGATCAACATGATCATGTTAGGTATAGTTGTTTGTACTTTTTTGCAATTTTCCTGATAGTTATTTTCTTTGCTTTGAATCAAATTTAGTTGCATATTAAAAATAGTTGACACAATCTAAAACATATCCGTATAGTCAATGTTTTTGTATGGTAATCTTGAAAAGTAACGAAGTGCCGACTGGCATCAAAATAAGGTCTAGTATTTATCATGTAGAACTTCTCCATACATAAAGCTGGTAGCGAATACTCAATACTTTCATTTTGGATCCTAGACTTTTATCTACTTAAAACAATCAGTTCGGTTTCATTATATCCTTTGTACCATTTGATTCAGATGACTAAATCAAAGAGGAGATTAAGACCGTGTGGAAGAAGGAGTAGTAGAAGAAACGTAACATCTGGATCTATCCTGGGCCAAGTACTAAATTGTTGCATCATAATTCCCCGTTTGATTAATTTTGACAAAGGTTCACAGCAATAATTGCTTTATCATAGTTTCAATGTATCATAGGCAGATTTGCTTTTACAAATGTTTAATGGATATTATTTTAATTATTTAAATAAGATTTTTCGTTATATTTTTCTCTCTAAACATACATTATTCCGTTGTCAAATGGCGCAATAGCCATGGTGCAAGATAATGTCAGTGTGTATTCCCTTGTTCATCTTGTTTTAGTTTCTAAATTTAGATTACGTGATTTATTTAAATGCAATGTGCTGAAATTAATTCTCTAGTGAATAAAACAGGGGTTGAGATAGATGCTCTGGCTTTGTATGATATAGTTGGGTTTTTCTTTGCAGGTGAGTCAAGTTTATGATGGAGACAGGTTACCGTATTATAAAAATTATTTTGATGATTGCTGTGATTCATATGTAATTTACAGTGTGTTGTTGACTTTATTTGATTATTGCCATGTTCTTCTCTCCTTGGTTTTGTAATGACAAATAGTATCATACAAAATGTATTTAAATTTATGTTCAAGGCACAATCTTGCTTACATTGCGATAGAATGTTCCTTTGAAAGTGTTCATATTCTCTATATAATATTGTGTCAGAGGTCATGTGATTTTCAGTATATCCTTTGAAAGTGTTCATATTCTCCATATAATATTGTGACAGAGGTCATGTGATTCTCAGTATATAGAATAAACTAGGTAAAACATTATGCATTCCAGTTTTATGATCATTCTGTGGAATAACTTGTAGTTTCCTGTGTATATAATCTGCAATAATTCTTTATTAAAATTATTAATTGGAATTACAGAGTGCTCATTGATATTTTGGAATTTATGGCAAGTTTCCGATTATTGAGGACTCGCTCAAATCCGTTCAGGATTATTTTATTGTGGTATATCAAGACAGTCAAGATTATTGGAATTCATTCGGAACATTCTAAACATTTGAACAAGTGTTTTAACATGTCGGATTATTTTGGGTTTAATTCACAATTATATGGTATCGTTTATATATGGTATCGTTCACCTTTTAACTTAGAGAAATATATGATCTTTCAAGTTTGCTTAGACTTTTCGTTTGACATTACTGCAGTTCCTTGATTGAAGAACATAAGATCGTAATAATTATTACTACATGGCAAATCGTCAACATAAAATATAGCACATTTCAACGCATGAACATGCTGCATTTAGTGTACTAGGGTATTATTAGTAAGTCCTGAATAATAGTTTGATGTGTAACAAAGTGCTTATTTAGTAAATAGTATTTCAGTGCGTACAATCAAAACACATACAAAACTGCACCACTTTTAATTTAGATTTTCTAATTCTAAAAGACTAATTTTATTTTACCTTTAGCTATAGTGCTAATGCACTTGAAAACTGCTCCTAAAACTGCATGGCAGCTTTCAAAATTATCTGCCCATCAGTAAATCAATTGGAGCTATATCGGGGAATTCTGTCGGTTAAGGTCATAGTTGACACTGTGGTCTTTCATAAAGACCATTATAATGTCTGATTTGTCTGCTGCTGTCTTGTAACGGAATAGATAACGCCTCGGGTTATTGGGCGCAAAGTATTTTGCATACTTAGGCAAAACTTTGGAGTCGAAACGATATCCAGTGACACAAGCAGGGTCAATCACAAGTATTTTTGCATATAAAATAAGGGTGTATACAACATTCTTGCGAATCCACATACGTCGAGCGCACTGTGGTCTCGACTCGTTTTCAGTGATCCATATTTAATTTCTCTTTGGTTCATAAGAGTAAATCTAAATATATTTATTATGTGTTAATATTTTCATAATTGATACATTTCTATTAAATTTATCCCAATCCTCATTGTGAAGCAACATGTGGAAAAAAGACTAGAAATACTGTGAATTTTCGCGGCATACCAATGTAAGCGGTTATCGTGCTTAAATGAACGTTGAATCTGAAGGTCCAACTAACACTTATCTTTGTTTTAGAAAATGAATGAACTCCTTCCCCTACCGAGTAATTTAAACGCCAACACAATACAATATTTTGCATAATATATTGCACAGTGATACCCACAAAAATAATGAAGTCGCTGTAAACCTCCCAAGAACAGTTTAGTGACTTAGTTCGAAAGTGTTAGCCTCATGAATCCTTGCCATATGTAAAGCTCTTCAACAAATCCTTGCCACATGTAAAACTCTTCAACAAATCCTTGCCACTTGTAAAACTCTTCAACAAATCCTTGCCATATGTAAAGCTCTTAACGCATCGTTGCCATATGTAAAGCTCTTAAATGCATCCTTACCATATGTAAAACTCTTAAATGCATCGTTGCCATATGTAAAGCTCTTAAATGCATCCTTACCATATGTAAAACTCTTAAATGCATCCTTACCATATGTAAAGCTCTTAAATGCATCGTTGCCATATGTAAAGCTCTTAAATGCATCCTTACCATATGTAAAACTCTTAAATGCATCCTTACCATATGTAAAGCTCTTAAATGCATCCTTGCCATATGTAAAACTCTTAACGCATCGTTGTCATATGTAAAGCTCTTAACGCATCCTTGCCATATGTAAAACTCTTAACGCATCCTTGCCATATGTAAAACTCTTAACGCATCCTTGCCATATGTAAAACTCTTAACGCATCCTTGCCATATGTAAAGCTCTTCAACGCATCCTTGCCATATGTAAAACTCTTAACGCATCCTTGCCATATGTAAAGCTCTTAACGCATCCTTGCCATATGTAAAACTCTTAATGCATCCTTGCCATATGTAAAGCTCTTAAATGCATCCTTACCATATGTAAAACTCTTAAATGCATCCTTACCATATGTAAAGCTCTTAAATGCATCCTTGACATATGTAAAACTCTTAACGCATCCTTGCCATATGTAAAGCTCTTAACGTATCCTTGCCATATGTAAAACTCTTAATGCATCCTTGCCATATGTAAAGCTCTTAAATACATCCTTACCATATGTAAAACTCTTAAATGCAACCTTACCATATGTAAAGCTCTTAAATGCATCCTTGCCATATGTAACGTTCTCCAAGTAACTGTCAATATATATATATGTCAATAATTGATAGTATATTACTTGGATCTGTTCACCGACGGATATTATTAAGTATTCTCTAGATTATGTGACAGGAAATTACCGTACGTATTTTTCCAGTATATCATTTTCCTCAGAAAGTAAAACATAATTTTAGATTCATCATGACAGCATGAAAACAAACTAAATTTCCTTAGAAAAAGTGAACCTTTCTGTTAGTAAACATGACTACGAGTGAGATAAAGAGTTATCATATGTGCTAATATACAGATAAATGCGAAACGTGGTGCATGACATGATTATACGAATGACGAAAAATATAAAAAATTTGAAAGATGCGATCTAATAATTGGCCCATACTAACCCATAGATGGGAAACATTTTCCTTCCGTCCACTTAGTCGATGCCAATTCATTCTCACGTGTAGGTGCTGTGATGATGTCAGTCGGGAGTGTCCCATTTTGAATATGGAGAACTTTTCCTGTACCGTGAGTGCGGAAGTCTGACTGAGTTCGGCCGATGGTACATACAGTAGCTGAATACAAAATAAGACTTTAATCATGCGAAACGTATACATAAGGAAATGTTGGCTTGTTTTTGGAAGCATTAACAAATGCGTTACGTTGTTTTCTGGAGCATAGATAAATGTGCTACGTACTTGAACTATCTTTAGAACTTTCAACACACGCTCGTTGACCGCTGGTTAAGTAACATGTCATGAAGCGAATATGTTTTTGTATGCCCATCTGTATGCTTCTGACTAGTTCCGATAGATGGACATAACCGTTGTATTGTAACGTGCCAAGGGGTCAAGGTCAAATAAAATGGAATAGATGGACAACTCACGTCTTTTTCAGTTACTAGATCTCTCCAGTGAATTGTAGTGTCAATAAATGGTGTGTTCACCACAATGGTCCTATTTAGATAATAAACACACAAAAGAAAACAAATATAAATAGTCAACACAGTTTATTATATGACTTCCAGGATAGTATGTGTTTGCCCACAAACTTAAGGGCTCAAAATGCTGAAATATAATATCGACTAATTTTCAGAACATTTGTTTTGATAAAGCTTATTAAAGCACTAGTTTCAGTTGTATATTGCATGTAAAAATAATCAGCATCAATATTCCCTTTGTACCAAATTAATTTTGTACACACACAACAACAACAAAAATAAGTTAGCATGTCTCAAAATGTGTTTGTATGACGTACCAAAGTGGTAAGGATATTTGTGCATCCAATCAACGTTCGGAACCAGACCCGGGTTTGTGTTTTTAGTACAATGGTAAATGTGTTAGAGGCACAGTCTGGAACCGGATGTTAAGTGTGTCGCATTCTCGACTGAGACACAGTTTGTCGTTTTGAGCGACACAGTATTGTGCAACCGGATGTAATAGTGTGCGCTTGAGTTGAATGCGACAATGTGTGTCGTTTTGTGACAACAAAGTGTGTCGTTGTGTCGGGTATATTATTTCGCCATCGAAACGACACAACCACTACAATTTTGGATGGGAATTTTATATCTCAGAATGATACATGTAATTGAGTAGGAACTTCGATCGTGCCAATCCGAATACTAAATTTCCAATGGATAGCAGACGGCTGTGTTGATGACGACACAGTGACAGTGTGTCGTCAGCCTAATCACTTTATGGAGACTTTCATTTAATATAACACGTTAATAAACGTGAAACAATATCAGAGAAACATTATAGTAGTCATTATGAGTACTAAATTTAATATGTCGGTAGTAAGTAGTCTACCTTGCTATTAATGCTTGAAATTATCAGATGGGATGACTAGAAACTTTTGTTCTGTTTGTTTGATCTTGAGACCTTTACTGGAGTCCAGCAGAACCACAACTGCCAAAACGGCGGATCTCGCCCCTATTTATAGGTTTTGGGAACACACTCGGGAAATTCACGACAATGTTTTCACGAAAATGACTATATATGGAAGAATTCGGAAATATTAACTTGAGCGCCTCCTAGTGGAAAGCCGAGCGCCCCATATACACAGTAGTAAACATGGCGCCCGATTTCAAACGACAAAAATAACAATTATTTCACAATAAATAATACAAAGATTCACATTGATGATGAACAGTTTCATCATGTTGGTGACACTTATGAACTTACATGAGTATTACCTTAATTCTGGAGAGAACAAAAATGGATACAATTACCTATTTTTCTCTCAAAATAGACGGTAAGTAATAACAATTTACAATCTTATCATGTACACTCTGGGCTTCAAAAATCTTTACCCAGATGATTAATATTTAAACAAATAATTTTTATATGATTTACATATTGTATCAGATTACCTTTGTTTTGTACAATGGTCATATAACAAAAACTGTTACCACAGTTACTATTATTTGCATTGGAAACAGGCAAAACTTTACAACATGAAGGGAATGTAAACAATAAAAGAAGATTATAAATTCCCTCAAACATTAATTAAATTTACAATTGCACTTTATAAAATTATAAGTTGACAGGTAGTCAGGATTGTTTCACTACCCCCGTCTTGCTGAAAAAGTTCGTCCTCGAACTTCTGCTAGTTAGTTAAAAGAGGTTATCATATATTCATACATCTAACTATCCAAAATTCAATGATACTGATTCAAAGACATGGAGTATTATCTTGCAATATACATGTTACACAACTTTGATAATATTTTAACTACAAAGGATATGATTATGGCTGAAAAATAATACAATTTGAACCTTATACTAATATTAAATATTCCACACTCATAGTTATCCAATTATCATGGTAAGTATCCTAGCTGAGGTTAAATTCTGCATTGGAGACCCAGTTAATATAGCTGGAAACAGTGCTATTTGATGATTATTTAATTCCCCCCCCCCCCGTTTATGTGTATATATTATTATTATTTTATTTTATTAATGCCCATTTACAGTCTAATTTGATTGTCCCACTCAACCAATGAAAGTGAATTAAATTACAGGAAATGAGGAAGAATTTTTGTTTTTGTTTTGGGGATAATAGTTATTAACATTAAAGTAAAACAAATCTGCCTAATTCAAGTTTAAACTGAAAATGGAACACTGTGTTTCCTTCTCTTCCGTGCTCTTCGCAGACAGGGTGATTGATAGTGAAGATTCCTCGGTCTGTGTCTCCATATGTCGGGTTAATGGTGTTGTATTCTCAGTCATGGTGTTTTTACTTTCTCTTCTGATGAAAGTAGGATCAGGAAACCACATTGATGTTAACTCATATACTGTACCATCTGTAAGAACTGCTTTCTCAACTCTCTTCAACCACACTTCAGGAGCTGGGTCAAACTGGTTAACATTGGAAAGTTGTCCAAACATCTTAGATTTCATTCTTATTCGCCTCAAGCATTCTGCCTGGGGAGTTTTTGCGTAAATGCTTGGAGCTCCCATAAATGCCTCCCTTGGGTCAGCGTCATGAAGGGAGGGAACTCGGTTCATATACTCATAAAGGGTTCCTTGTGTCGATGTCTCCAGCTGGATGGGCCTAACCATATATGTGGGCGCTGGGCGCAGAAGTTCAACATTTCTCTGTGGGCTTTGTGACTGCACCATCTCTAGTGGTGTTGGATGATACGGTGGCACTTCTACACACGATGATCCTAAACATGGCTCATAGGGTGAGTCGGGTATAGAAGTTGTTGTCATTTTCAGCACTGGCTGTTGCATAGACTTCTCTCCGTGTTTGGTAGTAGCCTTTACTGATGGTTCATAAACAGATCCAGTTTTGATTTGAGGTCTCTGGGGTGATTTAAAGAGATTTCTCATGCTTGGTGACACCATGGCTTCCCGCTCCGGCGTTGACGGAAAATCTTCTAGAAAAATCGGGATAGGTGATTTCAGCGGTGTTAGAGGTGTTAAGGGGTGATCTGGAGTGCCCACTGGAGTCTCTCTGCTATACGATCTTGGAGTCTTCTTAGAAGATCTGTGAAAACTTGTAACTGATTTTACACAGGGTCGCACTGATAAGACTCTCTCATAATTTGCATGTTCCTTTCGATCATACGGACATGATCTTCCAGGGTGCTTGGCAGCCTAGTGTGCCCTCATCCGGTATAGAGTGTTCTTTGCAACAATGTATGTGCAATATTCGCAACGGATTTTATCCCCATGATGATATCTATAATGTCTATGGAGCAGCTGCCAGTTTGCACAGGACACGCCACACTCAGTACACTGTACAACCATTCTGAAAAGTGTCCAGAGAGGTAATGTTAAATCCAATGATAATTGTAAAACTATAATATATGGCTTATGTTAGCCCTTAATCATTATGGCCAATAATTTTTTTTTTTTTTTTTTAAATAATTTATTTTACATGTGTATAAGAATGAAACAAACTCAAGAAAGTAAAACCACCATACGCAGAGAGTTAATCCATTTACTTGCATGATGTTTGCAGGTTTATGGATTATGTAATGCCTTGCCATTTCTATCCCAATTATGCAATGAGAATGCTATTCAGAATACCAAAACTTCTTTTGATTTAGAGTACCAAAACAATCCCCACAATACACTGGACAGTACTGCCCATACCCTACCTAAAATGTATAAAAATGTATCCAAAACTATCCATCCCTCCACTATGCCAACATCAGAGCCCTCAAAAGTGAGAGTCCTCTCTTCCCTGACTTCCATATTCTGGACTTTCCTTCAGGTGGCTGTGAATATGACAAACTACCAACTAACCTCAGTACAAATAACTGAGAGCATTTGTCGACTAATGTCTCAGAAAATAAATAGGTACATTAATGCCGGCTACCCAAAAAGAGTCCCGTTCACTTCACAAGTAAAATTGACAAGAACACCAGGGCTTACATTCCCTATATATGTGTCTTGTTAAACAAAACGTGTCGGGCTCAACACAAATTAGAGGTTTCTATCAACCATGCGGTTCCCGCCATAAAATGGCTTCAATCTGTCATGATGGACAATTTTTGGTACTGCTTTAGGATTGTTCTGTATTTTATAAACTAAATCAGATAACACTCCGATTACATGATATGGGCCTTCCCAGTTTGTTTGAAGTTTTGGACTTCGACCTTTCTTCCTTGTTTTTGTGTGGAGCCAAACAATGTCTCCTATTTTATACTGTCTTGCCTGTATCTTATGATCATAATATCTCTTCTGCCTGTTGCTTGCTTCCATCATATGATTCCTGGCCTTGTCATGAATTTTCCACATTCGGGTAAGTAGATATTTAATGTGCTCATTTTCTGGGTTGTCATCAGTTTCTTGTTGCGCTTTTGGTGGAGGTCCATAAATTAGATCAACAGGTAGTTGAACTTCTCGTCCCATCATCATCATATTTGGAGTTTGACCTGTGCTTTCATGCACAGATGATCTGTACGCAAGCATAGCCAGTTGAAGATGGTCATCCCAGTCTCGCTGATTCTGTATAATATACTTGCTTAATATATCTTCAATGGTGCGGTTAAACCTTTCAACTAGACCGTCACTTTGAGGATGGAAAGCTGTTGTCTTGGTCTTGTCAATGTGCATTCTGGAGCAGAGTTCACTAAATAGTTTTGATTGAAACTGACCACCCTGGTCAGTGTGTAGTTGTTGCGGTAATCCAAAACGGCAGATAAATTCTTCCACAAATAAGTTAGCTATTGTTTCAGTGTTTTGTTCTGGGATAGGGAATGCCTCTGTCCATCGTGTGAAATAGTCTGCAATTACTAATATGTACTTGTTTCCTCTATTTGATCTTGGGAAAGGACCCAGCACATCCATGGCTACCCTTTTGAAATGCTTCATATTCATGACCAACTCGCAGTGCATCATCCACAGTTTGGGATTTTGATTGAAACACCACCCATTCAAGCTCAGAGTCATTCAGGGAGTAAATAAAGCAATCTCGCGCCAGTTGTTCTCTAACTTGTAAGGGCGCAGTTGGATATGCAAGTCGTACCAGGCGTTTGATATCCTGTGCTAATTCTGTGAGTGGTTCCCCTCTCTTCCGCAGTCTACTCTTAATCTGTGCTCTGTACAGTTCCGACTGGTTTTCTGGCTCAAACCGAGCTGCTAATGCATTTACTAGACTTCTGTAATTTCTTCGCATGTCAGGGTGTAGATCACTCAGAACTCCCTGTGCAGCCCCACGTAAGCTAGTTGCAAGTTCCAAGGCCTTTTGATGATCATCCCATTGATTAATTTCCGTTACTAACTCAAAATGTACCAAGTAATCTTGCCAATGTGTCGACCCATCATATGTTGCTGGTTTGTGATATTTTGAATCATTGCGACGATATGAGTTACCATGTGACATAGATAAGACAGGCTCTCCATGATTATTTCTATCAGACACACATCTGGGTTGGCGTATGGATTGAGGTAACATAACCTCATAGAGGTCACTCGACCTTGGTCTGTCCTCATTCGGACTGCTTCTTGTATAGGCAAAGGAGTCTACTGGTCTGCTTATGTCAGCATGTCCACTTGTTTCATTAGGTGAGCTAGTAGAAAAAGCTGTATTACCATTTCTTCCATCACACAATTGGAAATGTGGCAGATAATTTCTAAACGTTGAGCGACTGCTACTTTCTGACGAAGTGTATTGACTATCCTTTTCAATTTTTCCGCCATTACTAATTCTAAACTGTACTTCTCCACTGGGTGTTGCATTTAAGATCGTATGTGTGGAGGAGGCTCTCTGCGATGGCGGGAGTTGTGGTTCTTGGATTCCGATTATCTCTAACGTTGAGTCGTGAGCTTCCATTGTTGTTACCCTTGTTTGTTAAGTATGTACAGGATCAAATAGGTTTTTATCGATCCCACCGCTGCCACCAAATTTGTAACGTGCCAAGGGGTCAAGGTCAAATAAAATGGAATAGATGGACAACTCACGTCTTTTTCAGTTACTAGATCTCTCCAGTGAATTGTAGTGTCAATAAATGGTGTGTTCACCACAATGGTCCTATTTAGATAATAAACACACAAAAGAAAACAAATATAAATAGTCAACACAGTTTATTATATGACTTCCAGGATAGTATGTGTTTGCCCACAAACTTAAGGGCTCAAAATGCTGAAATATAATATCGACTAATTTTCAGAACATTTGTTTTGATAAAGCTTATTAAAGCACTAGTTTCAGTTGTATATTGCATGTAAAAATAATCAGCATCAATATTCCCTTTGTACCAAATTAATTTTGTACACACACAACAACAACAAAAATAAGTTAGCATGTCTCAAAATGTGTTTGTATGACGTACCAAAGTGGTAAGGATATTTGTGCATCCAATCAACGTTCGGAACCAGACCCGGGTTTGTGTTTTTAGTACAATGGTAAATGTGTTAGAGGCACAGTCTGGAACCGGATGTTAAGTGTGTCGCATTCTCGACTGAGACACAGTTTGTCGTTTTGAGCGACACAGTATTGTGCAACCGGATGTAATAGTGTGCGCTTGAGTTGAATGCGACAATGTGTGTCGTTTTGTGACAACAAAGTGTGTCGTTGTGTCGGGTATATTATTTCGCCATCGAAACGACACAACCACTACAATTTTGGATGGGAATTTTATATCTCAGAATGATACATGTAATTGAGTAGGAACTTCGATCGTGCCAATCCGAATACTAAATTTCCAATGGATAGCAGACGGCTGTGTTGATGACGACACAGTGACAGTGTGTCGTCAGCCTAATCACTTTATGGAGACTTTCATTTAATATAACACGTTAATAAACGTGAAACAATATCAGAGAAACATTATAGTAGTCATTATGAGTACTAAATTTAATATGTCGGTAGTAAGTAGTCTACCTTGCTATTAATGCTTGAAATTATCAGATGGGATGACTAGAAACTTTTGTTCTGTTTGTTTGATCTTGAGACCTTTACTGGAGTTCAGCAGAACCACAACTGCCAAAACGGCGGATCTCGCCCCTATTTATAGGTTTTGGGAACACACTCGGGAAATTCACGACAATGTTTTCACGAAAATGACTATATATGGAAGAATTCGGAAATATTAACTTGAGCGCCTCCTAGTGGAAAGCCGAGCGCCCCATATACACAGTAGTAAACATGGCGCCCGATTTCAAACGACAAAAATAACAATTATTTCACAATAAATAATACAAAGATTCACATTGATGATGAACAGTTTCATCATGTTGGTGACACTTATGAACTTACATGAGTATTACCTTAATTCTGGAGAGAACAAAAATGGATACAATTACCTATTTTTCTCTCAAAATAGACGGTAAGTAATAACAATTTACAATCTTATCATGTACACTCTGGGCTTCAAAAATCTTTACCCAGATGATTAATATTTAAACAAATAATTTTTATATGATTTACATATTGTATCAGATTACCTTTGTTTTGTACAATGGTCATATAACAAAAACTGTTACCACAGTTACTATTATTTGCATTGGAAACAGGCAAAACTTTACAACATGAAGGGAATGTAAACAATAAAAGAAGATTATAAATTCCCTCAAACATTAATTAAATTTACAATTGCACTTTATAAAATTATAAGTTGACAGGTAGTCAGGATTGTTTCAGTATACTGTTTTTATTTTTATTTTATTTTTATGTTTTAGGGTTTAACGCCATTTTTCAGCACACGATAGAATATACATGGCGGCCAGTATTAGTGGTGGAGGTAGAACCTGGGAAAACCCCCTGAAAGAACCACCGACCCACGAGAAGCTACTGGCAAGCTTTCTCACATAAATACATTAGCCCAATGTTAGACTCGAACTATACTCACATGTGGTACGTACATCTGATTTGATATATATTTGTTTTAATTTAATATTGTTTGTCAGTTTTAAATTCCTTTACATTTTTCATTTTCATATTTAAGATGTTAATTTTTATCTAGAGTTGTTTTGTTTCAGAACTTCATTTGACCGCATTTTCCTTGGTAAATAAGTGATGTTGACCTAGATCCTGACCTTGATTCAAGGTTAGCGAAAACCACGTAAAATGTTTTATTATTATTTTAAAATGATTTGCTGTTGTCAAGGTGGAACTAGTGAAGAAGTAAACAACGTGCTATGGTTCAAGTAAAACTAATTGTTTCAGGGTCATGTTAGGACTACGTGATATTAAGCGTTCAACACGATTCCTTCCCCAATTCTGATTTCGCAATTTGGAGATTTTAAAAGATAAAATTGCGTATTAGAGGAATACGATATAATATGCTTATATAGCAGCTTTTCAAATGACGTTAAGTCATTTTGGAAAGCCACGCTTTTGAATCCATGTTAACAATTGTTCAGTTCATTTGGGTTGTAAAGGAATAATACGTATCTCAGAAATATATGACGTGCTCATACGTAATTATGGAACAAGGACAGTTTATCAAACTCTTATTCGGATTTCGGACATCTGATTCTTAAATCTTGTGATTCTAAAAGGAACTATAGATAAACACAAACATACTTCATCATACATAATCGTTTTCATCTTGGAGTTTCTAAAAAGACTCCAGCTACGTTATCGTCTTCCAGCTTGGATTTTACTATATAACTAAAAGTTGAATCTATTAATTTTCCAAAGCTTATTGTGTCCCTTCTTTCTTTGTCACAGTTTATTAGAGAATAAACTCGTAATACATAGAACACCTAACCCATATGTCAAAAATGAAAGCTATTTCTTACAATGTTAACCTTATTTATATAGATATAATAATATATAATAATATATAATAATATTATCTATAATCAAAATCCATACTCACCGTTCCAAGAAACTTTATAAAATCGACATTTTTAAGGTTTTTTTTTTAAAACACATTAAAGATACTCGGTTCTTTAGCTAACGTTTCTTCCTTAGGTTATTTTCTGGGACATAACAAAGGTCATTTGTTAATCAAAGTAGTAGCGCAACACACTAAATGCCACCCTTTTATAAGTTACGAAGCACCATTATTTACATGGCTTACCCGAACTTTTACAGCATTTAATATTATATTCCCTTGTAATATTATTACGTGTAGAGGTGTCGCTGATGATTTCAAACGAAGTTTCTAAACGTTTCCATAATATAGTAGATGAGTAGCTTCATTTATAATTACCCTTACAGCTTTATTTTACGAGGGTAATGCAGTCGCGATCGCATTATATTCAGAGTCGTGACAGTCCAGGCTCATATCATTCAATCGTTTGCTTATTAACTTTTGGTACATGTATAACATGATATCGTGTTCATGACAATTTATTTCTTTTCTAGGAGTTTTGTTTAACACAATTGAATTTTAAGCAATAGACATTAATGTTAATTTGAACGTTTTTCACTAAATCCTACATTACAAAAATCGTCAGCTTGACCATTCAAATAATGACGTTTCCGTGGATGCCTCTAGTACTTAAATGCATAGATAACCAGGTTAGATCCTGGATATATTTAATATATCCACAACCAAGATGATAAATAAACTATAATATGCATGACAGTACATACACATTATATGATCACATTGAAAAGAGTATAGTATATAAAAGTTTCATGTTCATGCTTTTGTGGCTAAAATATTGAATGATTGATTAATGTCCGACTGAAGTCCTGGCCTACATTATTAAGTCATACATAATCAATGGGGTTCAATTCTTTCGAGCATGTTCCCCAGTTTTTGTTTGTGTGATTAGGATCTGTAACATAGCTTTAACAATTTTTCAGTCATATCGCTACGATGTCTGCAGTGAGGCAGTTTATAGTGATGCCTCGCACTGGTGCATCATGCCACAGACATGTAGCATGATGTCCCACCCAGTCACATAATCCTGACACCAGGGCGACCAGTCCTAACACTAACATCTTAATGCTGAGCGCCAAGCGAGGCAGCTGTAAGTACCATTTTGTAAGTCTGTGGTATCACTCAGCCGGGGATCGAACCCACGACCTCCCGCTTCCGCGGCAGACGCTCTAACCATTAGGCCACCGGAGCGGTGTCCACAATTGTATTCATCAATGAGAAACAATATTGGAAAATTAGATTTAAAACAATCTAAATATAACACTACTTTAGAACTGATATTGTGCATTGTGTGTTTGATTTGGATTTGTATTGTAGCTGTAAAAAATTCAGTCATATCGCTTCGATGTCTGCAGAGAGGCAGTTTATGGAGCTTAAAGTGTAGGGAACATTGCATTCAGAATTAAATCAATATCACTAGCTGCGATTGGTGCATTGTGTAAAAGTTCTTCTTTATGTTAGGCTTTAAAAATGTTAAGCCTCTTGGCAACATGTGAGATTAAGTTAATTCATATGTAAAACTTACTTTTATATATTTTTATAACTTTTTTGTAAAATCTGGGACACCTGTGTGAAACTAGGTCTGTTGTGACTAAATAACTCTTAGCCCTGTCCAGTTCCAACAGATTTATCTCTTAAATGCAATGGAGTACATGGCTTTGTCCTTGTCAAATTGACAATCTAAGATTGTTCTCTGTGACAGTTTGTGACATACATGCTGAAGTAGGTTACAAAGTATATTTAGTTCACAAAACATTAGAATTGAGGTCTATGGAAAAACAGTTTGTACCGTGATTCCTTATAGTGATCTCTAGCACTGGCGCATCATACTAACGGTATGTAACACGATGTCCTACCCAGTCAAGTTTTCCCGACAACAGACAGGTCAGTTCTAAAACAAACCCCTTAATGCTGAGCGCCTAGCGATGCAGATGTCAGTACCATTTTTGTTAAATAAGTTTCAGTTGACTCGACCGCTCAATGTACGAAACATTTTTGTTTACTCTAAAGTTTCTTTCGTTCTTTTCTTTCGGTAAATGAACGAAAGAAATGTAGTAAGAGAAAATGTATCGATATGAACAATTGAAATAATTAAAAATAGTACGATATATCTTATTTGAATAGATGAGCTGTTTGAAATGTTATTTAGGCTCCCCTTATATTTTTTTGCTTGTTTTATTGCTTTGCATAATTGTAAATTTGGAACTGCATCTCCTAGTATATGCGTGTCTTCTTTGTTTAAATAGCACCGCCTTCCAAAGAATCATATTATTACAAAGTAGACTACTGTCTATTTAACGTTCATGCTTCAGAGGATACTGCGTTATTAATAAATATGACACCTTATTATTAATTAAAACAAATAATAGAAATGTAGGGATCAATTATCCAACAACTAACTGACAACGAATTGTAACGCTAACCTACCTGGATCTGTAAAATAGGCTGTTATGACATACAAATCACCGTCGTCCACAAACGGTGCATTGATTTGCTGTTGGAACGGATAATTGTCGCCACTTCCGGTTTTCAAATCTTTAACAATCTAAAGTGAATAATACTTTGACAGTTAGTATATCGGGCTGAACTGACTTCTGTCTGCAAATTGTTCTAATGTAAAGATCAAGATTCAATATATTGAAGCTGTTCAACAACAGCTGTTCTTCTCTTTCAGATTAAAATAGGAAACAATATGTTTTAATTTGAATAGTTTTCATATGTTATTATAGTCGAATATTCTTTTACGAAATACTTTTCGTCTGTATATGCCAAGTGACTTCAAAGCATAATACCATTTAGATGAATTATGTTTTTTTTGTAATGTTTTATGATAAGAGGATATTTCTCTGATGGAGCGAAAAATGCTATTTGTCCCTAGTTTTATTTTTTTTATGTCGCTCATTCAACCAACCGCCCATGCGTTCAGGCTTTTTATATCTGAGCTTCATCTGTATATGGAAGCAAACAAATATATCTCCGGTTTCTAATCAAAGTTGATAAAATATTACTGTTTACTGTGTCAAAATTTGCAAGATGTTTCTAGCATACAGTTATATCTTGCCAACTATCAGCACATTCCCTACATCATGTACATATAAGCAAGCAAAGTCAAGTGTGTCGTAGTTTGCATCAGGGCTCCTGCCACGAATTTAGATAAAAATGTAAGAGAGACTTTTTCAGACCTAAAACTACAAATTTCCAGACCTAATGATGTGAAAAGATTATTGAATTGCATATACATCATGATGTTAGGCTCAGGTTTGGAATGAAGACCCTCTCTAAGCTTTGAAGTCATCAGCATCTTCCCACAAGGGTTATAAAAAAATATTGGTTGAATAATTTTAAATCAAATACAATCCAATATAATTTAAATGAATACTCACTAGCAAAAAACAATTAATGAAATAGTACGTGAAACATATTTAATACAGATCAGGATAGCTAAAATTAATGACTTTGCAATTTTCAGTTTTCAGTTTTCAGTTTTCAGTGACTACTCAAGTATTCTGCTTCAGCTACTAATTTAAATACGAAACCAAAACAGAAATAAATAAATGTAATATGAAAGGAAAATGATATTTAAAAAGTAAGTCACTGTAACCCAGATGTAAACCATTGCCCTTTAGCTTCTATACATTCGTCTCCTGCTGCAACTCCAGTGTCTTCACGTCAGAGATGCTGTCAGCATTTTATCTAAGTAGGTAGATGGGGGTGGTTTTCCCACTTGTTACTAACATGGGGGGGAAGTGCGGGGAGAAAATAAAGGAGGGAGAAGAGCAAATGGCCATAGTTACTATATACCCAACACTACAATATCCATCTTGCTTTCATCTACACTCTGTTAGAGTCCTAGGGCAATCAACATCTTTAAAAGAGGTTACATTTAGCCGTATACGCATCAATCTGTTGATATTGTTGAGTTTGATAGCTTCCTCACCAGCGTATGAAATTGTTCTATGATGAGATGCCCCTGCTGATGGACCATATACATAGCTATTTTAAAAAGCTGGATCAAGTTTGGAAACTCTTATGTTTTTTTTTTACATTTGTGGGTAATGTATTTTCCATACTTTAGCTCCAAAATAACATTTTTCACTAACATAAGATCTGCTTACAGCTCAAATTCTTAAATCACTTGTTCTCATAGGGGCATTTTGATCAAATACATGTATTTACTTGATAAATGTATGTTTAGATTCTTTATGAAATTGATCTGAACCCTTATAGGGCTGTATATAGCTATGCTCAAGGCATTTTGAATGAAGTAATTTTAAGGACAACTCAATGTTAACTTTTGGGGATTTACCCTCATTATTACATATTTAAAATTTTTGTTTTCTTTCTCCACTCATTGACCTTAAGATAGTGCCCCAAAATCTGATAAAATTTTAAAAAATCCCACAATTTTACTGACCTAGGAATTTGCAATCATGTTAAAAAATTAATTTTGTTTTGAACGTATATTAAATTAAACAAATATGTGGTATCTCGGCATTCTTCTGGTGAATTCAGAAGACAGTGAAACGTTATATCCCCGTGTTATTCCTATCAAGGATAATATTGACTTTAAGTCGTTCCCGAATTTACATTCCACTGATTTACTCTGGAAAAAAAATTATTAAATGTGTGTTGAGAACGGGTCAAGGAAAATGTTAATGTGTTTATGTTAGGAAAGTAATATCATTAAAGGTAAGAAAAAAATAATATCAAACCATTTCAAACAAACATGCTACAATTTCTGATTCGTTTATAGATGACATAACATGCATGATTAAGTGTTGATTGACGACAATCTACGCATACCCCAATCTGTATCCCAGCTATATAGCCATTTACATCGTATAGTAACATCACGGAAGGGTCGTCGTCTTTCCAATATCTCTTACCAACGAAATGTCTCGAAGCTGAAGTTGCAAAGTATGAAAAAGTTCAGAGTAGAATGTGCAGTAGATATCAACGTATGTACCAATGTGCAGTATATATCAACGTATGTACAAGTGTGCAGTATATATCAACATATGTACCAATGTGCAGTAGATATATGTACCAATGTGTAGTAGATATGAACGTATGTACCACGTGCAGAAGATATCAACGTATGTACCAGTGTGCAGTAGATATCAACATATGTACCAATGTGCAGTAGATATCAACGTATGTACCAATGTGTAGTAGATATCAACGTATGTACCAATGTGCAGTAGATATCAAAGTATGTACCAATGTGCAGTATATATCAACGTATGTACCATGTGCAGTAGATATCAACGTATGTACCAATGTGCAGTAGATATCAACATATGTACCAATGTGCAGTAGATATCAACATATGTACCAATGTGCAGTAGATATCAAGGTATGTACCAATATGCAGTAGATATCAACGTATGTACCAGTGTGCAGTAGATATCAACGTATGTATCAATGTGCTGTATATATCAACGTATGTACCAATGTGCAGTAGATATCAACGTATGTACCAATATGCAGTAGATAGCAACGTATGTACCATGTGTATGTATGTATCAATGTGCTGTATATATCAACGTATGTACCAATGTGTAGTAGATATCAACGTATGTACCAATATGCAGTAGATATCAACGTATGTACCATGTGCAGTAGATAACGATTGTACCAGTCGTGCACAACAACCAGTAGCATGATCTGAGATCTGCGATCGAAGCGTAAGCCTGTATATCAAGGCTGGTGTGGTTTTTATCTTTGCTCGAAATTATAGGTAGAACTAGCTGTATAGACTCTATGTCCACATCTTAGCTGTTCAATGTAGGGCGTACATTTCAATTTAATAAGGTCTGCATATAGTGCACACACTAGTACATGAATGGCACAATTGTGGTAGTAATCATATCAGTAATCAATCAATAGCAACAGCAATATTAAATTTTCAATATAATATTAAGGTCTTTAATGTAATTGCTGTAAAGTCGGAACAAGCCCAGCTTTATCTGTATGTACTGAGCTTAGAAGATTTTAAATGGAATTAGGGTATTAATAGTTCATGTAAATACAAAAATCTGAACTAAGGATCAACAATACAGGAGTTCTGTTTCCATTTCCAGGTAATGTACTCTTATTGTACCTACCATTGCAATTAGACTTCATGACGAACCCTTTCAATATGGCGTCTTGCTCTGTTCGTGGCATGGACGCGTAATTGTTAGAGTTGAAGGGATTCATTCCCCACGTTACTAAAACGATACATACATAATTTTGAGAATTATGTAAATCATTGCTAGCAGCATACTATTCTTTGTGAATATGTTTTTTCTTAAGACATAGCATTATTTATACAATTAAAATCGACCCCTTATAGGTCGACAATTAGAAGAAAACTTACAAAAGAATGATTTATCAAAGTGTGATACAAAATTAACCATTAAAACCATTGTTATTTTGAACGCTAATTTGCGTATTAAAACTAATTGCTTAGTTGATATTTTAATTAGCCTGTGAATATTCTACAAATATTATTAAAATTAATTGCTTAGTTGATATTTTAATTAGCCTGTGAATATTCTACAAATATTATTAAAATTAATTGCTTAGTTGATATTTTAATTAGCCTGTGAATATCCTACAAATATTATTAAAATTAATTGCTTAGTTGATATTTTAATTAGCCTGTGAATATCCTACAAATATTATTAAAATTAATTGCTTAGTTGATATTTTAATTAGCCTGTGAATATTCTACAAATATTATTAAAATTAATTGCTTAGTTGATATTTTAATTAGCCTGTGAATATCCTACAAATATTATTAAAATTAATTGCTTAGTTGATATTTTAATTAGCCTGTGAATATCCTACAAATATTATAAAAACTAATTGCTTAGTTGATATTTTAATTAGCCTGTGAATATTCTACAAATATTATTAAAATTAATTGCTTAGTTGATATTTTAATTAGCCTGTGAATATCCTACAAATATTATTAAAATTAATTGCTTAGTTGATATTTTAATTAGCCTGTGAATATCCTACAAATATTATTAAAATTAATTGCTTAGTTGATATTTTAATTAGCCTGTGAATATTCTACAAATATTATTAAAATTAATTGCTTAGTTGATATTTTAATTAGCCTGTGAATATCCTACAAATATTATTAAAATTAATTGCTTAGTTGATATTTTAATTAGCCTGTGAATATCCTACAAATATTATAAAAACTAATTGCTTAGTTGATATTTTAATTAGCCTGTGAATATTCTACAAATATTATTAAAATTAATTGCTTAGTTGATATTTTAATTAGCCTGTGAATATCCTACAAATATTATTAAAATTAATTGCTTAGTTGATATTTTAATTAGCCTGTGAATATCCTACAAATATTATTAAAATTAATTGCTTAGTTGATATTTTAATTAGCCTGTGAATATTCTACAAATATTATTAAAATTAATTGCTTAGTTGATATTTTAATTAGCCTGTGAATATCCTACAAATATTATAAAAACTAATTGCTTAGTTGATATTTTAATTAGCCTGTGAATATCCTACAAATATTATTAAAATTAATTGCTTAGTTGATATTTTAATTAGCCTGTGAATATCCTACAAATATTATTAAAATTAATTGCTTAGTTGATATTTTAATTAGCCTGTGAATATCCTACAAATATTATAAAAAATAATTGATACTTAGAAAAACTGATAAGGTAGTTCTTACCTCTGAGATTATTCCATTTTGGCCCTGAAAGATATGATGAAAGGTAAAGAAGGAGTAAATATTATCAATACATTTTAAAATATTCTGCATTGAAACTTAAGGTAATAGACCTCGATTTTCAATTACTTTTTTATTTCAGGTCTCCAAAAAGGGTATAATCGGTGCTGATAACACCATTTGTGCAATATTTAAGGTGACAAAGGTGTTCATCTCATTATATTATTAGTCTTTCATTATTACATGTCATTAAAATGGATACATTCCGACCTCGAGATCGGAAATTTCCAAGAAGAAATTTAGATTCTTATAATTGCTGTAGAGATTGGTAGTCATCTCAATGTACATTTTACTCATGCATGGTAACGATTCTTTGACCCTGTACATACCATTGAAAAGAAAACATTTAGCCGTCAAAGGAAGGACAGCCGTAAGCAGCACAATGAACGAAACCATATTGCCGGTAGATTCGAAAGGCTGTTAATCTTTAAACAGCGATCAGTTTTAGGTTTCTGCTCTCCTTAGAATCAGACGGCAATGTTAATCGCAGACGTGGAAGAGTCAATTGTTAGAAAGAATTCTGAAAATGAATTTTGGTATTAAAATTTGTAACTATTTATCTCGTCACGAGAAATTCAATATAGAAGCAAATACAATATTAAAAGAAGCCAAACAAATTATTATTTTTACTTGAGAACACATAAATATGAACTAGATCGTACCTGACTATGTGGTTGTTATTAATTGCCATTCATTTCCAATGAATCGCCACTTAACGTCTTACATATTTCGTGCACCTTAAATGTTCTCACCAGTGTGGACCGGAACTTCATTGCAAGACTTCTCAACTCTAGTATCAGAGGCGATGCAGCCGCCAAGTTCACGAGATATAGCCCAACATCCACAATTCCAATACAGACCCTCGTACCTCTTATTCGTTCTACACCAACCAATTCACTAAGGCTGAAAGTTCAACCATTTACTAGTATGACTGGCTTATATTGTGAGATCACAACTCTGGTCGAAAGAATTTCACAGAAATGCTCTTTGCTAGACTGATTACTCGTGAAGGTTCCTCTCATTCTTGACCCGAGTAGCATACTTCAGCTAACCTAGGCGATGCACCCAACCAGTTCATGCAAAATATACCAGACTTTATCCATGACAAAATCCACTACTACCTTTATTTTCGTATTTATTCATTTTAAGATTGGTTTCAAAGTAACGGCGATTTCATCTTTTTGAAATGGGAAAGGATCGCATAGGGCGGGCATATATGTAAGGTGCACAGTGTTACTGGTATACCGATTTAGAGAGCTATTTGTCATGTGGTACGAAAGTTGTTGCTTTGTAACTTTACTGGTATTTCGGCTGTTTCCGCCAGTAATAAATGTACGGAATTTACTGACAAATCCTGTTATAAATATATTGATATTAATAACATTTCGTACTGAATAACATTTGTTTTTAAGTCAAACAGTTGTATTTGGCAGAAACTAATTTCGAATTTCACAATTATATTGATGATCCATTAATCACATGTTTGACATGTGTCATCCATGGTCTCGTTTTGGCCAAGTGGGATGTATGCCGACATTGCGGCCATATAGGTTGACAGTAGTTCGGGTCAAATCCAACGTTTAGCAAACATTTCGAAATTTAAATAGTTAAAATTTACTAGCATAATTAACTACTTTATATTAACGTGTTAGGTAAATGTATTTCTTTATAACTCTGTGAATTACTTTTAGATTTTCTCTTGCGCAGTTTTCTTCTCATTAGATGTTATGTAATTTTCCATGTCAGCTAAAGAGTTTTTCGCTTGTTGAGTGAGTGTGTTTTATGTCTATTGATCCTATCTGCTGAATGTCTTACCCCTGCATTGACATCCTACTGAAACATTCCCCCTATTATTATAATAGGATACCTGCCTGTTATAACAATATTGTACTTAACAGGTTCGTTGATGTCAGCACAATGTCTTTTTCAGGGTAGCTCGTATAATCTTAATATTATCTATTATAATATAGTGTTTAGATACAAATTATACTAACATTAAGATATAAACGGCAAATTCATCTACCATTAGATACTGACCCTATATATTTTTAGTGCTGTTAGTGGCTTTGACTTTTTTCTTTTGACCTGTGATATTTTTGTTTTTTCTCGAAATTATATTATTTCAGATATTATAGGTATACTAATATGATGATAGTTTGATATACATCAGTGCAAAATATGTGTCCGTATATTGACAGACGGAAATGTTAAAACAGTCACATGCTTATGTTCCAGAACATCAGTTTATTGGGCCCTTACAGAACTGCCTTATACCATGATATCTACCACGTAATGTTCAGAAATACGTGCATGTATGCGTGTGTGCGAGTGAGATGGATGGAGAGAGAGAGAGAGAGAGAGAGAGAGAGAGAGAGAGGTGAATATATCGATGTGCCGATTTAGTTGTGATGTTGCCCTGCCCACGATTGCATAAACCAGGGAAAAAAAATAGAACGAATTGGTATATATTACACACCGCGGATTTAGTGGGTGTTCTTCGCAAGGGTATGATAACTCAGCTTTGTTGGGTGTGAAAAGTCGTACGTGAAACGTTGAAACATTTGTTCAAGAACTAAGGACCGTTATAGACGTTGATAGATGGCCCGGGGCATTTGTCTGCTAAGTTGAATAGAATAGAGCAGAATCGACATGCAATCCAAATCGAGAGAGGGTGTGATCACCAATTCAATTTGAATTTAACTCAGTTTTATCAAGTTAGGAACTTAGAAATTGCCCAAACATCGTGTTGAAAGGATAAACCAATACTCCGAGAACAAAACTCGTAATTTGGCGAGAAAACTTAGGAAATTCTAAGAAAGACGGTTTCTTAAAGGTCAGTAAGACTTTTACTTGAATGTGGAAGAATATTACGATATTGTAGAAGTAATGATGTGCACTATGTATACTTCTTTACAAGAATCGTAATTACGCAAACTTACCTTTGTAGTATTTAATTTACATGCGTATTTGAGAAATGAGCTATGATTGTGTAACAAATTATGTAGATTGCTAGCTCCTGGTCAGAATTAATATTGTAATTCTCTATTCGGTTACGTCGTAATAAACTAATACATTTATTCATGTGATATTATATATTTGCAACTGTTGAATTGAATTTTAACTTTGGAAAATGGTTGCAGTGTGTAAAATTAGTTAATATGGATGTAAGGGTACATTAGAGAATGGATATTTGAATATTTTCATACACGCTGTATGGGCCTAATGTACATAAAGGCGTCTGATTGTTGTGATATTGCTCCGTATAATGAGACTGTAGCGTTTGCAAAAGTTGGGGTGGGTACTTCCAATATATTAATTAAAATATTATGGAAGTTCCATCCTGGCTCGTGAAGTTCTAAAGTTAAATTACTGACGCAATAGATGTACAGCTCTGAGCCCCCAGTCAGCACTGCCGACGGTTAAATTATATAGAACACGAAGATGAAATTCAAAATAATAATTTAATAAAATCGATAATTTTAGATGATAAACTCAATCATTAGTCCTCCAAGTGACAGCCTACTTCATCTCGTGATTTTCAGCGTGAGTTCGATTTTCCCATGGCCTTTGGTTCTACTCATCTCTTTATTTCGTTCCTCCCACTCCTTCTGGACTTCACCTCTCCCGACTTCTCTCCTTCCTTCTCTTTGCTTCCGTCTCTCTATTGGAGACACTGGGGCCACTGTCACTGGTCTGTACCTCGAAGCTTCCTTTAGAAGCTGCACTTAGAATCCTGTCCTAAGATTTTTCCCCGCCAATAACGCATGGCTGATCGGAGCTGCTATATTCTGACAATCTCTCTAACGAACTATAGTGAACTAAATCTTGCTGGCAGGTCTAAGGATATCATACTTAGCAAAATTAGGATCCCGTCCCTATCTCGATTCTGATTGGGTAACTCTGTGGCCCTGTCCAATCGACTAAGCGACCAATTCAACCTGGCTGTCAGTCTGCGGAACAAGAAGATAAGGCACGTCCACTCCTTCGGGCAACTTCTTTGATCTGCACAAGCGCTTCCACACCAAGGTGATAATTGTGCTTCTAACGGCCTTGGTCGGCCTTCCCACCCTAGCCACGGCAAACTTATGTAAGGGATAGTGTTAGCCTGCGGTCATGTTTAACAATAAATAATGGCTTGTCCGAATTACTTTGATTATACATGTTTCTATACTGTTATGGGTCGGTTAAAACGTGACCCCCCACCCCACGCTTGAGAATAAAATCGGGATTTTATTCCCACAAAATTACTCCAAATGCAACGGCATTACTACACGAATAAAGAACAAAATCATCGGGACATTACACGAATAAGGAACAAAATCATCGTGACACTGCACGAATAAAGAACAAAATTATCGTGACACTACACGAATAAAGAACATGAATATATGTACACACAGAGCGGTTATACCATTCAAAAGCTTCTGCTCATGAAATCAGCGCCTACGTTCTTTGTACCTTTCACGTATCTGATATGCATTTGGTACTGCTGTAAGAACAGCGACCATCGCATCAATCGTCCATTCGATAATTTCGCCTGCGCGAGATAGGCGAGTGGTTGGTGGTCGGTCTCCAATATGAACTTCCGTCCGTACAAGTACCGCTCGAACCATGATATTCCGAATACGATTCTGATGCATTCCCTCTCCGACACAGAGTAGTTCTTCTCGGCAGCAGACAACTTCCGACTGCCGTACGAGACAGGAAAAAGCGTCCCATCGTACTCCTGCAGTAATACTGCTCCATGTCCAGTGTCACATGCGTCGGTGCGAAGAACGAAGTCTTTTGCCAGACTCGATAGACGAACAACTGCGTCGGATGTAAGTCTATCCTCCAGCGTTTGGAAAGCATGGTCACACGCATCGGTTAAAGTAACTCTACCCGGGGCCGGTTTCTTGGATAGGTCAGACAACGGCCCCGCAATCGCGCTGAAATTTGCCACATACATCCGGTAATACCCGGCCAATCTCAGGAATGACCTCACCTCAGTTTACGTGGTGGGCCGTGCGGCGTTACTCAGCTGTTCCACCTTTGACTTCTCTGGGGACAGTGTGCCTTGGCTTAGGGTATGTCCTAAATAATCCAATGTCCGGAACCCAAGGTGACATTTGGAAGGGCGAGCTGTCAATCTCGTCCGACGTAGCCGCTCCAAAACATCAGCTAACAGAGTGAGGTGTTCACTCCACGTCTCTGTGGCCAACAAGAGGTCATCCATGAAGTTGTGGACACCACTATCGCGCAAGGGCTCCAACAATTTCCGCATCATCCTAGTAAAGACATTCGGCGCGTTTTGTACCCCGAACGGCATGACCAACCTTTGGTAGGTCCCGTCGGGAGTAGCAAAAGTGAGCTTTGCCATATCCTCCTTCCTTACCGGAATTTGCCAATAGCCCTTGGACAAATACAGCTTGGAGAAATATTTCGCTTTCGAGACAGAAGCGAAAATATGTTCCGGGTCAGGTTTCGAATTGAAATTCTGTCACCTGATTCAGCTTCCGGTAGTCGACACAAAACCGATGAGTTCCGTCCTTCTTCTGCACTAGGACTACAGGAGAGCTGTACGGAGAGTCGGCGGGTTCGATTACTCCCAGAGCAATCATCTGCTCGATCTCCTCATTAACGACTTCTCGTTTTGCGTGGAGCAAGGGGTAGGGTTTCCGCTGGACTGGCCGAGCATCCACCAGATTTAACCCGAACGCGACCAGCGAAGTTCTCCCGGGTATTTCCGTAAGCACATCGGTATACCCGGGCAGCAACGTCTAAATCTCTTCCCGCTGTACCGCAGTCAGCATTGGGTCACACTTGACGTCCGAGGGTGTCTCCGTCCTCGTTAATGGACAGCTCGGGACAGTGTTGTCGCCTTCCGTATCGACTTGTCTTCGGTGACTATCGTGGCGATGACAAAATCGCTGAGGGTCTCTCTCTCCCGGTATCTCTTAGGCAGATTCGCGTGGTATAATTTCCCCTTCGTTGGCAGCCGTATCCGATAAGTTTGACCTCCGACCTTCTCGGTGACGACGTATGGACCTCTCCAGGAAACTTGCAAATTGTTGTGTTCTTGTTGCAACAGCAACAACACCTTGTCCCATACTTAACACTGGTGTGGTTTTGAGCGCTTGTTGTAATTCTTCGCTTGACGCGCCTTCGCTCGCTTGAGGTTCTCTGTGTGAAGGAACAAACTTCCTACAGTTTGTTGCGCAAGTCTGCGACGTACTGGTAGGTACTGCGTACATCCTCTACAGTGTGATCGTCCGTTCACAGCTGTCTTAGTACGGCGATTGGGCCACGTACGGTCCTCCCGTACAAGAGTTCAAAGGGAGAGAACCGTAAACTCGCTTGTGGTACTTCCCGGTATGCGAAAAGCATGGCAAGAATATACCGACCCCAATCCTTGGGGCGGCCTTCGCACAACTTTTTGAGCGTGTTTTTTAGAGTCCCGTTGGACCGTTCGACCAGTCCCTTACATTGGGGGTGATGCGGTTTAGTCGTGAGGTGCTTAATTGACATTAGTCGGTTCACCTCCGCCATTACACGACTCATGAACTGCGTCCCTTTATCGGTCAGGATATCGTCGTTTACTCCGACTCTTGACCAAATCCCAAACAGTGCTTCCGCGACGATTTCCGAATCAATATTACGCAACGCGACGGCCTCGGGATAGCGTGTAGCGTAATCCACGACCGTTAGATTATACCGATTTCCGTGCGACGATGCGGGTTTTATCGGTCCGATTAAATCCGTTGCGACGCGTCGAAAAGGTTCATCGATCAGGGATGTACTTCCCAAGGGGACAGGTCGATGATCCGTTTTCGGTGCCTGTAACGGGTCGTTCGGTCCCAAGCATTATTGGTACAATATTGCACAAGCCCACTTGTCAGAGGTATTGCGCAACTTGGTAAAAAAACAACACCCGAAACCGTCTCCCGCTAATACTAGTTATCTAAGGAATGACCTACACGGTGTGATTTGCCCGGTTATAGAATAAATATGGCAATCTGAGACGATATCTTGAACAAAGACAACACACGAGCCCCTATAAAGATAAATAAAGAATTTAATCAAAAGAATCAAGAGAAGAAAATACACAGTAAATAACAATTTTCTTTCCCTTTGAATACTCTTAGTTCAGAACCACTCTAAACCCGAAGTTTAAAATAATTGATACATTAACTAAATTTCAAGCACTAATAAAATAGACAAATTTAGCCGTTAATGGCTGATAGCAAATTTCATCATGAAATCGAGTGTTCATTAACATTTGACCACTTGGTAAATTCTCATGTCCTGCTCGTCGACTGTTTTTCTGCTTGCGTCTCGACTTTAATTTGCCCTCTGGATGAACGTGGGGTTCTCACAACTCTCACTTCTAAATTCTTTTTCCTCCTTTGGATCTCGACCTCCTCGCTATTTCTCTCTCTCCAAACAAACTATTTTCCTTTGAAAAGAAAATGGTAAAACGCCCTAAGTATCTCGTTATGCTTTAAGAGATGAGATTGTCCGTCCGTCTTTCTGGTTCGAACAATCAGTCTTACTATCAGTGATAACCTTTATACGGCTTGCAAATACTACACAAGTCTTCAGATCAATACAGCTATACCGCTAATTATCGACATCAGAATTTGGGGAAATCACATATATTCCCGTAAATCATTACGTAAAGTGAGGCAGTAAATCATAGCACACAATCAATATTCACTAATATGATAAATTCAAAATTAATGAAGCACGTTCCAATCATAAATGTACACAGCGGGTTTTCTACAACACCCATTAACCTACCTACGTATATAAGGTGAAAATTCAAATTCAGAATTCAAAAGTACATTATTAAATCAATGTAATACCGAACTATTCATACAAAGTATCAATTACATCATGATAAATGTGAATTTGAGTTAAATACCTTGTATTTTTGGCGTCTTACAATCGTTCCTAGATTATCAATTTTCCCTGGAACCACGATTTTACGAACGTCTTTCCCTAAAATACCACCCGGAGTCTCTACTATGTATTTTTACTTCTGTTTTCTCTCTTTCTCTCAGAGAACTTCAAGACTGACGAAAATTCACTAAATCGAAAAGTATATTCCCTCCAAGATTCAGGGATCGACTCACCCCTCATTCCACATTTGACCAATCGGAATAAATGCTATTCCTACAGACATTTGGAAAACTGCTTATCAATGTGACAAAATGTCACCTGGGGTTGTATTTAACACCCTGTCGCTTCTCTCAAATCACTTTTGACAGAATTTCGTGTGAATTTCGCCTCTCTAGCCTGTCATACAACTAGTTCGATTTTACTATAAACATACTAACGTTGTGACCAGAGTTTAGAAAAACATTTCTCCGTGCAAAAATCTGCCACAAGATAACAGTTAATTGTTGGCTAGTCTAAGAATTAATTAATGGATTTTTTGATGAAAAATTTGGCACTTTACAGTGCCATTCTTTGACACTTGTCCCAGGAGAGACAGAATCGCTTGTCATCACCCTGGACCCTTGGCCAGTAAAATTCTTTGACAAGACGGTCACGCGTCTTGGCAATTCTCATGTGTCCTCCCATGAAACTCTCGTGCGCGAGTTTTAACACTTCGCCTCACTTCTCTTTCGGCACGACAACTTGCTTAAAGTTCTCGCTGCCTTTTCTGCCGTGGCGATACAAGATCCTCTTCTTGTACGCGAACTTCACCGCGACATTCGGAGTTTCTTTCTCTGTTCCTGCTACAGCGTGGTAGTGCAACTGCACCAGAGTTGCGTCTTCCTGTTGCAGCTTCCTCAACTCGGCCGGAAGAACGTTACTCACCGGTGACGTTGTAACTTCAATCGGCTTCGCTTTCGTCTGTCGACTCTTGGACCTGGTATCCACAAGACTCACTGGTATCGGTGTGCAGGTTTCGGGATTCAGTTGTGGAAACACATAACGACATCCCAGTATGACGTGATGTGATAGACCATCCAAGCACGCAGCTTCATTTTTTCCCTTCACGTACGGCGAATCGAGGTCAATGACAGCCACTGGCAATGAGTCACGTGTGCTGTTCGCGTTCTGAACTTCGATTACCTCCCCTGTGTATTCCTCGGGCTTAACGTACTTCCTGTCAACAAGAATTGGGACGCTACACCCGGTGTCATACAAGATGGTAGCACCTTCTCCGTTGATAGTTGCAGACACGAGATTTGAGGGTTTGCAACTTACTCCCGGCTCGTGATCCTTCCTAGCGACGGCATTCACCTGGGTCTGTGTCCCCTAGGGACAGTCCCTGGCTATATGCCCCGGGCTCCTGAGGTTGTAACACGTTGGCGGCCCTCGCCGACCTGTAAATCCCGCTTTTGGGGGTGAGGCCGGTCCAGGTCTATGGGTAGCATCCCTACCTGTAGATCCCCCTTCGGCCCTCCCGTCGCCCTGACGGTTACGGTCAGCCGGTTCTACCTCAAGCACCCGACGTGACTCAGTGGGTCGTGGTCTGTCCGCACCCCCGTAACCTCCACTCTTCGAGTGCGTCTGTTCGTATCGCTCCGCCATGCTAGAGATCTCTTCGATCGTCCGGTACTCTCTCTCTCTCTCTCTCTCTCTCTCTCTCTCTCTCTCTCTCTCTCTCTCTCTCTCTCTGCTAGAAAGACTGCCAACTCGCGACGGTAAGTACTCAGGACATGTTCCTTGAGTATAACCTCGCGTAGCCCGTCGTACGATCGTTCGACTTCGGCCATCTTCATCCACTTCTCAAATAACCCTCGAAAACGGTTGTGGAATTGAGAGTGGGTTTCTGTTGCCTTTCTCGTCGAGTCCCGAAAAAGTTTACGGTACGTTTCGACGGTTAGCCGATAATGGTAAAGAAGGGCCTTCTTGAGCGCATTATAATCGTCAGCATCGTCTGCAGCTAATCCGTGGTAAACTTCACGAGCTGCACCTTGCAAAACGGCTGAAACATTAGTCGCCAATGTTGCTCAGGAACTTTGTGAACGTGAGCAAGTTTCTCAAACTGCACAAGAAAATCGTCGATAGACTCCTCCTTATCGTTGAACCGCGGCATGTTTATCTGGGCCATTCGGTGGTCGATGAAAGGTCGTACGGTCCCTCCGGAACTCGTACTGGCACCGTCCCTATCGATGTCCCTAGCTGCAAGCTTTACCTTCTCCATTTCGAGAGTGTGAGCAAGTCTGGCTCTCTCTCTCTCTCTCTCTCTCTCTCTCTCTCTCTCTCTCTCTCTCTCTCTCTCTCTCTCTCTTCGCTGCTACCTTGGCCAGAGTTTTCTCTGCTGCTTTTTCTGCCTTCCATTCCTTGATTCTTTCTTCGATAAAAGCTGCCAAGCGATCTCCCTCGTATCCAAGATCTTCCGACCCCATGGCACGGTACTCCTTGATAATTTGCCTTTCTGTAGCCATGTTGTTATACTAATAGGAAGTGATACCTTGTCTCGACCCTACTAACAATGGACAGATATTACAAGTTCCAAGCTAAATACTTTCCTGTCAACAACAACTAATTTCGTTCAGGTAAGATATTTGCTCGATATTTGCTTCACAATTAATGTAAGTAATTAAAGATCTACAAAGCATTCAAATATCAAATATAACAACCACAAGATGAGAAAATCATTAAAATTCAAAAGACACAGGATGGAAAATAGCTCACAACTATTTCACACTGTTCAATAATACTCCAAACAAATAAACTTTATGTCTTAAAATAATATGTCTAATTCAAATCCCGGACGAAGCGCCTACTGTAGCGTGCCCCCAGTCAGCACTGCCGACGGTTAAATTATATAGAACACGAAGATGAAATAATTTAATACAAAGTCGATAATTTTAAATGAGAAACTCAATCACTCGTCCTCCAAGTGACAGCCTACTTCATCTCGTGATTTTCAGTGTGAGTTCGATTTTCCCGTTGGTCTTTGGTTCTACTCATCTCTTTATTTCGTTCCTCCCACTCCTCCTGGACTTCACCTCTCCCGACTTCTCTCCTTCCTTCTCTTTTCTTCCGTCTCTCTATCGGAGACACTGGGACCACTGTCACTGGTCTGTACCTCGAAGCTTCCTTTAGAAGCTGCACTTAGGATCCTGTTCTAAGGTTTTTCCCGCCAATAACGCATGGCTGATCGGAGCTGCTATCTTCTGGCAATCTCTTTAACGAGCTATAGTGAACTAAATCTTGCTGGCAGGTCTAAGGATATCATACTTAGCAAAATTAGGGTCCCGTCCCTATCTCGATTCTGATTGGGTAGCACTGTGGCCCTGTCCAATCGACTAAGCGACCAATTCAACCTGGTTGTCAGTATGCGGAACAAGAAGATAAGGCACGTCGACTCCTTCGGGCAACTTCTTTGATCTGCACAAGCGCTTCCACACCAAGGTGATAATTCGCTTCTGACGGCCTTGGTCGGGCTTCCCACCCTAGCCATGGCAAACTTACATAAGGGATAGTGTTAGCCTACCGTCATGTTTAACATTAAACAATGGCTTGTCCGAATTACTTTGATTATACATGTTTCTATACTGTTCTGGGTCGGTTAAAACGTGACAGAGATCATTAAAGTATAGATACTAATGTGACAATATATTGTTCTCTGTATGATAAGCTGCTTTTATTAGGACATTGTGTACCATAAAAGAACATATGGGTATTATGATGTGCACGAATGCATAACCGAGAAATGAAATAGCTTTTATATGATGATTGAATATTGGATAGTGAGAGATGAGATGGCTCAGGAAATATGCTAACGTCCTTATGTTTTCACATGAAGATTTTAGGGGACAGACGTATGGTTAGTCCCAAGTCTCCAGGAGGAAGACGGAAAAGAGAGTAGTGGATATGTCGCTTATGAATCGAAGGCTAGTCATGACTAGAGGAATCGAGAGAAGAAAGAAGTTGGAGCAAGTCGGGTGGAAGATAAGGCCTAGGAAGAATAGGATAGAATACACAGATGCGTATACAACAAGAACAGGTGGAAATCTATCTCACGCTACAGATCAAGTGATGCAATAGGCTGTTACAGGGTCGAGATGAAGAGTGATTGGATAGTTATAATCATTTAACTATTTAACTGTATTAAATTGTTATTCATTTGAATTTAACTTGTGTACTCAATAATTTCACTGTCGGCATTACTGATTCGCTCTATCACTAATTTCACTTCCTACAAAAGTCGTACATGTGGTGGGACTTCAACAATAATTGAACTAAATTATTCAATATTCTCTTCATGTTAGACACTCAGCCACTCGAGTGCTATAGATCATCATCCAGTGTCTCGCCAACTATACGCTGATGACGCCCAAATATACAGGTCTAGCCACCCAACTAAGGTTGATGCTACCAGCCAAAGAGTAGAGAGGTGCATTTCTGATATGAAATCTTGCTTAGGCTCGAATAAACAGTAACATAGAAAGAGTGAAAATAACAAGCTTGTAAAACTTAATAAACAATTTATTGAGCACAAATATTTTCCAGAAAAGAAAACATAAACTTACGGTTTTAAGAATCAATTCCAAAATTAATCCAAAATAATTCAAAATATTATCCACTAGAGAAATTGCAAAAGTCCTGGTAATAAAATGTCCAAATAATTCCAAGTTCGAATCCCAGCGAAGTATCCAAGATGGAAGACGATGTCACTTGATGAAGTCAGTTCTTGTTAATAAAATTCTATGAGCACAATTCTTTTCCAGATAAATAACAAAGCATAAATCCTCTTGAATCAAAACGAATTGAAATAATTTCCAAAAACAAGGTAACTCAAAACGACACAACTTAATATTCTAACAGCCCAATTTCAACTCATTAGTTCGCTCTCAAAACGTAATTTATATATTTGTTTTTAAGTAAACAAGAAAGGGATCACATGATCTTCTAGAATCTCTTAGAACAAATTTACGTTCAAAAACTCACGTACCCACCGTATGACACAACTAAAATAGAAAGATGTTTATACAAAGCTCCATAATGTCCTTAGAACCAACCAATCATTTTAAAAGCTTGTTTACAACTCTGAAGCCAGGTCATGAGGTCAACACCTGGTGTTTATTCTGTAAAGTACAGGTCACCCCACCCCCCAATGAACGAATCTTAAACTTAAAATTCCATATTTGAATCTAACAAAACAATAAAAAATAAATATAAATGACTTATATCAAATATACGTAACAGATCCTTTACCACAAACAATAATATAAGCAATACCAACATTAAATTCACAGTCAGTATGAAACCTAGGTGTTGCTCTTGGACCGTACTCTCACATTGCATCAACTTGTCCTGAACATACGCAAAGCTGCATATCTTGAGATGATTTGATGCCTTTAAAACACTTTGTGTGTTCGTTGGTACTTTCAAGACTGGACTATTGTAACTACATTCTGTCTGGTTCGTCTCAATATCTACTTATCTACTCCGGAAACTTCAAAAAGTTCACAACCCAGCTGCTCAGTTCATCCTTTGAGTGTCACAATCGGACCACAGCTGCTTTGTGCCATACACTGGTTATCCAGTCGATCCAATATCAAACAAAATGTGTTCTCTGTGTTACGTGTCACTGACTGCATCCAGTCCAACTTACCTACATGCCTTACCCTTGTGTATACACCAGCAAGATAATTCCGCTCCGCTCCTGACAATCGTATGCTCATTATTCTAACTGTGAAAATGAAGTCATACCAACAACGTTCTTGTACAAAACCAGGGCTCAGCAACATGGAACGAACTGCGCATTGAAATTAGACAACAAAAATAGTTGTCCCTTTCAAGAGTGCTCTTAAAACTCACCTTTTTCAACAGAAGAACCAAAGTAAAAACCTACTAATGTTTCCTACTTTATATATTTTCAGCAATTTTGATTTGGTTTCAAATTCATGTTTTTGTTGTAGTCTTATCATTATATATGTTGTAAAGCGCTTAAAATTTCTATATATTATTCGCTACACAAAGTCCTTATTATTATTATTATTATTATTATTATTATTATTATTATTATTATTGTAAGCAATTGCAACTCGAAATTGTTTAGATTTATTAACCAAGGATCTAAAGGCATATACTGGATCAAGTGTGTTTTATTAGATTTTGAAGCCTAAACATTTATGTGATTTCCTTGATCAATAACAGAAATCAGAATTACCAGAAAGACAGCTACAAAGAGTTATCAGCGTCAAATATTTTTAGAGTAGCGATCCGTTAAGACATGTTTTACCGTGATTTAATTTCATATAATGTGGATAAGCAATAGTAAATAGATACAAGTGAAAAGAGGCACGATAATGATATTACAAGTCAGAGACTAGCATGGAAAGGTGATAGATCTATGTAAGATATAGTAAATAGTAATAAAGAAGAGGTGCATAAATAAATATATATCATGACATATTATACAATACAGTAATCGTATATAGATTATCTTGACAAAATAATACTACATTTTTTCAAATAGAATAGTTGAAAATAATAGTATTCTTAAGGTTAGATTTTAGTACCAGATATATCATTTAAGCTGAATGATTATCAATATAATTCAAAATTTACAACTGCTTAACAGCTTACCTTTAGGCAAGATATTGATCACCCTAACCACACTCATAATCACAGGCAACTAGTCTACATGTCGTATAAAGCCTTGGGCGTTTGTTCACAACTCTTAACCTCAAAACAAGGTCCTGAACTAACGGTTTTCTAAAAACTACCTTCCATTGTCTTATGTCCAGGTAGATCGGTATTTAAATAAACTGCTATAAACAGATCCTCCTGCCCCACCAGCATGCTAAACATATGCGGTACAATCTACTACTATCCACAGTGTTATTATCCTAACAATATATCATTCCAGGAATAATGTAATATTTTATATAAATAACGGTCTCCAGAAGTAAAATAGGACCAAATGAAAAAATGAACAATAAGGTGCGAACCTTAACATCTCTTGCAATGCTATTATAACTTTCTGTCAAAATATGGCAACCGAATATAAAGACATACGGATGTATTATACAGTATACTACTGTTGTAAATCACTGTCATAAAACATACTTTGGTGTCTTTAGGTGGTCATAACTTGGAAAATATTCAACTATTGAGATCTATACCCTATATCTACATATTTGCTTCACATAACATGATACATGTTGCATGTTTACAGCTGAAAGTTGTTCCGGGACACGTCCGTATCAGCTGCGTAATTGCTCAAACTATTTAGGTGCCATTGGATATCGGGGAAGGGCAGGGACATGGAGATACATGCGTAGGTCATTCTTTCAAATAATCATTATTGCTACCTAACACAAAGTGTGCTTTTTGATTCAAAATGTGTTATTAAATTTGCACGAGGGTGTGATTAGATAATTGCGACAATATTTTCAGATATGATAGACAGACTCTTGCCTTACCATAGCAAAGATAACGTACTGGAAAAGTCATACAATAATGCAGAGTTTCTCGTTCTGTTTAGTTTCCTTTACAGATATTACATTTTATTTAAGTTAGTCTTTAAAATAAAACTCACCCACTTCAATATCTGTCATACGTAGGCAACACGGACTCGCTCAGACAAATTGGTTACAAAATATATACGCACATCTGTTTGATAGCTCTGTTTATGTCTATAATACTGTTTACTGAGCTAGCGGAAACTACAAGCGTGAGGCCAGTACAAGGGTTTTATTTCAAATGTATTACACAATGTGTGGCGGAAGGAGGAGTAGTCAATAGATCAATCAAACCGAAATAACTATGCCCTCGTAAAAAGCTCTGAATTGGAAATTCATACATTTGTAAAATCGTGACTTCGATTAAACTGCAAGATGGAAGAGTATACAATTCCACATAGTATGTTTCGCCACAACTATGCTGCCTCTGCGAAAAGAACAGTCACAACCGCGCTTGTTTAAACCCTGACCGTGGCATAGTACAAGCTTATTTACACAGATGAACCTATGTAGGACTCACAGTACTGATTCAACTCCCGTAGTATACATATGGAAACACCATATTTAAAATTAAATAACGTACAATTTCTGGGTGCTAATGATCAGAACTATATTTCACCATGCACAACTATCCTTGGTGCAAGTTTCTGTGTGGCGAACACCATATGAGCCGCGGTAATTTTAGTAAAAATATCTTTTGAGAACTTATCCTATAATTTTACCTTTCATTATTAACCAGTTATGGATCACCAAACCAAACCCATATATACTATTTTTATGTGTTCACCCATTTCTAGCCTTGTTCAAATTTGTATCCATATAATTAGTACTGTGTGTCCTATCAGCAGCTTTAAAAAAAAAAAACCAGACGTCGTTTACTAATTGTTATCAGATGGCATGCTACAGAAAAGCAACGTACATGCTGATAGTATGCCTTGTTTTTTCCTCTCTCACTTGGTATAAAATCAAGTTTTAAATGTGTAAATTTCTCAATTGCATTTTTCTTGCAGACTCCCAAAAATAAGATGCAGTGCAAACCTATTCATATCAACCAATCCAAACAAATAAGTATGCCACATGACAGGTCAAAATGATAAGAGGTCATCTCCCTTCTGTGACTAAGACAAGTGCACATACCTATGACGCTACATGAGATGCTGATATTTCAAAATGATTTAAACTTTCGACATATGTGATTCACCACTCCCGAATCTGAACAAAAAGGTATACAAGCCGATGATAAGTTCCATAAAGATTTATTATACAGAAGAACAAATAACTAAGTGCTATGTTGCCTCTGCGAAAAGAGCACAGTCACAACCGCGCCTGTTTAAACCCTGACCGTGGCATAGAACACGATTATTTACACAGATGAATTAGTATCGTGAGTCCTAACAGAGGCTCAACTCCCATAGTAAATATGGAAACACCATCATAAAAGATTCAACTTACAGTTTATGGGTGCTAATGATCAGACCTATTTTTCTCCATGCACAACTATCCTTGGTGCAAGCTGCTGTGTGGAGAACACCATATGTGCCGCGGATTCTTTTGGATCTACATGTGCATAAAACGCATGCTGTTGATTCTGAACCAAATGAATAAGGTGCTACTTTCTTTACTGAGTACTCATAAGTCAGCCTGTAAAAGTACTAAATTACATCAATAACATTGTCTATTTTCTTTGAACTTATTGACAGGATAGTTCTAAAACAGATCTGTACTGCAATTTCAGTTTTCATTATTAACAAATTATGAACCACCAAACCCCTATATATTCCTATTGTTTTGTTCACCCATGTCTAGATTGGTTTATAGTACTTCCATATAATTTGTACCGCGTGTCCTATAACCAGATTGTATATTTTAGAAACAGCTGCATTTTACTCATTGATATTATATCATAATTGCAAGAAAGAATTAGCCATGATTGTGCAAGGATAATAGTGTATATAGCTAAATTGCATCCGGATTACATGTGGTAGCAGTAGAGGTGTTTAACGCCATTTTTCAGCACACTATAGGTTATACATGGCGGCTAGTATAAATGATGGAGGAAGAACCCGGGACCCCCCCCCTCCCGAAAGAACCACCGACCCACGACAAGCTACTGGCAAGCTTTCTCACATACCTACATTGGCCGAATCTGAGACTCGAACCTACTGATAAGGAGGCGAGATGGAAGTGATCCGTAGACCACTCGGTCACTCTGGGTCCCCCACATTACATGTGGCTGTGTTGTATTGTACCTATTAGTGGCCTATTCATTTATTAAGCCATTTCTAGACTGGTTATGATTAACAGTTCTTTCATATAATTAGTACCGTGCGTCCAGAAACCGTTTCTCGATACGACCTGGCCTCAGCACAAGCATGTTTACTCAGGAATTTGCCGTTGAATCGCATCAGCAGAGTAGGGCTTGGCAGCCCATTTTTGTATATTACACTCTAAGCGTACATTTTAAATATGGCACATTCAAAAGTTTCCAGAAATATACTTTGCACTATATAATAAGTGCCATATATATATATATATATATATATATATATATATATATATATATATAAGACAAGAGAAGGCAATACTTTATTACCAGAGGCTTTTAGGTTACAACATAAAAAACTGTATAAGGAAAAGACACGAATCAATCATGTGCCACAAAGCATATCGCATAACATCTTAACATGGGCTGCACAATATTGAAACCACATTCTAAGAACTTAACTATTATGGGAGTCGTATGTTACCTATATTCATTACCTGTGTAAATTTATCAAGTCCTGGAAAATGTCAGGATTATGTATACATTTTCGTCTACCATGACGACAGGATTGATTTTTCCAAATATTTATTGCGACTGACAGCGAACAATACCTTTAGATGTAGGAAAAATGAGCCAATCTACCAGTTTTAAATGGAAACCGAGGACTTACTGTTCTAACGTAAGAACGCTTTTTGATGTCTTTTTGCTGGTGAGAGAATATAACATGTAATTAAACCTTTAGATAAGGAGGTCAATTTCATATGCGGGGCACTATCAAAGGTATTTCATCTTGTATTGAAAAGATACACGTGTTAATGGATGGAGCATTTCAATAGATAGATAAATAGATAGATAGATAGATAGATAGATAGATAGATAGATAGATAGATAGATAGATAGATAGATAGATAGATAGATAGATAGATAGATAGATAGAAAGATAGATAGATAGATAGATAGATAGATAGATAGATAGATAGATAGATAGATAGATAGATAGAAAAGAATTCTTCTTGGTGAGATATGTTCATCACAGTTAATTAACACATGCACGTACTGAAAGGAAGTTAAAGATATAAAAAGATACGCACATAAGTAAAACGATTATAGGGTTTAACGCCATTTTTCAGCACACGATAGGCTATACATGGAGGCCAGTATTATTGGTGGAGGATGAACCGGGGAAAACCCCGGAAAGAACCACCGACCCACGAGAAGCTACTGGCAAGCTTTCTACTACATTAGCCGAATCGTAGACTCGAACACACACAGACAGGTGAGATGGCAGTGATCCGTAACGGAGAGCGCTTTAGACCACTCGGCCACTCGGGGCCCCTTGAATGACTGATAATGAAACAAAAATCATTTGGAACAAACACATGACTGGGTTTGTGCAGCCGTATGATTCATAAATACTTGTTAAAATGTGCAATTGTGTCCAATGACAAACCAGACACTTGTCTCAAATTCTTGGGTTGGCCCAGACTTGTATCGGCCGCTCACACCACTCATGGACCAATCATGACAAGTTTACAAATTAGCGGTTTGGTCCTTTTGTGACCTTGATGAGTATATCATCTTCTATATCCATATAGAGGCACAGAAGGCAAGAGAGCCTGTCAACTTCGCACACGTGTACATACGTCACAATTAATTTTACTATATATTCTCTAGATTCCACTTTGTGACAATCAGTACAAATCATACGTTAATCATAAATACCTCCAAGGATGACTTCAAAGTGAACATCTTCTCAAATGTTCACCGGCATTATTTTGAGAGGCTACACTGTAAACAGAGCAGCAAATAAAAGGAACACAAGATTTCACATCCGGATCATCATCACCAAGGTTTTATTATTCACTGTGTCCTGTCGCCGAAATACACACATACCACCTGTGAAATGGCAAATTTCAGTCAGTCTATTTTAATTAGACATTAAGTGAGACCAGATAGTCATTAGTTAGATTTATGATGTCACGTCGTGCCAAAAGAGGGATCTGTATAGTAGGATGTGACCGTTGTACTAATTAAACGTTTATTCAGCAGCTAGACTGACCGCTAGCGATATTTTAAAGTCATTTCTCACGAAAAGTGTCAGAATTGAGATAATGTAGAGATTCTGTTACTTAAAACCAAGCATGTCATATTGACCATGACGTAAGCGACTTTTAGAGGAAAGGGGAGAAAATATATTTGATTCTGATTGGTCACGGTTAAAAAAGGGGGGTGTTTTCACACGAAGATCTTTAGAACATAATATCGCACTAGCTAAATTAGAAGCCAGTCTTGACATTGCTCTGTAAGAGAGCCAGGGGTAGAATTATTTAGTCAGAACTCCGTTTTTTGAGAGAAATACATTTGTTAAGGAAGCGTGGTCGAAATCCGTCACACCAATGGTTGAGTTACACACCAAAAACACAAAGGTACTGTCACAATTCCATGTATATTGTTGATGCAATTTATATGATGTTTGCTTAGTTACAGGTCTGCATGATTTCGTTTGATACATTTGTATAATTGATTTAATTTGATATATTTGTATAATAATGTGCTTTGAATTATGAATTGGAATTCTTACCTTAATTATTACTTTAATTCTTAGTTAAGAATGACGTAGTGTTAATTTATGTCGTAAAAACACTATGCTGAGTTATGGATAGTGTTACGTTCATTCTTGACTTTATCATATTGTTTGAATAATGATTGTGTTCTAAGAATTTAATGTATTACGTTAGTAAGGGGTTACAAGAATACATGTGAATTCACCGAATTTTGATTTCATAGATAATTTAGCGACAATGTATACGATTCAATGCCTTGCTGTGTAGTACGTTAATGTATTAGGTCAAGGCAAAACGAATTAACAATTTGTTTAACTACCGTCATTTGAGGACATGTTACTAGCCGTAAAGTTGTTATCACTGATAGAAATATCTGATTGCTCGAACCAGGAATAATGGATAGTCTCAACTGTAACCATTGTAACGAGAGACTTAGGCTGTTTTAATTTTCTTTTGAAAGGAAGAAAAAAGCTTTTTTGGGAAGATCGTGAAATTACGGGAATAACGACGTAAACGTTTGGAAAAGAAATTGGGAGAAACGGAAATTGCAGTGTACGCATGATACAGTAGACAAGTCCGGAATCAAGCGGAAACATCCACGAGTGCAGATTATCTAGAGAGGAAGGGACTTCTAGAACGACATTTGATTGAACAGTGAACGAGGACCGAGAATAACAGGTTATGAAAATCGAACAAAGCATTGACTTCGATTGTACCACTCGATCCTATGATGATTTAAAACTATCAGTAACAGAACGGCTAATTTGTTTAAATCTATTTCAAAGAATAAATTATACGAGTAGTGTGACCGTTAAGTAGTTGATGTGGTAAGAATAAATTATACGAGTAGCGTGACCGTTTAGTTGTTGATGTGGTAGGAGGAAATGGTACAATACACAACGGAGGGATTTAAGTTCACATTCCAGTCTGTCTGCACTGCAATGGTAACAACGCAAGAGCGTGTTATTTTGCCACACTACCTTCGAACAAAATAACGCATCACTCAACAATTTAATTGGCTAGATTTGTTTTCTAACCGCATTCACTTCGAATTGACTTCAGTAGCTCGTCACATACTGTCGAGATAGGTAGTGTCAAACCGTTAGGCAATTTATATTAAAAAAGGAGTAAAACTAACACGAGAACAATAGTACCCTGGGTGACCCCACGTAAATTATGTCAATTTTATACTCAAATACATCACATAATATTTGGATGAACTGTTCTTTGAGAACGTTTTGGATTTAATTGTCTAAATGTAATGTGTGTTTCCTTGAAACTTTCTTAGGGAAAATATACCATAAAGAAACAAAACATAATTCTAGTAATATGTTCTTAAAGTAGGGATAACAAAGTCTCTCTCTCTCTCTCTCTCTCTCTCTCTCTCTCTCTCTCTCTCTCTCATTAGTTTAACTGATATTCCAGTTGTATATGTTCCCGTTGGAAGATACCTCTTCAAAATAGAAGCAGTGATGGCAAGCCCACCTTTTTGTTGAAAATGTCACATTTGAAAATTAAAGCTTCCTACGAAAATTAAACAAATAAGGTCCATAACGCCAAGCAAAGCTTCTAACTTACCGAGATATTCTCCAATTATGTTAATTGAGGTAGTGCCTTCTCTGCTGCTATTAATTAAATCATTATTACATATGAATAATATGGAACTAGCTATGGAATCTTACACAGCTAGATTATCTCGAGAAAGATTAGAATTAATAAAGAAAATTCTTCCATTTTAGCAGCAGACAGGGTGAGTAGACCTTATAATATTAGCGTCCATTTGACAGTCCTAGTGTTAAACAAAATACGTTCCGTTTTGAAGGTAAGCGTTTCGTTAGTTGAAAAAAAGTTTGCAAGTATAAGTACTTTTTGGACACTTATTTGAGGTAGCGCCCTCTCTGCTGCTCTGAATTAGACCAGTCTCTCAACTGAATACTTTATCAAGACCGACTCGATATCGTAATCTAGGATCATGAAAATATTTCGTTATAAATACGTGGGGTGGGGTGCACGTGAGAAAATGTTTTTAAACTTAATTATATCTATATCCCCGACGGACCAAGTCTGATAAATGTTTCTCAATGTGTGTGTATCAACACCATTAAATACTGCTGAAATAGTACAGTTGTCTCTAATCACTTTAGGTACTTGTGTCTCCCGCTAAGTAACATTAATCACATCTGTTTTTTTTTATGTCTACTGCGTGAAAATAGTTTAGCCGGATTGGTCTGTTTATCCAGCATTACATTATCGTGCATAACTATATTTTTAATAAATACATCAAGGTCATCAATATCACTGTTAGAATTAATAATATCATCACCATCTTCATTTATCGTTTTTGCATTATCATTAAAGTTTTTGAACACTTCGTAGCATCGCTTTTCATCCACAGACGGAGCAACTAAAAACAGTGTATCCCATATCAACCATCTCATTATCCAATTAAGTAGCTGCGTTTTACAACTTCTAGATGGACCTATGATAATCATTCGGATATCATTTCTTAGCGCTACGTGATGTTTTACCAGTTCTTTTCTTCTTGTTGCTGAAAAATCAATTACGTCCATATTTTTTTTAAATATAATAAATAATATAGAATTATATTGTGTGAAATGCAAGACGAGCACTCGAACAGGTGAATTAATATAAAGTAGTAGCATCTCAGATGAAAAAACTTAATGTCAAAATCATACCGCAAAATATAGTGATCAGACAATCGTTGAACAATTTAATCGAACTCTTGCTGAACGATTATTTGGCTATCAGTATGCGAAGGAACTAATTCATGATATGATATCTCGAGAATAGGTTCCAATATTACCAAGTGTGATCAATGCATTAAAAAATGAAATTCCTCGAACAACTTCTATGAAACCTATTAATGCAATTACAAACAAACATGTACCACTACCACTACCTGAATTTTCAGCCAGTATTAGGTAATGAGGCTGTAAGATATTTATATTAACCTGGTGAACTTGAAGGTGGTAACAAAGAGAGCGACTGATTCTATTTGGAGTTTGACTACACATAACATTTTCAGCGTTGTAAGACATACGGGTAGACCTGTAATCTATATATTAGATTCAACTGCTTCTCAACGTGGATTTGTACGTGAACAAGTACATGTAATAACCGAGGATACAAAATTACTATAACGATCACGTAACTTGCACCTCTCCGTCTATTTCAATCAAGACAGGTCAAAGTCACATATTTTCGCGTATGACCAAGGCTACTATCCATTCTACCGACGGTAAAGTGTCTTAGATCATTATTTAAATACTGCCCTAGCATTAATGTGCTACAGCTCACACACTGATTTTTATGTTGCTGTTTCAGCGCGTTGATAACTTCAGTCGCGATTATTTTTTTGTGTGTGTGGTCACTTTGTTTATAACTAGCGAGAATTGTTCTTAATATATCATCACTAACAATTCCGTTGTTGGTGTCAGTAAAATTTTCAAAAACCCTCCAAGCTGAGTTATTTTTCTGACTTGTGATACTGCAAGGTAAACTAAATTTGACTACTCGATACGATCATCAATGATCCAAACAACTGTTTCAGAAATAGTTAATCCTTGAGATCAGTGGATTGTCATTGCATATCCTAGCGTCCATGAAGTTTTGACTTTTAAAGCATCTTTACCACCACTGACAGGAACTAGAAAAATATAATTTAACACAATGTTAGGTTTCTATGGCAATCCTAGAATTTCAACGTTAATATTATGTCGGCGTATATCAGTTAGTCTATCACACAATGGTACAGACAGTTTTGAAAATTTTTCTTATGAAATTGAAATAATTGTTGCTGAAGTGTATCACGAACTCTCTTTCTACTTGCCACTGTCAAATCGTTGGGACTCCATATATCCGCAAAATCATTTATGGAAGTTTCTGAAATTATTGCGCGCATTATTGTACACTGAATTTTATTCGACTGTAATCTGATGAATTTCTTAAATTATCTTAGTTATGGATCAAGCGCTCTATGATTATTAGTTATCTTCTCATACAAATCTACAAACTTATTTAACCATTCGTGCAGAGATAATCAAACAAATGGTGGTGATTGAGCATGAACACTACACCATATCACCGCGGTATTCTTCAACAATAACCAATCAAGAAACATTTTAACACATAAAATGAAACGATATGTCATCCCAAATTAGTATTGTATGCATATATTTCTGTCCCATTTGCTCAGGAGTCCATTTATCACCCGTGTACCGAACTAACCTATGTTAAGTACATGATTCTATACCTTGTTCTTTCGTTTTAATTGCGAGTCTGTATGTAGGTGTTTAAACAACCACATGATTCGAACTCTGTTTAAATAATTCAATAACTCGAGTTGTTTTACCGCAACCACCAGGTTCAGTTAGGTAAACAGTCTTGTGTCTGGATATTAGATCAGATATAGATGGCGCAGATGATAAGTAACGATTTCTGATTAATTTTGCCGATTTAATCAGGTGAATAGCTTTGATTTCAACATCTACGATTTAAGAATAATTATGTAATATTTCTTGTTTTATTCTCAGCGAACCCCATTGTACATCAGTACTAATTTTATATATTTTCGTAAGATATAAAACAAAACCATTGCAACTCTTTCTGCAGTGGTGGTAGGCAGTCTATTTATCATCGATAATACATTTATAGAAACATTAGCGATCATTAAAAATCTTAGATGTGTATGCTGTGGCGATATATCACCGATATGCTTAACAATTGTACCTAGCCGTGTTAAGTTAGACAAGTAAGCATTTTCTCGACTTACAAATACAGTTGTCTTTGCTGTATCAGTGATTACAAAATCATATACAGAATCATCTAGAATTAGTCGTGCATAACGTCATTGTTATCAAATATCCCACCTTGAGTAAATGTTTACCGATTATTCTTATACTGATATCTTTTGCGGTTTTATCACCAACTAGTGGTAACCAAACTTTGGTCTGCTTTCGATATGATATAATTGCCTCACTTACCATCATTACTATCAGTATTTTACAATCATTCATATATCGTAACAAAAATATTGGTGCCCAGCGTTTTACTGAAAAATGCCTATCAAACCAAACATAAGAGATCGGATGGAGCCCCTTAGCAAACTCGAATGATACAATTCGAGCAAATCCAGTTAGATCGAAATCGGGTAGTGGTTCATTTATCGATACTCTGGTCATTTCGTGACGGGGATGTCGAATTCTTTTAAAACATCCAGAACATTCTCTTTAGCCATGAAAACATGTGGGATAATACGCGTCCATATCCACAGAAATAACGTGTCGTTGTAATTATTTTTGGTATTCCACAATCCACCGTGTCCGTATTCACAGCAACTTAATTGTTCGTCTTCGAGAAGTTCATATCTTGTTGGCTTCCACAATTTTTCTCTCTTGCAAAGTGAGCTGCAACTGACGCAACGGTAAAAGAGTTGCTCCTGCAAATCGTCAGTATTCTTTATTGAAAATTTCTGCGCATGATTTGTCAATTATTCATGAAGAGATTCTTTAAGCCACATTGGGCCGTGAGCTCTTACAAATTCATGAAACTTACTGTTTTCTGTGATACAAAAACTACCATCTTGTCTAATAATTTCATCATGGTGAATTTTTTTTACTCTATTAGTCCATGCATGGGCATTATGATCAATAATTTCAATCGAAGCTCCTTTTGATTTATATCTTGATTCGTATAAAATCTCTCCGGTTATCGTTTCTTTTATTGATATTGGGAATTTTAGTTTTTGACTGCGATCACAGAGGTTATGTTTACGTTTCTCTATGATTTATGTCTACCATCACCATATGGATCATTGTTGTATCGGAGAATAGTTGCTTGCGGTAGTGATTTTATTCACTCGGCAAGTATTCGAGGAAAGTATTCATTTGATGGTCCCGGAATTTAAGGTTCGGTAGATAAGCTTCTGTTATCGAATATGTATTACAAAAAGATTTTTTTTTATCGCGATTTAAGTCGTCGGTGTAATCAAATATTGCCTGAATTACTCGCTGGTTAATATATTCAATGTCGGATAAAAGTTGATTTTTTTGGTATATTTGTTGAATAATTCCTCGCATAGACTTGCTATATCAGAATGATATACAGTGATATCAGAAAGTTTCATGACAACCGTCAACGGTTTACCAAAGACGGTCTCTGCCATTGCATCAATTTATTAAAAACTTTCTTCGAAGGTCTGTGAATGCGCTTACATGAACGTCATACTTCGCCCGCAATGTTGATACTTTATTGTCTACGGTGCTATAGTTAACGTCGACGTAATTGTTTGCTGCCGCATCCTTGTCGAATACTGAATCTCCAAGTATGGATATTTTTTTCCGTTGATGTTGTGTTCGCCTGTTGATATAAGAACACCGGGTTTAATTTTTTGATTGTTATCAAACATGGCAGTACTGTATTCGGTTACTCTATTAATATTGACTAAAATATCCTGCAATGAAAGGATTACTCGTTTTTAATTTTCCTTGCTTATCCTGAAACACAACCATTTTGTTTGGATCAACATTTGCGACAATTAATAATTGGAATATTTCATCGTTTAATGATGTTTTAACGGTTTTTTTTTAAATATTCCGTCTGTAGTTTGTTGTTTCGAGACAGATTTCTCTGAAATATCTACCATAAAATAATTATTATCGTTTAAAACGATATCATTTACTCGTGCATTCCTGTACAGTGTTATGATGTGGTTTTGGTTGATTTTGATACAGACTTGAATACAGTAATGACCTCTCGGCCGCATATAGGTGAGTCTGATTTTGTCTGCGTTAGTAATGTTGAATACCAATCCTCACTTTATGGGGAGTATTAGCTATACGCTGACATACTCGATACTTGTTTTGGGCGGGGCTTACCTGTACGAATCAAAATAGACAATTCCACGGGGATCAATCGCGTATGCGGTCCAGTGAGTTCTAGGCATCGAGATTAATGATGCCGGTCTCAACATTGTTTAATCTGAAAGGTAACTGGTTTCGCATAAAAACATCTAAAGTTGTGTTTTAAATAAATGTTTTAGGAGCATTGATTAAATCAAAATTTGACATTGGTGTTCCTAAACCGTCTCTAGTAGTCTTATACCTTTTCGGTAACAATGTGGGAGGGGTACCTTTGGCTTTTTCCGTACCATGAGTGTGGAGTCCCTGCTAGCTGTTGATCTTTCCCATTTTTATATCCTTTTCCGGTTGCTTTTTTTAATGCCATTCCTTCAGCTGTCCCAAAATCTCCTAACACGGCCGCTTTAGAGACAGCAGGGCCAGCAGCTGCGATTAATGCTGGTATTGTCGCGCGGATTGGAAATACCACCTGATTAGTTATATCTGAAATAGCACCCGCGGACAGAGTAAGTCGGATTCCTGTTTTGTCATGTTTAGTATCATTAAATGTTTTACGCTGCTATTCTGTCGATGATAATTTTTTCACCACCTGTAATCTGACTGTTTTAGCGTTGTAGCTTTTTTAATTTGACCCGGAGTCAGAGTAACATTTAAATGATGATATGCAATTTATAATGATATGAGTGATCTAATTGTGTTAAAGATTTTCTACAGGTGCATTAATGACTCCCTTTCGTTCACCAGCACCATGAAGTATCATCAATTTACCGCTAAGTATAACAGTGATTTCTCTGTAAATAGGGATAAGGGGGTCTGGGGCAGCCGGAAGAGTTACACGACCTCCGAAGTGTATATTCAAAACAGTTTGTCTTGTTAAATCAACACGTTCCAACGAAACGTTATAAATCGGATATGTTGTAAAATCTAGTTGTGCTATTTACTAACCTTTATCTACATTCTGATCACGTCCCATAAACTTCATCAAACGACGACTGCACGTGCTACATGTTTCTGTGTAACATTATGTAAAATATCTTCAGATGGTTCTTGGTGGCCGTTGATTCTTAACGAAACCTCAGAAACACAAAGTTTATCAAATATAATATGGCTGCATGTTTGTGTATTTAATCGTGTATAATACTGTAGCGCAACAAATATATGGCATGGCGCAGAAACACCTTGTTGTGATGCTATATGACATGTAAATATACCGTTATTATCACTCTGAATACTATATGTAGTTGTTGTTAGCATGATAGTAATGAGTTACCACCTGTATTCATAAAAGGCAATAATATATTTTCGTCACTGATCGGTGGGGTTATTACTGGCATCCACAATGAGAGGTTTGATTATACTACTTTACCAGCATCGTCTCCATGTCTCCATATAGCATCATTATCATTGTCTTTTTGTACGAGTATAGCTGTATTCTTTGCTCCGAAAATAACCTATCTAGCATTTCTACAAAAACCAAAAATGTGAAATAGTGGAATTGCACAATAAAAATTTCTACCATTACCTGACAACATAAATTTACGTGTTTAAAATCCTAAATTGTACTCAGCATTAACATTAATAATCAAATTCTCCACATTAACATAAGCAGCAGGATTAACACAGTCTTTTGGTCGTCTAACAATATATTGACTGTCATCAGGATTATCAGAACCATCTTTGTGAAACATCATTGTCGGACGAGCTGTTCTTGTATAATCATTAGAAGATCTTGCTAGGCCAATTATTGTTGTAGCAACATTAACATCTTTATTAAAGGGGACAAACATGCAAAAATGAAATTCGCTCAAATTTTTTATATTATTTGCTATATGTATATTGGTCACTTTCTGAAAATTTGAACATTTCATTCTTGCTCGTTACGAAGATATTTATGAAAAACCGATCATATATCCCGATCCGTCTTGAATAAAACAACACGCTTCCCACCCCCTCACAAATAGCGGAAGTGACGTCATTTGAGACACTGTACACACCGGCATTGTTGATAATGAATTATGGAGAAATCGTCCCATAGAGAACAGGTAGAAGGATCTTATATAATAATTGTGAGATGTCGCCACATGGTTGTTAAGGGTTTATTTATTGTTGTCTTTCTTTAACTTAATAATTTATTAAAATTAAAAAAATTACAACTTTTCAAGTTTTTCATTTGATCAACTCAGCTTCTGTACTTAACGAAACAGAAGAAACATCTGTCCCTTTTGCTCTGCTCTTGACAATTATTTGATATATTTTAATTGGGGAAAAAATGACATGATGTGAAGTTTTATATATGAAAGAGCTCTAACCTAATAATGAATGATACTTGAACTCGATAAAAAAAACAGCATTGACGCATACTCTGGAAATACTGTCGCTACTGAGTTCAACATCGTTTAGTCTATTTCTTCTTATTTGTTAGTGTTTTCGTAATTTTATTAGTTCTTAATAAAGCAAACTATTTAAAGTTGAACGACAAGTTTAAAAAATATTTCACTACTAAATTGCCGATGCAAAATAATAATGTTTACGTCATTACATTATATATAACTACACCATGATCACGCGTACTAACGGGATTTTGTTACCTTAAATACATATTTGAACTGCTCGATGTACTTGTGTTCGGACAAAATGAGAAAATCATCTTTAACAACAATTTTAAATTTCACGTTTAAATCCTGTACAAAACTGAATAATATTTCACATAGTCCGAATCAGAAGTTTGGAGAATCAGCCAGATAGCCCAAGTGGCCGAGTGGTCTAAAGCGCTCTCCGTTACGGATCACTGCCATCTCACCTCTGTCTACGCGGGTTCGAGTCTCAGATTCGGCCTATGGGGTATGTGAGAAAGCGTGCCAGTAGCTTCTCGTGGGTCGGTGTGTTTTCCGGGGTTTTTCTCGGGTTCTTCCTCCATCATTAATACTAGCCGCCATTTATAGCCTATCGTGTGCTGGAAAAAATGACGTTAAACCCTACAACAGCAACAACAACAACATTACCGAAGTAGAATATACCATTAACATCCAACGTTACATGATAGATTCTTGGGACAAAGATGAACAGGACTCGTCAGATTTTGACAAAAATGGCGCTGCTCTTGGGTCTTTAGAGAAACATTCAAACTCTAAATATCTCTGGCAACCTGGTGTGTTGAGTTACCATAAAGCCTTTTCTCTTTAAATTTGATCGCCCATACAGCTCTCCTTTTAGGTTCCTTTGAGAATGTGAAAAAACTAATCTTCTGTCTGGAACTTATATTATTCACACATCTGTTTTGGGGGGGTAGGGGTGGCAGGCACCATACAGATCCCAGCCCCCATTTTCTTAAACACAGGAACAAAGTCTTCATGTGTTTGTGTGTTCCTCCCGATATGTAGTTTGGTGGTTTTTTAAATATATTTTTTTTTTCTCCTCTTTCTAAAATTTCCGTTTAAGTAGTTAAACTTTAAAGGGTATTGTATCTTTAGTGTTTCCTGTGTTGATCATCCGAGTAGGTTTTATTCATATAATCTCAAAATTCATTCCCCAGTTCATTTTGTCGACCTTGGCAAGCGATATTCTGTACGCTATTTATGTTGGTGCTATAGGCATTTGATATATATTTTTAAACAAAATCCCCCGAAAAATTATATAAATTGTTTTGATTTTTAGTTTTGAACGAAGTACGGTGTACTATCTTTGTTTAGGGTTGGAGGAGGGAGGGAAAGAAACTGATTGTTTTATAACTTGTATTTATTTATTTATTTATTTATTTATTTATTTATTTATTTATTTATTTATTTATTTATTTAACCTTTAAAGATTTTCCTAAATTGTTTAAGGTACCCTTTCATATGGGTTCTTTGTGCAATGCGGGAGCTGCCCAGCGGTGTAATAGAAGAAGAAGAAAGTATTCTATATGTTCCAAGTGTTTCTTTTCTTCCTAAAAGATTCATTCGTTAGGTACAGAGAGAGAGAGAGAGAGAGAGAGAGAGAGAGAGAGAGAGAGAGAGAGAGAGAGATTAAAAATAACGTACATTTCTAAGTGTTTGTTTAAATTTAATTGAAAAGTCCTTGATATTAATAGATTCTGTTAATTTTGGGCGAATGGATTCAACTTATCATCATTCATTTGTAGCTTACAACACCGCATCCATGACTTAAAATCAGAATACTTCTCTATGCTTTAGATGGTGAAACCATCTTCATTTGGACAGCTGGATTTATACATTTGAGTGTCGCATCCGCATATATACATATCTCCAACTGCACAAGCGGATGTACGAAATGATAATTCACTTGAGGCTGAAATTTGAATTGGTAAACAATGTCATTATTCACTGACTAATCGGTCATGTGTTATTGTGTCATATCTTTCTACATAATACAGGATGTAAAATCAATTGCCAGTAGCTTCTCGTGGGTCGGTAGTTCTTTCTGGGGGGTCTCCCGGGTTCTTCCTCTACCAATATATACTGGCCGCCATGTATAGCCTATCGTGTGCTGAAAATGGCGTTTAAACCTACAACAACAACAACATTCCCGAAGTAGAATATTATATTAACATCCAACCTTACAGGATAAATTCGTGGGATAAAGATAAACAGGACTCGTCAAATTCTGACAATGGCGATGCTCTTGGGTCTTTAGAGAAACATTCAAGCTCGAAATGTCTCTGGCACAAAGTGGTGTGTTGAATTAGCATAAAGCCATCTCTCTTTAATTTGATTGCTCAAACAGCTCGCCTTTTAGATTCCTTTAGAAATGTGAGGAAAAAAAAACATAATCTTCTGTCTGGAACTTCTGTTATTTACACATCTTTTTTGGGGGTGGGTCGAGGGGTGGGGTGGCGGGCACCAGACAGATTCCCGCTCCCATTTCCGAAAACAAAGGAACAAAAATTTCATACGTTTGGTATGTTACTCCCGATATGTAGTTTGGTGTTTTTTTAATATATTTTTTCTCACCTTTCTAAAATTTCTGTTTATGTAGTTAAACTGTGATGGGGTATTGTATCCTTAGTGTTTCTATAGGGTTGATCATTCGAGTAGGTTTTATTCATCTAATCTCAAAATTCTTTCCCTAGTTCATTTTGTCGACCTTGGCTAGAGGTCACCTGTACCCCATGTATGATATTAATGTCGGTGCTATATGTATGTGATATATAAGATTTTTTCACAATGTTTTTAATATTCATTTATTTGATTATTAATTTTGAAAGAAGTACGACATACTATCTTTGTTTAGGGAAAAAAAAGAAACTTTTGTTTTTACGGCTTGTATTTTTTCCGTGTCTATTTATTTCATAATGAGTTCGACCGTGCTCAAGTGGGGATCCATACATTTTTTAAAATTTAAATTGTACTTCTCCATACTCGAGTCTTTTTTAATTTATTAGTCCTTTTAAAGATTTTCCTAAATTGTTTAAGGTACATTTTCATATGGGTTCTCTGTGCTATTCGGGAGCTTTTTTTAAATATGAATTAAGGTCGCATGCGCAACTATGTGCTTTCGCGACCAGCTAATGCCCGAGGGTCGGGCTATTTGATTGGTCGGAACCAAAGGTAACTTTGACTAAACTAGGCTGTGTTGTCGCAGTCTCCCCGGCACCCGCGTTAAATGGCAGTCTCTCCTTAGAGTAACATGTCGGGTCACGGCAAAGCAGGAAGGCACCCGGTTTAGGAAAGCTAGTTTGTCAAATTGTTTCACTCTAGTTAAAGACATAATCCAATCGGTTTGATATCTTATTACTTCTAAAATGAAGTATTAAGTATCTGTGTAATTAGTGAATTGCCAAATAGTTTAGTTGTACTCTACATCAGTATGAGAATAGGCCGAGCTTGAAATCAAGATTTTCAACATATAATCAGAACCCGTGTTACGTAAAAGTAGATAAAGTCCAATGGATCAGCCATGTTTTCGTCGACAATCAGGTTAGTCTATTTCTGTTTCTCCACACTTCTGGATGTTGCCATTGTTTACGCTTGAAACGCCCTTATTTCTAATCTAGTCCAGTTTTACTATGGACAGAAAAAATACCAATAATGTGTCAGCCACCTGTGCAAGTATATCAAATCCATATAGTATAGAATTTTTCATCTTTCCTATCAATAAATATTTCTAGTGCATAGTGTACATGTTGTAGGTCCTTAACAAATTTAATTGCTAAAATGTCCTTGCGACATAAATGAGTGTAGTCACTGTTAGGTATTTTAGCTTGTTAATTTTGAGCGGTGGTCAAATTGATCAAGTTAGATTTCGAGAAAGAGATTGTTCGAAAAGGGTTCTCGTACCAAATGTTTTTTTTTTAGTTGGAGTGGGGTGTGTTTGGTGTTATTTCATTTCTTTCTTCTTCTTTTTCTCTTCTTTTCCCTTTTCTCTTTCCCACTTTCTTCCTACTCCCTTCTTCCTTCTTTCTTTCTTTTTCCTTCTTCCCTCCTTCTTTTCACTTTCTTTTTACTTTTTCTTGTCGGTTGGTTGGTGTTGTTTCCTTCAGCTATCACTATTTGATCCCGGTGTTCTCATCACACTTGTATTTATCTTGCCACTTGTCGGTTGACTGTGCCACTACTTAGTGTAATGTTCTCTTTTCCCCCCTTCTCCTTCTTCCCTTTCTCCCTTTTCTTCCTTTCTTCCTTTTTCCTCGCATTACAATGTTTATATTATCCCCCCCCCCGTTCCCTTCCTTTCCCCTTTTCTCTTTTATTCGGGAGCTGCCCAGCGGTGGTTTAGAAGAAGAATAAAGTATTCAATATGTTCCTTATTTTTGTTTTTCTTCCTAAAAGATTAATTTGCAAGGCATATTTAGAGACACTGAACTTGTATATTTGATTCACACAATTTAGAACTGCGTATTGAACCATCTTGTTTCTACTTGACACTTCGCTGCACAAACTGAATATGACTTGTATACGTTAATTGTCTCAAATGACGTCACATCCTGTGTATTTGGAACTGAGCTAACAAATTCGCGGCAGGGTCTTTCCGTGTGATCTCGCAAAACAGGACAGTATTCTTTTATAAAATTGAAGTGCAAATACATAAGATGCAAATAAACAAAAAGTTGGGATAGATTAAATACACACACTACTAAATATCCTTCTATTTACAATAAAATTATGCAGGTCCGGGTTTTTGTCCCCTTTAATCGATTCAATATTTCTTTCATCAATCATAAATATAGAGCTAACAAACAGTGTCATAATCCCGTTGTTAATTAAAACAACTTTGATAGCACCATCGTATTCTGTATCATCTGTTATTATAATTGCACCTTCTACTTCAGTGCATGCTTCAGCGGGTAGAAACTATGTAATTGTATCCTAAACTTGTAGTTCAATTCCGCCGCGTTCATTTCCCTGTCTTGAGTCATAAGAATAACACTGATAATCGCGTATAGATTCATCTTTGAGAACCAGCGAGGCGATGTCGAATGCTAAGTCAGATACACGTTTAAACATTTAATGATATATTTCTCAATCTAAATCAACCTCGCCTACGAAGTCTACCTCCATTAAAGCTAGTATGTACTAATCTATCCTCGGCTGCAGAAAACGTTTTTCTGGCATGATTACCAATAACACCAGAAGCTTTGTCACTATTTGCTATAATAGCTTTCATTTATAATTGTTTTGCTATTGGAGCTATTTTGCGAGCAATTCATGCAAATAACCTTTGAATACCAAGACCATCATCGTAAGTTGCTTTATAGACTGGTAATCGTGAATTTGTTACCCTGACCATTACAGGCCCACTATGTCGTTGATGTATGATCATTGTATTAGTTATCTATATATCTAATCAGACAACTAGTCACCGTGATAGTTATCAACGACTTCATCGATTAGTTCCCGCTAATATTTATGAAACCACCGTACAATAATCGTCGTAAAATATCAGCGGCTTCATGACTTATTTCTGGTGAGTTATTTCCAGCTCGTTTTCCTCCTATGAGAACTTCTAATCGTGCTAGATCAGAAATAATATTTTTAGGATAAGAAATATCACCACTTCCCTCCGTGCTTGGAATACCACTTCCAGTAGCACCAGTATGATCATAATATTCTTCTTTTCTTTTTAGTTGATCTACTTTTGCAGAAACCTTTATGAAGTCTGGATCAACCCTACTAATACTACCCTAATGACGACTTCTAAAGATCGTCTTACGATAATCATCTTCGTCCATTGTATTTTTGTAACAAATCAGAAAAATATCTTCTGCAGTATATTTAGCTAAGGGATCATTATCCATATCTTAAATTTTTTTCACACGATTTTGGTTCAGATGTAGCAGTTAAGTTTTTTGAACTGATGGAAGAATTTCTCTCTTGTGGTTTCTGCTGTTTTTGTTCTTTCTGTAGTTGTTTTTGTTCTTTCATTTCATGCTCTTTTCGTTCTTCATATTGACGATACTCATAGTTTACCGCATCGATGTATCCTCTATAACATGCACTTTTTGTTTCGATTTGACTAGTGTCATTTATAATTGTACTAAACACATCAGCCCAGTGTTGTAGACTGGAAATATATTGTCCATGTGTCGGTCACACGATTTCTTTTCTATTTTCATAAGTCGTAACAACAAGAGCAGGGAATTCATCTGGAACAATTTTATCGATTGCTTTAAAATCATCTTCAAATGCATATATTTTGCAATTCTTCAATTGTTTCTTCAACAGCTTTTTTGTCTTTAGTAATATGTTTTGCTCGCTAAGGCATTCGTTCAGGAAGATCTTGTAATAGTCTTGATGTTTCTTCAGTTCTTTTAGCTATTTTATCAAGCTGACCAAGAAGAGGTTTAGTTGTTGCAATAACAAGATTGAATAATTGTTGAGAAATCGGCATAATCAATATGCGATTCATGGCGTTCTTGTCATTTTCGCCTGACAGAATCATGGATTAGCAAATATTTCTTAATTGTTCGCTCTCGTGCTAACCGCGTGGTATACACTTCTCCAACCATTATTGAAATAACATTGATCTAATTGACAGCGCGATCTCGAATAAATGTCCAAAATGTAAGTATGATTCCAAACATTTTTCTAATAACGAAGCATTTACCTTGAAAATGGAGCGTATATTTATTTAACTCTGGGATTGACAAATTGACGCTTCTATTATAAGATCTGTTCACCATCTCCCCTGTCTTTTTCGTGATTTTGTCAGACAGAATTTATAATAATGTCAGGAGTTGTAGGAGCTACACTGAAGGCTTTCGACCTACATTAGAACAAACTGCCATTGCAACTGGCAAAATGGTAGATATAACTAAATAACCATAAAGAGATTTACGAAGACTTCCAGGTGAAATAGCTATTGCTAAACCACCTGGCAGAGAAGAAGTTATTCGCAAATGTATTGAACAAGCTCATGCTGAAACAGGTGATATAAAAGAAACAGAGTAAACAAATAAAAAAAGAAACTAAAGCAATCGATACATTTCTTTACACGAGTATTTCCTACCAAAAAAATACTGAAGAGGGACGATTATCTGAACTTGTCGTGCGTAGTTATGATAATAAAACTATTTCTGACATCTGAGTACGCTAATAATTATGTAAGTCGTTAATCTTGGTACAAATGGATTTTTAAAAAATATTACACAACAAATAAGGGCAAAACTAATGATACAAAATATATTACATATATTGATGAGACAAAAAATATATTGGAACATTGCAATAAATGTACCCATTCCAAACAATGAGTGAAAAAGAAAAGGAAGATTTAGTATTTGAAGAAATTATACGAAGGAGGGAATCATTTTTACCAAGTAAGAAAAGAAAGAAACAGCTACTCTAGAAGTGGTCTTATCTTTTGTCGTAATAATATTCGTTCTGATGTAGATCGACTAGAAATTCTGATTGAAAGAAAACGAGCTAGAAATAAATTTCAAGAAGTACTTCATCAAATATATGATGTTTGTCAGCGATTATTTACGGCGGCGTCTTCGACATAGCAGTTTATCGATCTCTTTTTGATTAAATCGCTGATGAATATCACAGCGTTTAAATAAATAGATAACAAATAAGATAATAATACAAAATTCACAAAGTGGTCTGAGTGATAAATTCACAATTACCTACTTCCAAAGCGATCTACAGAGATGAACTCAGTGTGCAAGGTTGACCTAGAAGGATAGCTCTAAAAGCAATACCTATTGCAAAACAATTAGGAATGAAAGCTATCCATTTTGTTTGTAATAACGCTATTTGTAATGTTACCAGTAAAACGTTTTCGGCAATCAAGAATACATTAGCACGATTAATACAACAAAATTCACCGCCAGTACAATTGTAAAGCACTAATGTGATGCCTGCGAATGTAAGTAAAGTAAAAAGTCAATCCGCCAATAAAAAATCTAGTTGAATTGGATGCACACGCACTGCCTCCAGAAGCAGAAAATAATATAAATACAAGTCCGATAGCATGAAGTCGTTTTCGTGTTGGACGATAACAATTATATTAAAATGGTTAGACTCGTATCGTAACCTGCTTTCGGTATAGATGCTCCAGTTCTCAAAGATGAATCCATACACGATTGTAAATATTATACTTATGAGACATGACAACCAAATCAGCGTGGACGTATCGAACTTCAAGTTTAGGATACAAGAAGATATTGTGTTACCCGCTGAAGCATGTATTAAAGTAAATAGTAAACTTGTAACAGGCGTTGCTGTTAATACAGAATACGCAACTAAGAGATCTGGTTTTGTTAACAACGGTATCATGATATTATTCAAAAGAGCTGTATATATGATTGATGGATGAACAATTGAAACGATTTTGTATTGCGTTGACTTTGCGTGTAGTACGATATTCAGATTATTATACTAGATCAGCTGGTCCGTCAATGATGTTATTCAAGGATAATTATGACCATCCTGATGGCAGATATTATCTTAAGGTACAAACAGCACATAACAATGCAGTTGATTCACAACTAAATTGAATGATAGTCAGAGTCAGACTAGCTCCTGCATTTTCGATATTACAAAGCGCCAACGACAATTACAATTTTGGTTTTAGGTCGAGTGAGTTATTGTTAAAAGGTATTCGTAGAATAGATTCATGAATAATTCCACTGTCACATATTTTTGGATTTTGAAACAATTTTAGAAAAGGTATTTTTGAAGCCAAGCATACAATTGTACTTATTTGAAAAGGGCAATGATAACGATACAAGAAGGTCTCGCTGCAGTTGCCGGTAACGTAATATTATTTAAACTTTCTTTGCGGATGTAGGTAATGACTTTTTCGCTCGCTGAAGAAAGTTACTCGTGTTTATGGATCAAGGCGGTTAATCATTACTTTCATGGTTAACAGTAACTACAGATAGTGTTCAAAGTGTTGTCAGTGGTATATGTACATGGCATATAGCTACACAATGCGTTTCTGCAAAAAGGCATATTTTCATTGCTCTTCAAAATGTTGAACGATTAAACTTACAAGAACATAATCCAATCGGTGTTTATGAAGTCTCTTTAAGAATAAACTGACATCAAGAACCATCTGAAGATATATTAATTTTAAAAACAATTATGTAGCACGTTCATATTATCGTTTGATGACATATATTGTACGTGACCAAAATATAGATACTCGTTTACAAAAATCAGAACTCGATGTCACAAACCTTAATCCAATGTATTTCTTTTTGTTGGAACATATTGATTTTGTTAGACATTCCCTCGTTGATAAACAGTTTCGAGCTCGCGTAACGCCAGGTGGTGTAATTAATTACAGAGCAATTGCTGTCATGCTCAGTGATAAATCGATGTTACTTGAAGGCGTCGTTGAACGAAAGAAATTCATTGATGCCCCAGTGGAAATCATATAGTTAAATCGCTCATTGATATGCTAATGTCTCCAAATAAATTATCATTAACTAAAGCTCAGCTGAAACATTTTAACAAAAGCTTTAGAATCAAAGACTGACGTTCAACTCCATCTTTCTTTGAGTTACATGAAATTCTTAATTAACACGTGGTATATTTATATTTGCCGCGTCACCAGCAACAATAATAGCAGCTGCAGGTTTAGCAGTTGAAAATCTGCAGCGTTGTATGCTGTCGGAACAGTTTCTGGAATGGCACTAACGAAAGCAGCTGGAAAGGGATTTTTGAAAAGAGGAAAGTTTCTAAGACTACCATAAACTCTACACTCAAGGTCCGGTAAAGTCTGATACTTCCAGAAACATTTCGTTAATTCCTCCAATGTCTAACTTGGATTTAATTGATGTTGCAAAAATATTAATATAAACGTTTTAGTGTTGTTTTAATGCGTGACTAATTACCAAAACAACGAAACAATTTTGAAAAAGGTATTTATAATCTTAATGATAATTAAGGATATCGTACAATTTGGTGCAATTGGTCTACGTGGAATCGTTTATTTCGATTCGGTTGGGTTAAAAAACCACAAATTAAATTTTTTAAATATATAAACACAATACCAAATCCAGTCTGTTATTCATCATTACCAACAGAAACAATAACTGTTCCGCCTATAGTCGTGCAATAATTAATGTACTTGACGCTATATCAAAATCAACAGTACCACTTCACAAAGTCGTGCATGATTATGCAATTAACCGCGTTGTATTTTAAACATATCTTAAAATTTAATGGTCGATTTTTACGGAAGATCTTCTTATATCAAAGACAAGAAAGAAAATGACATTGATTTGTCAAATTATGCGACTAAAGCTAACTAGCTGTTATTATGAGCCTGTCTAGAGTTGACCGAGATGAAGTTGTTTTATTTTTCTCAGAAGAAATACTTTGTTTTAGAAACGAGTAACAAAATAGATTTATGTAGTTCGTAGAGTTCTCGGTGCTGCTATAAATAACGTTCCAATATTTACTGAAGACTCAAATATATCATTCGCAAATATTAGAAATGAAATTTAAAGAATATTATCACGTAAGCGTGTTTACAAGACTTTGTTGAAACGTTCCAACCTGTAACGAAATCGCATATTATTTCTTCGGCACTCTGTTGACTTTTGACGTAAAACTCGTTGATCAAGACAAACATTAAAACGATTGGAAAACAAATCCTGAATATACCATAAGTGGAATTCCTGAGATCGTTACAAATAATCTGATTAAAATCCTATACGGGTCAGATTAGCAACATATTATAAACCATAGGATCATTCTCAACATGGTCACAGCAGAAAAACAAGCGTGTATAGGCTGTCTGTATTTAGTGTTCCTAATTTAAGATATTTACTAAGTATCCCTGTGGTCAATCAACGGATGATTTTTCTGGAGTTGTGTCTATTATTTATTAAATAAAGGACATACACAAATATGTATTCTCGAAGTAGCTGATACAAAATTAACTACAACATGTTACTTGTGGTGTCTGGAATATGTGGCTGAGACACCTCAATTGGTTACTAGGTAAAATATAGTGAACACTTGAATCGAAGTTAATAATATTTGGTACAATCAAGCACGTTAATGGCATCGAAAATTAAAAGACACTTGTAGATTAGTATGCACAAAAAAAATGAAATATCGTAGACATGTGGTTATTGTTAATATAATTGTTTATTTAGCATCTGCTGTTGGAACCGGCATGTTTATATCAACAATATAAATAATGGCACCAACGATTGTTGTTATTCGTAATATTATTAAAAAAAATATGTACTTAAACAAATGCAAAATTGCTTGATTATATCATAAAGTATCATACAGCGAAAGCAGCATGATCCAAATTATCCTCGTTGTTACCAACGAACATTAGTGTAATATCAGATTTTGAGTTCACGGAGATTAAAATTTACAATAAAGCAATGCCAGTGATTGAATTAGAAAATCAGATTTTAAAAAAATGACATGGCCCAGCGAGTTATTACAACAAACCGGTACAAAACGACAGCAATGACAGTAAACTAAATTAATCCAGAATTTAGTGTTAACTTTTCAAATTTAATTTTCAGTGAAAGATGTCACACTATCACAATTACGAGAATATTATAGTTGGTAAAATATCAGATCAAAATCTTTTGGGGAATACAGTCGAATAATTCGCTCTTATAGACAAATAAACATAAAAATGATGGAACCCCGAATTGGACTATTGTTTTTTATTCCTACAGATCGGACATATTAGTGATGAATTTCCGAAGAGAATCAAATAAGTAATTGCAAGAGAAGCAACAATAGCTATAACATTCGACGAACCGACATTATCATCCAAGATAGAGAATATTCTTCAGATTATGTTGTAAATATTTATCAGTCATCAACCAGATGTGTTTTAGATTGGCCTGAAATCCCGCCAGAATGTCAAGGACCACCAGATTCACAACGCGGGAATTTTATAACTAACACAATATATTTATAAAACTTACAGAATGTCGAATTTGGTTCCCTTGGAAACGTCATAATGAGGAATAATGTTTCGTCTGATGGTATAAGACTTCATAAATTAAAAAATACTGTATACAGTCTTGATTATGAAACGAAAAACACAATCATTGATAAAATATATATTGATCATACTTGGTATATTACATATCATGTATTAACACTCTAGATCACGTATAGATCTGCACAATTTGTTCTCTTCTCTATCTCAACATTACAACGTCGACACGAAACAAATTATTGAAACAAGATCAAAACAAAGTTAGATCCGATCTCGAATATAAAATTATTGTTGAATTTACTAGTGGTGATAAAAGGCTTACTTCTTTCGTTATATACCTTCTGAACCGATAACACTGAAACAATGATTAACTAGACATTATAAAATAGCCTCAAAAGATATACAAACATTTATCCTACCAATATCTAATGCCGACGAACTAAGAAAGTCAGTCAACGATCTTATTAATGAATATTTGCCTAAAATACCTGAGTCATGGAAACAAGTAGCTTAAACAGCAGATATACGCTAACATAACACTCATCCATGTAGTGGAGGTCATTGTATTCCATCAGCATATTTACTATATGATTTCAGTCAATAGTGAATGTGGCGTAATTAATGGCAGCTATCAAATAGATCTTTAACATATAAAATATATCCTCAACAAGGATATATTCTTTATTCTTTTACTCAGCAAGCACCACCTGTATATTTGATTGTACAAGAACTTATTAATCATTTTTATCTACGTGGTCACTATCAGTAATTATCATGAATAAATTTCAAACTTACTGACCAGAGCGGACAATTAATTGACGGCAGAAAAAAAATCTGAATTTAAATCTTTCTATCAAATCTTAACGATTTTACAATTAACCAAGAAGTATGTTATATAATGTACCAAAAGGTGAGGGTTTTCATGCCTGACAACGGAGAGGGACTTGAAAATGTCGTCAGAACAATAACCGTCTCCAGTAAACACAGAATAAGTTAGGGTTGACATAGTGATGAATACGGTAACGAAGCTTTTAATTGACATAGGGACAATTAAATCTGCTGCGACGAGGACATGTTTATATGATCACGTGTGATAGAGATCAGATTCTGAATTATGTACATTCATACATTGAACTAGTTGAACGTAAAAACTATTTTCTAGTATCTTAAAAGATCAAAACAATTACAATATATAAAACAATACTTTCTTACGGGTCATGACTAAACATTCTCACTAGTGATGTTGTTACTACAATCGCTGTCAATATCTGATATAATTTTTTCAGTTGTCTCACGCGTGTGCTTATAATAATCTTTTTATCACTTAGTTGTCATATAATTTTGATTTTAACAATTGCGAAAGAAAGAAGTACGAATTTTTCTACTGATATATTTTTTACTGATGTTAAAGATAATAACATAATTTCGTGTATAATTTTCGTCAAGCGATATTCAGGTTGTGTAATCAACCAAACACATCATCCCGACTACATATTAAAGGGTTTTACTCACTTCTTCTTTCTTTCTCTCACATCCAGCTACAGTCCAACTAAAGATGGAGAAATTATGGCTGCTTTTACAGACATTTATTTTACAAAAACCCACAAGTTTCGACAACATCCTAGATAATCATGTGATCAAGTCGTTTGAGGAAACCTGTCATCACTTTAGAATATTCAAGAGAATAAAGCGTTTAAACTATTTGGATCGTTCCAGACTTTACGGGTTTTACCCAAAATGTTTGAATATAAAGTCAATGAATATCTCTCTCAGTCAGTGAAGTGAACATGAGGTAAACAACATATTTCTTGAAACCAGGGGTGTTAATTATTACGTAGATGGCTACATGTTTACAGATCGCAAAATAACTAAATGTGCGCTTTTTCTACCTTTTTTCTCTTACAAGTTAAAACCGTACATTATGCTTCTACTGTTACTTCACTGATATTAATTTTGATGTAGATGGTTAATGTACTACATAATTAGCTCCCTTCCCTCATGTCAATGATATAAAACAAGGGAATTAACTTCTGAACCACTCTTTCAAAGAGTCTAAAGTTAACTCCCTTACCAAATACTGATTAATATATCAGAAAAAGCTATATATATATATATATATATATATATATATATATATATATATATATATATATATATATATATATATATATATATATATATGGAAAATAAATTTCCCCACCAACGGTAGATAAAGTCTTGAAATGAAAAAAAACAAAACAACAGCTGTATCATTATTTAGAAAATGATTATGTTCATTCAAAAAATGAACTTAGATTAAAAGTTTAATAAATATTAGCGGTATAAGTACATAATTACTCGAACGGAGATTACTTAGCTTGACAATAATCTCCAACAATAATGGAAATTATTCTTTTGTTTATATTTTACGAGGAATCAGATTTGGTAATAGTTTTTACGAAATATTGTATCGAACGCGGGTTAATATGACAATATCTCCCAGCTGAAAATATCGATTGAAACAGCTGCATTATTTCTTATCTGTCTCTGTATTCGCTGATTTAAAAGCTCTCTTTGCAACTATATTGTTTTCTTCATATTTACGGGTAACACCTAGCATACTGATTGCTGACTATGTGATAGCACTCAGATTAGATAAATTATTATTAAGTTTTGCACCATCAATATGAGCGATCACAAGATAGTCGTTGAGTAACCCCTGGAAACATTCGCATATGAACCTATGGCAAGATATCTTTTCTTCCCATCAGTAAATCTTAGATGACCAGTAAAGCAACGACTGATTTGTTTAGTCTGATAATAATAATACTACTACTAATACTAATACTAATAATAATAATGAAAACCTTGTAATACGCGTAGAAGCTCTAAGCGCTTTACAAGATCTAAAATGATATGACTACAAAAAAAAATCCAAACGCTCAAAACAAACACCATGAAATTGGAAAACAAACAATGCTGAAAATATTTAAGGAGGAAACATGTTGGGTCTTTATGTTTGTTCTTACAGTCGACAAAGGTGAGTTTTAAGAGCCCTATTGTAAGGCATCACTGTGTCTTTGTGTCTAATTTCAATGGGCAATTCATCCCACGTTGCTGGGTCCTGGTATGCAAAATAATGTTGTCCGTATGACTTCGTTTTCATAGCGGGAATAATGAGAATACAATTATCAGAAGAGGAGCGTAAATATATTGCTGGTGTGTACACATGGGTGAGATCGGACAGGTATGCTGGTCTGGAGTCCGTCTGTGTAACGTAGCATGTAGAAAAAAAATTGTGGTTGATTCTGGACCGAATGGATAGCAAGTTTAGGGTACATAGTGGCGGTGAGGTGTGCTCTACTCGTGGTATTCTAAAGATGATCAGAGCAGCTGTGTTTTGAACTGTTTGAAGTATCTGGAGTAGATATTAAGATTGAGTTACAATAGTCAAGTCTTGAAAGTACTATTGAGCATTGTATATTTTGTATTGTATGATGTATGTGTTATATAAGTCTATGTATCTGGTCACGATTGAGGTTAACCCGGTGCACACCTGTTACTAGAATTGTTGCAAAAATGACATAAATGATCAGTGCTTAATGCATTTAAAAAAAAGAGTACAGATATTTGTTTTACAAGTTTGACTTTATAACATTAACAAGAAACAAGTTTGAACATTATTCTACTTTAGAATGTAAGAGTTATCTCCCTTAAAACATATGATGGACATTTTTCTCGTACCCTTGTCAACTCAGAAATGAGCGGTATAATTTATCGTGACTTCATTTCTAATCTCTTGTGACCCATACGAGACCAATATCCTGATGCACTAAATAAAATTAGTTTCTTCCATTGTTTTAACTAAAGTAAAGGGAAATATTTTTTACCACACATTTTAATTGAAATTAATAACCTTTATATCGACCCTTGCATACAGACGCATTCGTGTAATTGAGGATTATCCAATTAAACAGGTGTTGAATATATGACAGAATGTCAGATAGACATATACATGGACAGTCCCTAGTTGATACCAGTATCCGAATAACTCTCTTCAGGTTATTGGGTTGTGTTTGCTGTGAAATCAGCAGGAGATGAAATTTATCCTTCTTATACTACTGCTTGGACAATACATATAAATCAACAGCACAAGGCAGAACTAAACATAAATAGAAAATGTTGTCGATAACTGATTAATTCTGTTAATAATGCTATTGAGAGAGAGAGAGAGAGAGAGAGAGAGAGAGAGAGAGAGAGAGAGAGAGAGAGAGAGAGAGAGAAACACATCTAGAAATATGAGGGTGGTGTTTAACGTTTTATACATTGCGATTTCACCATAATACATATATCCATCATCACCTTTACTGAGTGTTGTTTACTGCATTACTTTTTTTATACATAAATGGTCAGTTTCTGTCTATTATTGATCCTTCATTTTAATAATATATACAGTAAACTCTGATTACATAATTATATATCTTGTTACTGAGAAACCGCGTGTAGGTTGAATGTGCGATACTGTAGATGAATTGTTCCATAGGAAATATTTGATAAGTAAGAATCCAAACTTAAACATTTATCAAAGCAATATATTACAATGTTACAAACATTTTGAAAACATATTTATAAAGAAATTCACACACAAACCAAAAACAAAAAGCTCTGGGGAAGCTGTATCACTCTTAGAAGTGCTCCTCTGAGAGTCAGTTGCAGGGGAACCCACACTTGCATTTTGGGACGTATTTGTCTACTTGAGCATTATTAATAATTCATGCATACAAGATATACTGGTATAAAGTCAGTTATTCACAAATCAAGAATCTACTAAACTATCATTCTATCATAATATTAATTTAGTCAGTCTCAAATTTTCTCACACAGATATCAAAATGTTAATAGTTTCCATTTAAAGCAAGCTTAGGTTTGATCAGTTATATATATATATATATATATATATATATATATATATATATATATATATATATATATATATATATATATATAATGGGTTGTTAGGGGTGTGGTTCCCATTAATTGTGGTTCCCATTAAGTAGATATAATGGGTAGTTAGGGTTGTGGTTCCCATTAATTGTGGTTCCCATTAAGTAGATATAATGGGTAGTTAGGGTTGTGGTTCCCATTAATTGTGGTTCCCATTAAGTAGATATAATGGGTAGTTAGAGTTGTGGTTCCCATTAATTGTGGGTTCTCGTTAAGTAGATATAATGGGTAGTTAGGGGTGTGGTTCCCATTCATTGTGGTTCCCATTAAGTAGATATAATGGGTAGTTAGGGTTGTGGTTCCCATTAATTGTGGTTCCCATTAAGTAGATATAATGGGTAGTTAGGGTTGTGGTTCCCATTAATTGTGGTTCCCATTAAGTAGATATAATGGGTAGTTAGGGTTGTGGTTCGCATTAATTGTGGGTTCTCATTAGGTAGATATAATGGGTAGTTAAGGTTGTGGTTCCCATTAAGTAGTTATTGTCACAATGATGTTGTTTTTCAGAGTGCTAGTAGTATATACAATTTCATGGAGACTTCGGCGAAATTCGTAATTTGCTCGGAATATTTATCACGTGGCGGGTGATCAGCTGACCGCAATAGCCACTCGATAGGTGGTGGGCAAAATATGGCAGACGCTTCAGAATCAGCATCAATATTCAAACTACGTCAACATGGTTTATCGAGTTGGAAAATGCCTATTCAACAGCGATGCTGCCGCAGATATTGACGAAATTTGATATTGGAACATTCCTGTCTTATTTTCTGGAAACCAAGGCGGATTTCAAAGCCATACGACAGAGTAGTTTTGATTTGTTTTCATCTGGACATGTATATGTAAGTAAGAAAATGGTGTCGATGTAAACCCATTTAATACTGACAATCAAAGAGCAGGTTATTCGACCTATTTCTATGCATCCGAAACTTCACTATAATAAGTGAATTTATAATTTTGTTTTTGAAAGTCTGTAAATAATTTATATGTAAATTTCAGTCATTTAATTAGCTCCACTTGCTGGATTTGGAAAAAGCTGAAAATATCGGCGTCACCGGTATTCGATCTCTATAACGTTCACGGACAAGTACAAAACTATCTATCAAGTCGCAATACTAATACATGTAAAATCATCTCTCCATGGCAGATGATGGAATTTAATGCCACATAATTGATTGGAGCGACTTTTGCAACCTCTGACGATACAAGTAGCGGGTTTTTCTTAACGTTTTATCTCTGAAATATTTCTAAACAACAATGGACGCCAATTTGGTATGTACATGTACCCACCAGCGTTTGATTGGCTGGAGTATAAAGTGAATATGGACGTTATTCGATTAATTACGGAGAAATTCGGTTAAATCCGGTATGAAATGGTCTATTAAGAGAAGCTAAAAGTGTCAGTAACTTATTAATGGTAACATTTAATAGGTATCTTGGAATTTTCAAGTTCTAACCTATCTTTTGTATGTGACCTTGCTGAACTTATAACAATAATATTGTCAAAGACTTATTGATGAGGCAATGCTGATTTCAGTATGAGTAGTTAAAAATGTTTACTAACTTTGAGATATTTAATTTACAATTGTGCATGGAAATCAATGCAGTTGATCTCAACTGATTAACTACCATCACTATACGTACTAAACCTTTAGCACCTACACGCTGTTTATGATCTGTTTGTTGTTTAAGAATTAATTTGCGATGAAGACACAAAATTACTGCTTTCAAAACATTAAATGTATTCTCCAATCATTCCCAAAGGTCAGGGGCTCCAAGTTGCCGAGTGGTATAATGCGCTCTCCATTACGGATCGCTGCCATCTCACCTCTGTCTGCGTGGGTTTGAGTCTCGGATTCGTGGGTCCTTGGTTCTTTCCAGGGTTTTTCTGTGATACCACTACATCTAAACATGTTTCCCATTAGATTTATCCCATATTTCAAGTGAGCTGCCCATACAACGCATTGTTACAAACATAAGGGGTATCACTTGACCGATTGGTGTCAAACCCTGGAGCGATTCCCGCTGAAAGTCATATGTTTTCCCCAAATTTCCAAAGATTTCCGTACAAGTTGAGTTGTAAACTGGAAAGCCAGACGTGTCTGTCTTTATATACTAAATTTTGCTCTAATCAATTCGAGACCACAGATAAAACAACTTGCCAAAAGTCCATCAACCGCATATTTGCATGATTTTTCTTCATCATCATCAGATTTCCGTACCGTCAGCTGGTTATGCCATAAAAAATGCACTAGTATCCCTTTTCTCACTGGGAATTATTTAACTCCGTCACCATAGGCAGGTCAATACACACTTTTACCGGCGTATTACACTTATATAACTACGCCTATTTTCCACTATGGGCATATAAACGGTATCTACTAAGTCCCTACTTATTGATTCCATTGTGTAATTTACCGGTTTCCTACCGTAAATACTGCCATCTCAACCACAACACCATTATACACCACTAGATTTCAGTATGGACTATGCTACATTAGGGACAGTCATTTGGTTTGGACCAGAATTCACTACCAACGAACCATTGCATCGTTCAAACTGAGTAACACTCGACTCCGTGACGTTTGCTCCTACTAACTGGCTAATTATTTAGGGCTAGGAATATTTCCAGGGCGCCGAATCCAAATAATCACAAAAATAAATCTAAGAATTGCTTAAAACGGGGCGCTATCAAATGCGCATACTCCAAATTAATTACAATATAAAAAAAAAATGTGTAACGTATACAATTTGTCTAGCAAGAACTCGAGATATATGCCACAGTTTCTTACAAGTTCTTACAAGTAACTTATTCATGTTGAGCTGCTGAGGCTCCACAGGCTCTTACCTTTTGATATACTGCTTATCTGCATCAACATTTAAAAGCTTTGCATACAGTGTGAAGCACATGACCGATGAATTTGAAACAATATAATTTATATCGGTAATTAACACTCACTTGTACTAAAATGTATAATGAATTTTCCCTTGTTGAAAAGGAAAAAGATTGGTTCTTGTAATGGTGTGGGAAATATCCAGAAGAATGCTCATAGCTATTTGTTAGCTATTTGTTAGATATTTGCCTCTCTCTGTCTAGCTCATGTTATTGTAGTTTATGTCACAATTTCCAAAATAAAGTTGCTGGTTCATATGTTACAAAAGAAGCAGAGTCACTGCAATTTTGTTTACATGTAAATGTAGGTAACTAGTATTGTTTGACTCGATGAGTCTTGGATTTTCAGACTCAAACACTGATGGTCTGAGTAGGAAAAGAGAGTTTATCAATGTCCTTTAAATCACACTCATTTGAAACAAATCAATAACATATGTGTCATACACTGTTGACCTCACTTTAAAATATGAACATTTTTCATTTCTGCTCATTAGATTAATTCTCTAGTCATATATGGCTTTTTCATTATCTCCTATTGGGGAAAATACGCATAATTCAGTGTCGGAAACTGAGTCAAGATCAGCTGTTGATAGTCAACTGGATGCAGTATGGCAAATTTGGAAGTCTAAGTGAAACACATGAGGGTCTATGATATGTTGGAAGGACTTACAGACATTCTGTAAATAATGTGCATTCAAATAATGTAATGACATGTCCTTTGATTATGTCGTGCCCATTTCTGCAGTATGTCTGCATTTCTGTTTACATGCAAAACTAATTATTTCAGGAAGTTTACAATGCCTAAATATTAAGGATCTGAACAATAAATCAATTTTTTTCAAAAAAGATAATATTAGATTTTATGTGCAATAACACATTTCGGTAAGTGCTTGATCAAATCTAACTCATACCGTATTCCGTTTCAATCCTATATGTTCACTTTTCATTCATAAAGTCAATAATGCCAACCATAATGTCAGGAATTTAAACAACAGAAGTTGAATTCATCAAATAGCTGTTCAAACCCTTTCTATATGTCTATAATGGTGCCCATTATGTAGGTAAACTGATGATGTTTTTCATTGTGGTAATAGTGTTAAGACAAGTTAATTAATTTTGTCAGCCCTTCAAATCCAGAAGAGGTGCTTTGTAAACATGGGGCATACAGTGCAAATTTACAGGGGTTGGGATTAACTACAACTGTGCCAGCTAATACAATATAAGGATATCACAAATCATACATTTTGTATTGAATTAATTACATGCAAAGATCTTAAATAATTAATGTGAACATTGTCATCAAATATGTTATATAACATTTCGTGAACCTTCTTTCGTTTTCACATTCACACATAACTACCGAAATTTGCAGTTTCTCAACTGTCATGGTAATAATATGTTTTCTTCAGACTGCATTCCTTCAGTAATTACCTTGATATACCTGGCACATCGACAGAGCCATTAGTGGTAAATTAAATTGGATCACCACGGCCATTTCCTCACATGCTAGTTACTGATGCAGTAGGGTACAAATCACCATGTCCAATTCGTCAGTGATGCAGTAGGATACAAAGCACCATGTCCAATTCGCCATTGATGCAGTAGGATACAAATCACCATGTCCAATTCGTCATTGATGCAGTAGGATACAAATCACCATGTCCAACCATTTATGCTGTAGGATACAAATCACCATATCCAATTCGCCTTTGATGCAGTAGGATACAAATCAACATGTCCAATTCGCCATTGATGCAGTAGAATACAAATCACCATGTCCAATTCTCCATTGATGCAGTAGGATACAAATCACCATGTCCAACCATTGACGCTGTAGGATACAAATCACCATGTCCAATTCGTCATTGATGCAGTAGGATACAAATCACCATGTGCAACCATTGATGCTGTAGGATACAAATCACCATGTCCAATTCGCCATTGATGCAGTAGAATACAAATCACCAAGTCCAATTCTCCATTGATGCAGTAGGATACAAATCACCATGTCCAACCAATGACGCTGTAGGATACAAATCACCATTTCCAATTCGCCATTGATGCAGTAGGATACAAATCACCATGTCCAATTCGCCATTGATGCAGTAGAATACAAATCACCATGTCCAATTCGACATTGATGCAGTAGGATATAAATCACCATGTCCAACCGTTGATGCAGTAGGATACAAATCACCATGTCCAATTCGTCATTGATGCAGTAGGATACAAATCAACATGTCCCATTCGCCATTGATGCAGTAGGATACAAATCACCATGTCCAACTCGCCATTGATGCATTAGGATATAAATCACCATTCCCAACTATTGATGCTGTAGGATACAAATCACCATGTCCAATTCTTCATTGATGCAGTAGCATACAAATCACTATGTCCAATTCGCCATTGATGCAGTAGGATACAAATCACCATGTCCAACCATTGATGCTGTATAATACAAATCACCATGTCCAATTCGACATTGATGCAGTAGAATACAAACTACCATGTCCAACCAATGATGCAGTAGGATACAAATCACCATGTCCAATTCGCCATTGATGTAGTAGGATACAAATCATCATGTCGAATTCGTCATTGATGCAGTAGGATACAAATCACCATGTCCAATTCGCCATTGATGCAGTATGATACAAATCACCATGTCCAATTCGCCATTGATGCAGTAGGATCCAAATCACCATGTCCAATTTGACATTGATGCAGTAGCATACAAATCACCATGTCCAATTCGACACTGATGTAGTAGGATACAAATCAGAAAGTAAGAATACTCAAAATCTTTGGTAGATGTTTTCTTAGTTATAATATGACGTACTGGCCTAAAACAGTGTATCTCTTTGCCTACTGGAGGTTGTTTTAGGAATTTTGTGCGAATCATTGTCTCCAACTCAAACATATTTACATCTATTTACAGCTAATTGTTCGACCATTAGCTGACACTAGTCCTTAAGGGTTTGTTTCCTCCCTTATGTTCTAAGAGGCAATTATAGTTCGTTCCACACAGCACTTGTTGGATAATATTTGAACAATCTTTAGCTCATTGAAATTTTAAGTGAGCATTAATTTGTTTTATGCACAAAGTATATCATTGCATCAACATAGAGCATCATAGACTGGTTTGATACATCAAGTTGTTCCAATGCTAAATGATTTGTAAAATAATACATTTCTATTTTAAGGAGTTATCAGCTCTCCTATTCACCTACATTTGCATACAGTGGTCTTTTCTTTTCTACATTTATTTGCGGTATCAAATACAGACTCTTCACAGAATTTAGAACAAACATGGCTTATTGAATGTACAAAGACCAGTCTTTTTAGGTATGCATTAGGCTGTCAATAGGACGTATGTATAAATCATACATACACAAAATAAATTCAGTAATATAGATACATTTGGAAATGTTAACATGTAAAATTATTGAAAAAACTTATACGGACATAATTTGTGATGCAATTTAGAACATACTATACTGGAACCTTAGCTGCAGCATCATGGGAAAGGTCCGTTTCTTTGTATCCTACTATAACAGTGTCACGGAATAGTATTAACCCTTTTTATTTATTAAATACAAGTACTCGAGTTTCGTTTTTGGCGTACAATGATACCCGAGGGTGATTGATGTATATTGTGCAGTATTTCGAAATAGTGAGTTCTGTCAATCCTATGCCGCACGTACGTGCGAAGTGTTTGCGATGGGAATAACCGAATGCCTTAGTGCACAGACAATATACGTGTATAAATACCTCACCGTACGTAAAGCTCTCTACATTATGGATTGTCTTGTCAGTCAGCGGAATACTATAAGGACTCGCACATCTCCAGCTGTAGAGGTAACTTTATTAAATTAATTTATATAAGATATAGCTATTGTACTATCACGTCTAGTTTTGAATGTTTACTATATAGCTTTGGTTTATGCAGTATAATGCACATATTTATATTACTGCTTACAACTTAGCAAAGGTCTTTATATTAGTAATATAAGGCTACAGTTTTAATAAATGTTTAGTACAGTAGGATTCTTATCGAGAAGGGTTACGCTTACTTTGCAACTTCTTTTTTGTAATTATTGTGTCTGTACTGGAATATGAATAACTTACCGTGTATACCTTTATTGCCTTTTATGCGTGTGTCATATATACTGCACGGTATTGGATATGTTTTCAGCTGTCTACTGTCTGGAGTGTCCAGTGTCTGGCGTGTATAGAATTTAGGGTTTCTGGTGTTTTCCGGTGTTGTCCAGTGTCAGGAGTGTCCAGAATGGCTAGATAGACCCGATCGTTCCAAGTTATCGGAGTAATCGAAGTCTACGTGGTGCAAGCTGTAAATCCAACCACAGGAATTAATCGTAGCAGCTCTGAAACTGAACTTTAGCGGCCTTTGAGCTGAAATAAAGGGTTATGTCGATAAAGTGTATCTCCTTGCATATAATCCTGTTGCCGTGGGCTAATTGTGTGGTTCTTAAAACCCATTGAATCCTTATGGACTCTACAGATAAGTTGTATAACTGTCCAACTTCGTTTGCATAATTTCACTATGAGTGAATTAATTTTACTACAGGAGTAACATTCTACATTGTATGCTAGCGGTGTCAACTATATCCATCTTTCCGTTGTGTAGTCACTGTTAATCATCCACCCCTTGTGTTTGTATTTGCTTTTAGTACATTTGTGCGCTCTTATATTATAATTATTGTGACTGTAACGTAATCTGTCAAACTTACCGTACATAACGTTATTAGGTTTTAATGCCCTTGTCATATATAATATAGCCAATATTTGGCCTAAATATACACGCACGTATTCATAATTAATTACATTACAGTCATTCATTATTAAACATTGTATCTATATCATCACCAAAAGTGTTTTGTTGTGAAAAAGCTGCATATCCCAATCGGTTATCTTGTTAAAACAGCGTCCTGTTAAAGACCATTCATTCAAATTGCGTTGGCAGCAAATACAACCTCTTTGTAGTGCTTTGCATAAATACCACACCAAAGTAAGCCTGTGCGTGCATTAGACTCATGTAGTAGCAAAGCTCAAGCAAGGATGATAACTCTAAGCAACCTTTGAAAATTAACATTAAACTCGGTGAATAAAACATGTCAATTTGTGCACCACACAATGTGTAAAAGTAAAAACGGCTTGCATATAGTAATCGGTTTCTCCGTAATGTAATATACTGCATTGAATGAAACAAGTTTTGAATGAAGTGGGTCAGGCATGTAATCTAAATTTGAAAATGCATTGCCTGCATGTCGGAAGTAGTACATATAATTGGTGACACCGTTTAAAAGACTCGAAAATATGATACACTCAATTCATATTCTTGAGGGGTCTTAAGCATTGTTCTAACTTTTAATTTACCACTCAGTATTCAGGTAGAAGAACATATGCAATTTAAATCATAAATATTGTATTCTTTGATTCGCCACGATTAAAATTTTATTTAAATCAATGTTAGATGATTTCTAATGTACAATCAATCATTCTCAGATAGGAAAAAACAATTACATGTTTTTATTATCTTATTAAAGTTTTCGGATATCACACATTTATTTGTATTGAAGGTACTAAAATGTTAACAATTTGACTTGTTCGGAAATATCCAGTTGTTGACGAGTTTTGTTTTTATGGTTTAACGCCATTGTGCAGCACAATATAGCCTATACATGGCGGCCAGTATTAATGGTGGAGGAAGAACACGGAAACCCCCCGAAAAGAACCACCGACCCACGAGAAGCTACTGGCAAGCTTTCTCACATAACTACATTATCTCAATCTTAGACTCCAACCCACGCAGATAGAGGTGAGATGGCAGTGAGCCGTAACGGACAGCGCTTTAGACCACTCGGCCACTCGGAGCCCCAGAGTTGTTGACGAGAAAACTCCAAATCTCCAATACCGAGAATTTGAACATTGCTATTTAAGATTTGAATTGTTCACATACTCCTTGCGAAATAACGTTGGGTTAATAGGACAAAATAATATAAATCTGTAGTAATGTGACCAGGTTTGATCCAAAATGCTGATAGTTCTCCTTAAAAACCGATAAAATACCTTGATCATAGCTAAACAGCCGTCGTCGAAAACAACTGATCATGGACTATTACTGGATGATACGTGAGCCATTTTAGCTTACAATGTTCAATAAAGTTACAAAACCTTTACCCTTTACGTTAAATAGGTTGTACCACTGACATTTTTGTAGATAATTATTTGGGTTTCTAGAGCATACTGCCAGTTTTTAATATATTTGGGGTTGGGTACGTGCACCAGGGCACCAGATAGAACACCCCCCCCCTCCACACACACACACACACACACACACACACACACACGTGTTAATCCCAAAGGTGTACATGTTTGATATCTTAATACATTTTTTACCTAATGCGCAATGAATGAAGCAAGTTTTGAATGAAGTGGGTCAGGCATGTAATCTAAATTTGAAGATGCACTGTCTGAATGTCGGAAGTAGTACATATAAATGGTGACACCGTTTAAAAGGCTCGAAAATATGATACACTCAAACGTATGTCAACTTTTTTTAAAAACCAAAATCACACCATATATTAAATTCATACGTGTTCAACACTAGATATATAATTTTGATACGGCTTATCAACAACAGATTAAGATGTATCAATTTTTGGACTATTCATCTGGCAATTGTTTGTGTCAACTTATGAACTTATCAACACGTATTAACCAATTCACCTTAAGATTTGTCAATTGTTCAACCGGAGCGGTTCTTGCAACACTGCAGACATCGTAGCGATGTGACTGATTTGTTTTATAGCTACGTTAAAAATCAAAATCGCGCGGGTACACACACACACTACATTGTAGCAAATATAATGTTTTGATTACTTCATTTTGAGACATCGCGAAATTAGGAGTCTAACTTGTGACATCGTCATTGCATATTTGACAATTATTTCTTTAATGATTTGGAGTCATATGTCTAATTCATAGTACAATAAAACTGGATTTTAATTTGTCTTTATATGGGTTTAGTCTGCGATTAGCATATTATATCCATTTCCTATTTGATATTGTTTTTGTTATATTAATTGCAAGTGAAGTACTCTTAGATATCTAATATGCAAGATCATAGAGAGGTTATGAATCATAACATGAATTTTCTAGTTTGCTATTAATAGCTTTGATACAACGGTTCTGGACATTTTCCGCATAGTTCACTATATTTCTTTTCCGAATTCCAGAAACGTTTGATACAGTTTATTTATACGTGTTTATCTAAACTGCTGTATTTCAACAATCTCATTCATATCGTACCAGGATGACTTAGCACCACCGAATCTGTACAATCAACTTTAATATTTGCTGACGCATTATACAAGCTTATCAAGAGCCTTTAGTTTATCCTTTGTGCCATGTTTTAACACACACACACACACACACACACACACACACACACACACACACATATATATATATATATATATATATATATATGACCACTATTGCTTTAGTTGACTGTGCAATAAAGATATTTTTTTTAAAATTTTGTAGTCAACCTTAGGTTTTGATACATTTAAGTGCGAAATGTTTGATGTTGTTGTTGTTTGGGTATAACGTCATTATTTTAGCTAACTATAAGCTGTATATGCGACCAGTATATCTGGTGGAGGAAGAACTCGGGGAAAACCCCGAAGAAAACCACCGCCTCACTGAAAGTTACTGGCAAAAGTTCTCTCATTCCATTTAGTCGATAAGTCTATATAAAAATACTTGATTATGTAAACAGTTCGACCTATGAGAATGCTTGTTTTATATATTTCAAATGGAGCCGTTTCTGTGCAATAGCAGCTTTAGGTTGATTTAAAGCCCTGGATATATTGGAACCATTGGAAGCAGAGAAAGTGACCTGTCTGATGCATCGACTATACTGTTACGTCTATTAGATTAAAATTATTTATTTTTTAATTGTTAAATCCAAATTTGTCATTTAGGAGTTTAATATTCATTAATTGAGAGATTTTTATGGAAAATTCAGGCTGACCTAGATTCTAGCTGTTAACACAGGTTGACATTGGCTTGTTGACCTAATTCCTGACCCTACTTTAGACATTGTCAACAATCTTCTAAAACTATTGGTTAATTTCATGGAGAGCTTTTTATTTTTAGTTCTTGGGGGTGGGAAATATCTAGATCTTTCTTTGAGTACGTGATTTAGTGAAGGCAGCCTCTTTCTGTGACCTTCCATGAACTTCCATGAAATCACGAGATCACTTGTTTACTTAAGAAAACAGGTATATGAATTGTTGTTTGGGATAGAACAGTTCAGTAGAATCTGGGCTTTTAAAGTTAATAGTTGTGTATTTATGTTTGAGTGTTAATTTTAATTACCTTGTTCTGGACATTGTGTCATTTCGTCATAGCAAGAGGAATTATTTGGAAAAGAACCTGTGTTCATAATTTCATTTGGATGATAAAAAAACAAGAACTGCATCACGTGACATTGTCAGCCATTTTGGATTACATCGTCAAGATTCGAACCTGGAACTATTAGAACATTTATTTATCAGGACTCTTGCAAATTCCATCAGTGGATTATTTTTGTGAATTCTATATTGGATTAATGTTGGATTTGATTCTCTAAAACCGTAAGTTTATTTATTTTATGAAAATAATTGTACTTAATAAAATCATTGTTCAAGTTATACAAGCTTGTTAGTTTTCACTCTTTCTGTGTTGCTGCTTATTCTAGCCTAAGCACGTAACAATACCAAATCAGTATTGAGATGACAAAGTCTATCAAATCGTAGTACCTGTTGAGATATTGATCTTATCTAATTTTGTAACTATTATTCCATATTAAAGTCCGTTTGAAATTTAGCAATTTGAGATCTCTTTTTATCACTTGCGGTATTCTCGCAATGCATCACTCTATTAAGCAAAATTGGGAGGGTCAACTAAAAAGTTTGTTATTTGTGACATGAATAGAGATGGCCAATGATTTAAACACTTTGCACTATAGAGTAGTTTGGTTTCAGCCCTATTTAGATACATTTTAGCACGAGATCCACTGCAAGAAAGCTAAATTATCTATAAAATTAACTGAGCGGGTTCCGAGACACTTGGCGGTTAGAAAAGGAATCATGGGACAATTCTATAATATCTTTGAGTAATTAGATGGGTAAGTCCATCAAAAGTATTCTTCCCGTCTTTGATCTTCAGTGGCATGAGACTAGCTCGGCTTTCTAAACCATATATATTTGTTTTCTTTCTGATGTTTGGTTATCTTGTTTCTTAAAACTCATATAGGGTGTATGAACAATGAGAGCCACTCCTTACTTTGAATCCAATTTTTACACCAGTGATCTGCACACAGACTAAAGCAAATGTGAACGAAACGTTTCCAAGGGGCTTCAAGAAAAAGGAGGCGAAATATTATGTTACGAGTCTATGCTATTAAAACAAGTAACATGAAATAGTGAAGAAAACAAGCTTTGTAAAATTTAACAAATAATTTATTTCTCAAGAAAGTACAAAATGAGAAATAATAACTTCCGGTCTTGCGAATTAGATCCAAAAAGAATCAAATAATTAAATGTATGTATGTATGTATGTATGTATGTATGTATGTATGTATGTATGTATGTATGTATGTATGTATGTATGTATGTATGTATGTATGTATTCTTACATGTAGGTAGGTAGGTGTATAGGTAGGTCGGTAGTTAGATATGTAGACAGATAGGTAGGTAAGTAGGTATGTAGGTAGGTCATACATACTTACGTACGTATGCAAACATTCAGATATAGATGAATGGAGGTAGGTATGAAGGTAGGGCAGATCGGTATGTATCTAAGTTGGACTGTTCTTTATTTCTTTGAGACAGCAATAAGCTTATCGATTTGTTTGGATGATAATTATTCGACTTGTTTGCAAGGTAATATTAGCCAATCATTCTAAAAAGGTGTCCAAGCAAGCAAGGTGTCCAACTAAGTTATGCGTATAATTCATTGCGTACTACCTAATTACATTGTATTCTATTCTTTTGTGGAGTTAGGTAGTTATATGATATGCATATGAATAAAACATGCAGGCATGTCCACGTTTGATCACTGTATTCATATTTCAAATCCACCTACTGTGCAACAGATGGTAGAAGTTTACTTCACCAAATGTTAATAGTGAATTACGAAACTGAACACAAATAATACTCGTGTACATTTCGAAATTAAAACGAATATTAAGGTACCTCTAAAATAACATATCGCATTGTCGTAGCTAATTAATATAACAGCATTTTATTTAACCAGCAATAGTATCATAAAAACGAGGATTATATATTGTATGTATGTACGTGTATTTGTGTGTTTGTGTGTTTATGTGTGTGTGTGCTTTTGAGTATGCCTTCCTTACTTTTCAGTGTTGCCTTCTGAGAAGTTATCACTAGACATAAGAGAAAGAGATCTAACATTTTTTTAACACATGCACTGTCAGGTCTTTATTATCTATGAAATATATTAATAATCCTGGCACCGGAACTAATGATCAATACAATACTGATGTAGTAAAATATTTGTATATTCATGCATATACATCACCATTGCAAGGTACAAGAAGAAAAGAAAGAGGAGAAAAAGGATATAAGTTAAAGACCTACCTAGATACAGGGTTGGATGTAACTATGTATGAATATATGTGTATCTTACCTTGCATCAGAGCTTTACGGGAAAGGAAAACACAAAATGCATGTTCATTGGGGGCATGGATACCACATACAAAATGAAGAGGTCTAAATGATTAAATGCGCGCACACAATGCATGAATATGTGTCAGTACATTTGTTTAAGTTGTATAACATTTGTTTGGTCTCTTGCCATATAATTGACTACTTTTTGTCAAGTATGCATAAATCCTTGTACATTTTGGTGTCGACGTTGTTTTTCATTCTATTCATAATATTAATATTCTAGATTTAGGAAGTAAAATTACATTTATGTGCACGTTGCATGTTGCATGTTGAAACAAGATCATTCGATCACTGTAGTCTATAGGAAGTTATAAATATCTGCATCTAACTGCGTCTCGGAAGAAAAATATAGTCGCGTTCTTTGGATAATTTATATGTACATTTATTTACATAAAAATAAAGTCTTATATCAGTTTAAAAGATATTTTATTTAACCAGTAATGATGACCATGGTTCTTCTACGGAGTCTTTATTTTTCTCTGTTGAGATAATGCTACTATATTTTATATATTTATGTATCTTGATTGTTAATAATAATTTTACCAAAGTGCGTTATAATGTATGCAAGCTATTTGGCATGTATTTATGGATGTGTGCTAAAAAGTATTTAAATGCTAGTTTGTGTATTATTAGTTATCGTGACATTTGTCTGGTTTCTTACATATTTTGCTTGTGGTTTTGTTCATGCAAAAGAATGATTATTTTGTTCTTCAGAGCAGGGACTATATTTGTGATAGATTTTCTACCCTACAAATATAACGCGGATTATTATTGATTAGCTGAAGATATTTATAATTTACCATATAATACACTGATCAAGCAAACTATTGCTGGTATCCTACATGTATATTGTTATAATTAAAAGTCCCTATGCCAGACAGTCATATAATATCTTTCTTACTTAGCATGCCATATATATATATATATATATATATATATATATATATATATATATATATATATATATATATATATATATATATATATATATATAAGGTTACAATACTCGGCTGTACAATTTAATGAGCGCACTACGTCTAAAAATAGACTATGAAACAAAGCATGACTGACAAACTATCCTTTTATAACGCAAAATACACGAAATTTGAGGACAGGTACGCTCTTTTCTCTAATTAAAACATACAGCGCACTACACCCTTCAATATATTCACTTTTTCAAATAAATAATTCAGTCAAGTATATTGGACAATTTCAATGCATTAAATGTGGAACACAGATCCTTTTAATTCACGCATGTTATAATTGTTTGGTCTCTCCCACCCATCTCCCTCTCCCCCTTTCCTCTCCCTCATTCCCCCCCCTCTCTCTCTCTCTCTCTCTCTCTCTCTCTCTCTCTCTCTCTCTCTCTCTTCCCCCCCCTCTCTCGCTCTCTGTCTGTCTGTCTGTCTGTCTCTCTCTCTCTCACACACACACACACACACACACACACACACACATATTAGTACTTTAGTATCCTTGACATTATGCAATCATATAGACAAATTGCCATGATATACAACGACTTTTATGTACAGCTAGCTCTCTCTCTCTCTCTCTCTCTCTCTCTCTCTCTCTCTCTCTCTCTCTCTCTCTCTCTCGTGATCATATTGGTTTTCAATTTGCAGAATAAGCGACATAAAGCAGACTACATCGATCAAAGAAATGCATGTATGCCTACCTTCCTGCCTACCTACGTGCCTGCCTGCCTGTCTGCCTACCTACCTACGTACCTACCTACGTACCTACGTACCTACCTACCCACATACATACATACATACATACATACATACATACATACATACATACATACATACATACATACATACATACATATGCCACTTGAACTTTTTTCAATGGTGCACCCTATTCATTTAAGTATTTAGGTGTGTCTGTATGAAACAAAATGCATCAACAATACATTTATCACCATTAGGGTCTATTCTTGATCAATATAATAAACCTGAAACGATCCATCGAATATATATCCTTTGTAGCCCTCTCGTAATTAAAGACCTGATGAAAGGGATGAATGTGATTTATTTCATATTAAACCGGAATGACTGTGTAGGTAGATATGAATTAATTATTAGGTAGTCTTGCGAGTCTGCGACACACGATTGCATACAACATAGAGAGTAGCACCATGTTTTTTTGGATGGGTGGGTGGGAGGTATGCTTAATCGTGATGGAATATGGGCTCATATATGCAGGCTAGGCGATTGGTATCGTTTATCCCCGGACATAGCTTCGAATCTCAGTAGATTGCTAATTAAGAATTCTCTAAACTGTATGATAGTATTATTTGTATTAAATATTAATTATGCCTACTATTATCAAGCATTCTACTACGGGATCTATGGATAACAATGTTTGTCCTGTTTGGTGCATATTTATCATTATCTCTATGTGTCTGTCTGTCTGTCCGTCTTTCTTTCTCTCTCTCTCTCTATCAAACACGTGACTTCTGATCATATGTGAATTTGAAAATGAAAATACTAAGAGAATCAAAACACATGATCAGAAGACATTCTAAAGAAGGAATTTCAATTGACCCCTCACATAAATCCCTTGACTCTGACACACAGACTGAGGATATGTTTTTCTTCTTCCAAAAGGCTCTGTTTAGATACCACTTTCTTCATTAGACGCAAGGAACTAAAACGAAGATAAGTTCTCATTTCTCCCCAAACGGCGTATGTAAAACAAAAATTTAAAGTTTGCCCAATGTAAATTTACTTTTTGGCTTCCATAATCGCCTATTATGCAACTTCGATCATGAACATATATTTAACCTGTCTTTCAGCATTATTTGTCAAACCTTACTGTCATTCATTACTGCTGTAAAGATTGTAAATATATGCTACTATTGCATTCTTGTAGTTTTTGTGACGGATATCACGTCAGGTGTCAGTGTAGGGAGGTCAACAAAACTAATTTTAGGGATGCTAGGGAACAATATTTGACATCAACGAACCAGAGAGGCAGTACGGTGTTAATGACCCAAAACCACCAGTAAACATTTCAGGATGGTTAGTTTACACTCAATGCAAAAAACACACTGTAATCGGGGTGTACAACCGTGTTTGGTCAAGGACCATATCGAATTTTCTACGACCATTTGAAGGTCGCAAAAGGCGTTTCTGTGATACAATTACTGTTCACGGGCCATATTTACGGGTTGTTTTAATTTTCCCTGTGGGCCAAACTGAACATGTCTATGGCCTGGTTACGGCCCACGGTACGCGGTCCGTGGCCCTAGCATATAACTAGTTTATCCCCCCGCTGCATGGGTGCAGGAGAGAGATGGGTTATTTAAAGTTGCTTTGTTTGGCAGAATTTGACAAGTACTCTGATTCCTATGGATTGTACAGTGTGTTCCTTTTAGAAAGACCGGCATTATATATTTTATCTTGATAACGTGTGTGTTGCTTACCGAAAAAAGATCAATCTACAATATAGTACTATAGACATGCGTTCATCTATTTAAATTTTATTTGACTCTATATTATATTTATTTTGCTATGTCTACCAGCACAAAGAAAACACACATCCTTTACAACTGAAAAAAATATTGTCAAATATATGAACATTTAATTTTTAAAAACAAAAATGTTCTAGGAAAATCAAGCCGGGGTGGGACTTCTATAATAATTTAAATACGATTGTGGAAACACCCCACCCCAACCATTAAAACACACCAACCACAGTGGCGGTATAACAACCTCACCACATGCCACCATCCCGGAAAAAATTAACACAAATGAGCTGCTTGTTTAGGAGTGTAATTTCTTCCTATAAGGAAGTTGCAGCAATGTTTAAAACTAGGGGAAATCAGACCCCGAAGGCCCATTCTTGTCGCAATCCCGAGACTTAAAATCCTGAGCGCTGTTTTCAGTATGTTGAGCAAGATTCAGACAGAAAACTCTTTAAATGTATGTTGAATTACAGGCATCATTAATATCGTGTGACATACATGCAAAGTGTGACTGTTTTAAGCTCGAACCTTGAAATGGTTTTAGTATGGCTGACAAGATATATTCTCTATAAGATTGAAACACAACACGTATATAAAAACATCTTTGAGTGTTTGAGTTACCAGTGTGTCAAAATCGTCTGAAACAGGCAGCGATTCTTTGGAAGGTTTTTAAATTAATTTAATAAGGTTCCGTTCTTTTCTTGCTGAAATAAATGACAACAACAATCGTTATTTTGTTCATCCTGAATGGGTTACAGTCGCCTTGATTTTGAATAATGATCTCCATTATCTGGCGCTAATCGTTATTCCGCCAATTTGATATTATATATGTGTGTACTCCCCACCGCGTAAGAAAAAGAACCATTTTGTCTAATTGCAAACATGTAGACAATCCATTTTTAGAGCCACGATAATGTTACCTCACGGTAATGAATTAATAGACATCGTAAAGCACACGATAAGTCCATTAACCTCAATGTATTTTAGTGGCAGAGAGCAAATGTCTAATTTAACATATCATGTTTAACATTTCAGATAATGTGCAAAATTCCGTATCAAACATAAAAGAGTTTGTACATAAATTTTAAATAATATATTCAAATAACATTATAGCATGATTGATTAATACAACTAGAGTCTTCAACAAAATGAGCAACTGAATATTAGATTAATCGCAATCGCAATGAAAACTGTAATATCATTGTGACGTAATAGTTTAATTTAAGCCACATTAATAATTCAACGTTAGAAATCATGAATGGATCCTATTTTTTGCACAAAAATTGATCAGACGATAGGCGGAAACTTATAATTTCAATCGGGTGTTCAAAGCTGAGAATAGTTTTGTTGTTCACTTCCTATTTATGTGTTAAAAGTGCGACTTTAATGTATTTATTTGTTTTAAAGAAAATATATCAAAAGTTACTGAACACATATCGACATATAATTTGTTGGATTCGTTATTGCAAAACACGTACGATACGAATATATTCAGTAAATAAATGTGTAACGGGCATTTCACTCTGTTTCCAGCACCTGATTTTGACATTCTGAAAATAACATATCAACATATTGTATAAGACATTTTGTAACACGTCCTACGTTTAGGTTAAGGCCACAAAAGGAATATATGAATCATCTTTGTACTGAAAATTTGCATTTTGTCAATTAGTTTCATGCAATGCTGTCTTTTCATATAACTACTTTGATATTATCAGTTTACAGTTCATTACGGTGGTTTACCATTTCTTTGTCTAGTTTTATTTATGTATCAGGAAGTCTTCATACAAAAGTCTTTTGAAATGATATATTGACCAATCAGAGACGTTTGGCAGACTTTCAGAACGAGCTGTCGACACTTAAGCTTTATACATAGAGCATCATTGTTCCAAGTTGTTGAAGAATTTCAAGCGACACGGCAAAGGTTAGTATTTTAATATTATCATTACTGTTCTCTGATTTTCAGTCATTTAAATACAATCTGACTCGGAGCAGCGGTGGCTCAGTGGTAAGCATGCCGGACTCTCGATCATTAAGGTGAGGATTCGAGACCTACCGTCGGACCTGCCTGAGTCAGCTACTGTGCTGTGACCTTGGGTAAGACACCTTACTTCAATTACCTCGATATTAATAACAAACCGTTGTTGCTGTTCAGTAGGAAACCAATCCAAACGAGTAGCAATCTAAGACAAAAATTACATTGTCGTTAAATGAAACAATACAGCAAAGCAGCCATCATCAATTGAAATACTGTATCTAAAATATGGTACATCGAATGCGCTAAGCAACGACGACTTAAATGAAATTTATATTCGATTTTGTCTCTATTTCATAAAATGCTTATTATAACAATAATATAACCTTTCGTCTACTAAGACAAAATTAGCAAATGATAACTCTTGAACCTGGTCTTTATGGGATGTACGCTGATGTGTCTGTTTATTGTTTATTAAATCCATGAGTTCATGTAAATCCTTCAGAACGTTCCCTTCTGTGAATTCACATGTACAGAGGTGTATTTAGATGTCAACATTTAATATTTTGTCTGAGTATCTTATGCATGTTTTGTTCCTTTCTATATTGATTAAATAGAACACGTTAAACCCGTTTCCTCGGAAGGAAGAAAAGTATACCAACATTGTACATGGATATTTGCTTCTGATAATTTGTCTAACACGTTTGGTCGCATGATTTATTTTAGTGTTATGTTTTCTTAATGTTATTTTGACAAACTCTTAGCGTGAGGTTTTTGAGATGTAACACGAAATGTATCTAGATAATAAATGCATTAATTCTTAAGAAAATTAAACGATGCTTTTCATCAGCCGCACGGATAAATTTTGATCAAATTATTTCGATATATTAGTCATTAAAACAAATTCTTTCAATATTCAATTACGTTGTTATAATAAATGTCTATATTTGCTTAAGTTCATATTGCAAAAACAAACCGTTTGTTATGAAATGTAGTATTTGGATGTAGTTTAATTTTTTTCTTCTCCTGTTTTTAATGCATGTTTCAACTCCTTTATTTTCCAACAAACATGTGATTCGAAAACCAAATTGTCCGTCTAAACGCATGTTGTCCTCATTCTAGATACTGCTTTTATTAATTTCATGTATTATGAGTTCTATCACACACTGTCACAGGAATTGAGGTAAATTTTAACATGTTAATGATGTAACTTAATTACCAATGTACATGATCTACATGTTTAAATAATTCTCTGAATGTATATCCAATGTCTGATTTTCCTTTGAAGTTTTTAATTGATGTTTATTTGAAAAGAGATATATCATTTTGATAATATATTGCTAAGTAATGATGTCCTTTTATGTGTGCATGTTTGCTACTTAGCAGCCCTGTGTATACAACTTTCCTTTGGGAATCATACTCCTCACATGCCTTTGTAATGGCTTGATAAACCAGTCTGTTCCAAGTTGGTTCAATTCAGATTTTTTAAATCTCTTTTATCCCATTTAATGTAGTCATTAACTTTGTTTTATAGTTACGAAAATAAATGGACAGTTATTTGCCAGTAATTACGATAAATTGTCTTCACGTGTCACCAATATTCCAAGAGGCATACATTTTGCAACAGCTGGACACGTTTCGTTAATCCTTTCTGACTGTCAAACATTTCAGATTTATGTTATGGTATACTATTACTTTTGTATGCAAAACAGGACTCCTCACAAATTACTTCATATAATGTGGTGATGTAAAGCGGACGTTTTCCTCCATAAATCTCGAAACTGTGTCGACTTATAGTAGATAATTCGAGTGTATTGTACATTTATTCGAGTGCAAATCTTGTGTTGTCACGAGAAGCTTTAAGGGGACAGACGTTAGATATAGTTTAGTCCCGAGTCTCTTATAGCGAGACGAAATGAAGACTAGTGGATAAGTCGAGCGTGAATCGAAGGCTAGTCGGAAACGGAGTCGAGGAGGAACAATTGGAGAAGGAGCAGTCAAGGAGGAGTAGGCATTAGGAGGGAAGTTGGAAGTAGAGATTTAACTCTCACAGATTGGAGAGATACATATGAGTAGAAAATACATGCAAGTGAAAATCTATCTCACACTATAACTCAGATGGTGCAATAGACTATCACTTCAAGCCCAGGTGGGACTTCTATAATAATTTAAATAAAATATTGTGAGCAACCCACCCCAATTATCATAAGACACCTATTACAGTGGTGTCTTAACGACCCCATCACACTGCACAATCTCGGACGAAATTAACACCAATGAGCTGCTTCGTTAGGAGTGTCAGTTCTTCCTGTTTCAGTATCTTAAGGAAGATTCAGAGAGAAAATTCTTTAAACTTATGTGAAAAACAGGCACCATAAATATTGTGTAACATAAATGCAATGTGTCAATGTTTTAAACTCGAACCTTGAAATGAGTTGTGTATTACTGACAAGAGATCTTCTCTGCAAGATTGAAACATATCATGTCTAAAATTTATAAGTGCATTCCTCCACCGCGTAAGAAAGAGAACCATTTTAACTAACAGCAAACAGGTTGGGAATTCTATTTTTAGACCCAAGAAAATGTTTTCTCAAGGTAATGAATTAATAGACAGTGTAAATGTACACGATAAGTCCATTAGCCGGTATATATATATATATATATATATATATATATATATATATATATATATATATATATATATTAGTGGTAGGCAGAAAATATCTAAGTTAACGTATCACGTTTAACATTTCAGATATATTGCAACATACCATACCAAATATAAAAAGCATTGTTACATTAAATATGAATAGTATATTGAAATAAGGTTATCGCGTGAATGACTGATACAACTAGATTCTTTAACAAAACGAACAAGTGCATTTTAGATTAACCGTAATCGCAATGAAAACTATAATATCATTGATACGTGATAGTTTATTTTGTCACAATAATACTGTAACGTTATAAATCGTGAATGGGTCATATTTTATATGATCAGAAGATTCGCGGAAGTTTTAGTTTCAATCTGAAAATGTTCAACGTTAAAAGTAGTTTATTTTTCACTTCCTTTTTGTGCAGAAAACATTCATTTTGTGAATTCGTTTCGTGCATGGCTGTCTCGTTTATGGAACTACCTTGATGTTATCAGTGGACAGTTAATTACGGTGCTTTACCGTTACTGTGGCTAGGGTTCTTTATTACCAGGAAGTCTTCATGGAAAGGTCTTTTGAAATGACATCAACCGATCAAAGACGTTTTCCAAACTTTCCGAACGAACGATCTACACTAAAGCTTTATAAATAGAATATCATTGTTCCAAGTTGTTGATGAATTTCAAACGGCAAGACAAAGATTAGTCTTGTAATCGTTATTATTATTGTTCTGTGATTTTCAGTCAGTTACTTAACATCTAACTCGAAGCCGCCGTGGCTCAGTCGTTAGCGTGCCGGATTCTCGATCACTATGGTGAGGATTAGAGTCCTACCGTCGGACCTGACTGTGTCAGCTGGCATTACAATACCCTAGACTGCATTTTAAATGATTGCAATTACCAATAATAATGGCAGTGCTATGTTCAATTTTATTATTAGTAGTGGTAATGCTGGCATACTAATAATATAATTGTTAGTATTATTATTTTTATAGCAATTTAGCCACTATTAGTTTTGAAAGTGCATATGTATATTCGTATTTTGGTAGTTTTGTTGAAAACGAGATAACGATATCAATCGCACCTTAGGATATTAAAAAGTGTTCAACTGTGTTGTGTCCCTTATTATGTAAGATTTAGGTGCATGTGCACAAACATCAAGATTGTTATTTTGGCGGCGATGGTGACGATCACGACAGTATTAGAATCATGTCTCTTTTTTATAAAAGGTGGAAATATGTTTATATTTGGCAACAGAAGTAGCGGTGCTAGTCGCAGAAAAGGTAGCAGCAGTATCGAAAGATTTGGATCTATTACTAACAGTAGATTCATTAATATTAGTAACAGGAAATATGTTCACTCTGTTACTTCTGATGGAACCGCGACCATTAACGAATGTAATGCTTATTTTGCAGGAACAACAGATGAAAGTAACATGAAACTTGTACTGCTTACAATTGTATGGAGCCTACTGGAGGTAACTAAAGGTATGTAAGCGTGACTAGCTATGAGTATGATGCGTTTGAAACTATAAAGCAACCAGAGCAAAAGTATCTGTGTAAAAAAACATTAAAGATGTGTGATGTATACATCCGCTTAAGGCATTTGAAAAATTGCAAATGATGTTAAACGTTTTTATAGGTGACAAAAAGGTATGATGTGAACCGGTTCAATGAATACATTCACAATACATTTCCACTTCTTTGTACTTAACCTCTGAGTATTCATAAACAAAATATTTACTACAAAGCACAATTGTAACTTTCAGCAAGGACGCATTGCTATATACTGATTATAAGGAAAACAAAATAGACCTAAGGGACTCATGTCTTGTAATATTATCTTTTAACTATTAGATGTCATTTTAAATGTACAAATAAAAGAGACAAACATATAAAGTACTTAGTAAAGAGAGGGGACAATATAAATTTTCCCTACATTGAAAACAACGTAATATTTGAACAACAAAACATTCGATACTCTTTGTATTTACAGTGCATTCTCATGCCTACATGGTTACCATATCTCCGTTTAGCTGACAGATCTGATACAAGTCTTCATGAAACGAAAAAGAATAAGTTATTTTTTAAGGAATATTGCAAATATGAGACTGTTATTCACCTTTGTAATGTTACTTTGTATTGCAATCCAAGTTTTTAAGACCCTACCATAATTCGTAAATGCTCATGCATATTTCTATTTTAGCATTGTTTTATCTCGTGCATATAAATGTCATCAGCAATGCACACATCTTATTTCTTCGAAGACGATGAATGTTCATTTAAAACAAATAATCAGATCTGAATTTTGTCACATTTATTTTCAAAAAAATTATTAATATCATCAGGCGAAAATTGTGATGGAAGCCACATGTCCCTGCACGATATGGAACTAAGACTTTCTAATAATACTTACACATGCCAAGATACAGGGGTAAACTGTATAACGGATGCAAACCTGATTAATGGCTGGTATGATGTTGGAAGCAGAAACATGCCGACGGACCCCAGTGGCCTGCGTACTTATAGTTCATGCGGTACCCATTGGCCGATATGGCTGAATGGTACGTACATTATAATTATTATTAAACTGACGAAAGTTTGTTTTTGAGCCTCAGATAAATAAATGCTAGTTCCAAGTTGATGATAACTTCTATTATTTATGCATTGGTTATCTGTTCGGTTATTTGAATTTCAAGGAAGTATAACATAATAAAACCCGATGATCTTGAGCCGTGGTTGCTTCAAATGTTGATGTTATTAGGATCACGTTTAATTAAGTCAGTAGTAATGAGAGTTTTAAAAATGACCACCAGTTTGTCAGTCCAGGTGCAACTCGGTCTTCCCATGGATACACTTACTTAAATAATGGATTTCACAAAATTAGCATAAAAGTTTATATTTATGGCTTCCGAAAAACTTGTCTTAAACTTTTTTTGAGCTTCATTCAAATTTGGCTTTTACCGATGAAACGTTGACTGATTTCTATTTCCATCCATCAATGGCATCATATCAGTTTGAATGACTGTCTATTGCCTGATTTCATGGCTACGGTTTCCACATAGTAATGTTATCAAATATTATTGAATTACTACAAAATTTACATAGAGCTGTATCTTCGTGAAACCTTAAAAGAGTTGCATCTACAGCATTTTCAAAATCATTGACAGTAGTTACCGGTCCATAACATCTGACAATATTAAATATTCTGTTGTAACCTAACTATATTAAATTTTGTTTAATTTCAATCAACATCATGTTTATATTTAAAAGAACTATACAAAATTGATTTTCAGCATTCCTGTTATCATTTAGAGGAGTTATTATCGTTGATCCCGCTATCCATATATTTTGCGTTGAACTTTTATTAGGGACAATTGAATGCTTTCAGCTAAATGGCGCAAGTTGTTCTATGTGAATGAAAGCTTGTTTGAACCTGACATTACACTAACCTGTAATATGTTATATAATAATGGTCAAGCTGATTGTAATGATGCAAATGTAAACATTAATTGAGGAAGATCCAATTATTTTCTCACTTGCCTTCCCAGCCTAAGCAAAGCTGAAACATCTTTCCATCTCCACGACACCACTTGTACCAATCAGTCCTTCTGCTACTGGCAAATAACAGTTGAACAGGCACAATAATGGCTTCAAAAATTAAAGAAATATTTGGTTGAGTTCGCAAACTATGCAGCAGTAAAAACAGCTAGGCTTTTTTGGGTTTGGTGGGGGAACGATTTGATCATTTTCTTATTTCGGCCGAATTTACTTTTCTAGCTGATCCCGTCTCATTTATTGCTGTATCATTAGTGTGAATTGTTCTTGCACTCCTAATGGAAGCGTAATCATAGTCTCCAACATGTTTAGAACATAGCTGATCGACAGCAGGCGTGAGTAGTCGGGCATGAAGTGATTATGTGATTCGGTGATCTTCGGTGAAGATGTATTTCGTTCTAAATAAACTTAACTTTGTAAATATTTAAAGAGTAATTCACGGTCACTTCATCAAACTTTGATATTAATATTAATAAATATAATGATTTACAACACTGATGTCTGCGTCTTATAAACTCTGCCATCGTGTCAGATACAATTATATAAGTAACAAAGTGTCATGGTTTTAGCTCACTGAAATAAACCTGATTGGTTGAGATGAGGTCACTGTGAGGAACTACATTATCATAATCAATTTGTTTATACACTTTACCGAAATTTTCAAGTCTGTCATAAACGAATTATTGAGTTTCTCTAGAAATATTTGTGTAAGTTACCTCCTTACTGATGGGAATCTTTAATTGCAGATTATCGTTGTATTGCCGTAACTAGTGTTTGAACCGATCATACTATTTCTTTGATAATCACGGTCCCATTTCACTGATGAATGTTTGGGGATGAGATTGTACTATGTAATTAGTGTTTGAACCGGTCTGATACTCCAGAAACGTAGAGTGCGATTTAGGTACAAATGAACCTAAACACAAACTGAAAAAGACCTTGTAGTTTGATTCAATCCAGATGAGTGAATAGGAAGATGTAAGGCAAAACGTTAGACAAATAAGTATTATTTCTAAAGACGACTCACTTTTACTCATGAAATGTTTATTTATTTGTCTAAAAGCTGTCGAATTTAACCCAATGTTATATTTGTATTCGCGCTTTTAGAAACAAATACTAATTAAAATGTTGCAAGATTTGTAACTCTTTATTTTAATTACTTATTAAGAAATACTTAGGATTGTAATATTACACTTACTGAGTAAATTTTACATTTCTTTGTGAACTAGTGCCCTAGAGTATATATATATATATATATATATATATATATATATATATATATATATATATATATATATATATATATATATATATATATATATATATATTATAATGCCAACACATTTCAGAATTAAATGTTTCAAAAATCTTGAACTTCAATTTTCCAAATAAACTAACAAGATTCATTTTGTTCACGTCTTCGTAGGATCAAACCTTAAAAAAATGAATCTTGTTTTTATGAAAGCAGGAACAAATTGCATGCCTTTCTATGCGCATATGTTATTAGATACAACAAGGTGACAGACGAAACCAAAAATGGTATGCATTGGTTATGTTCGTTCTATATTGGGGGGTTTCACGGTTACTAGCTCACCAGAGGGTGTATCGGTTCAGCTCACTTCCGGATAATTCAATAATTAGAGATGGCAGATGTAGATCAAGAAAATTTGACAAACCGCTCAGATTTTGCAAACAGGATCGATATCTCACTATCTTAAAGTGAAATTATATCAATATTTGATAAATTTTTGTTACATCTTTATTTTTTTCACTAACTTGCGCTGCAGCCAGCTTTGAAATAAATGTTTTCTGCCCGTTTCAGATCTTCATGATCTTTCCATTACTACATTATGTACTAGTTTGTTTGTATTATTTGATTGTGCAAAAGCGTATCGCTTCGTAAAATGTTCTTGCGATTTATCTCGCTTGAAGAATATTGAAAAGATGTTGTTTTTTTTTACAGGTTTAATCATAGCAGTAAATTTATGTTGAACGACAACAAAAAATTCTAACTTTCTAAAGTTCTTTTATTATTGATTTAGATTGTTGCATTTCTATTAATGTTAATTATATTTTAAATGAAATAACTTTGAATTTCTTTCGAAATTCACAAATGTCGTCCGTGCTTGTACATACAGGCGCACGTACGAGTCTCCTTGACGATTATTCTAATTTTATTTCCTGGAACGGATGGAAAGTTTAGAGTGTTTAATGTGGAAAAATATCTATGTTAGACCCACTATGCATGTATAGGACATTTGTGGTGCTCACCTATCTGCCTGTCTTTGTTTATGTGTGTCTATCACATTTCATCTGGTGCATTGGGTATGCATATCCTCGAATGAATGTGTTTGCATACGTATATTACATAAACATACTTCAGGTGAAAAACGAGTATAATTTGATGCTAAGAAAGAATGAGTGACCGATAGAAAAAAAAACAAAGATGAATATTTGCGAGTATTTATTTTATTATTGACTTGTAGGGCTTTTTCTTACAAGCAGTCTCTGTTTAATGTCGAACCTAGTGCAATATATTAAGTCAAGCTAATAATTTAAAACAATTTGTTATATTTTCCCAAATCAATGTTTCTTATGAAGGCACTGTGCCCAAGACCAGTGAAGGAAGACAGCAACGGAAAGCTTGCCTGAAATCTCCAAACAGTATATGCGATCCTAATTATCCATATGAAATTGAAGTTATCAATTGCGGAACGCATATGCTCTACAAACTTTCTCCAGCGCCTTTTTCTTGGATTGCTTTCTGCTTTGGTGAGTATCTTAGAAAACCACGAACAAACCCATCAACATCTATCTCTCTCTCAGGATAAGTAAAAGAAGAGTCAATCAATACTTTTTGAGGGCATTGTATCGTCATGGACAAAATGTTAAACCTGATCCTCATTTATGTTGGTTTTTTTACATCTGAAGAACTACCAATCTGATATTGATTTTGGTCATTTATTACTTAATTTTAATCTTAGTGTCAATTGTATACAAAAATGGTAATTGTGTATCGTAGGACTCAAACATTAAATATTGCAACAATATACTTCTAAATGAATAATCACCTGACCATGATATTGAAGCAATATAGGTTCCTTTGTATGAAAATATCCGCCCTGTCAAATCAGATACTTATTATGACTTTATTACTGAAGGAACACATACATTATATTTTCTATAACAAAATGCACGTCCGAATGATATTTTATGGTTAAACAATATGGATAAAATCTAACTTAAGTTCCATGTCTACGTTTTTAGTATACGTTTTGAGTGAAATATGTCTGGTGAATACAAAATGGAATCAACAAACTGTTGTCGATGAATACATATCTGTCTCATTTTAGATCCTGTAGAACTCGTACCGGACTCAGCTACAATTGCTACAGTTGAACCGGGACTTTTATTCAGAAACAAAAAGGGAGTAACAGGACAAGTCTTCTTCAAAAAGCCAGAGTTGTATTTGCGATGTCAATTTAATGGAAGAGAGACTGATGAACTATATTATTCTGTATCTTGTTAAACATTTTATTTATATGATATTTTGTTTTGATTTTGTTATTCATATATTATACAAATGTTTACACAATATTGTCACTCTGTGTGTGTGTGTGTTTGTTTTAAGAGGATCATTGGCTCCCTTAAGTAACTTTCTTACACCATATGTATACTCTATACAATTTCATTTCACTTGGGAATAATATCTAGGCCGTCATTGTTTCTGTGCGTTGTAGAAAACCCCCATAAGAGACTTTTTCCTCTATGGTTGTTCTCTTCTGGTTGCTATCTTATATTTTGCATCCTGACGTTTGTATTAGTAAAATAAGTATCCGCGTGATTATATCCAACGATATTTGTCGCGCTTTCCAACAAGCCCTATGTTGTTCAAAAAGGCGGAGGTAAAATATAGGCTGTAAGGGCCATTTGTATTCACATATCTGTCTTTAAATATCAAGCAAGCTCTATTTTCATAGTCCGGGGAACTGAATAGCCTCATGCTTTTATTCATAGGACAATATCATTATTAGGTATACTGTGTATATGTGTACCTAGTGGACACAATTACGGTTAGCAATCGTTAAATAGGACATATTACATTAATAATACAATTATTGCAAAATTGGAAGATTAGAGTTTTCCTATCCTCATTATAATCATATACCAGGTACGTCAACGACATATTACTTCTACGCAAAGGACCTGTTCAACTTTCTAAAATAAACGATACAAATTTGTACGAATCTGAACTGATCAACGGGGGCTACAGACTGGATATCAACGTGAGTATTATCATATAGACATATTAATTAAAAACCATAAATCAGCAATTGATAAGGAACGTAGCAAGTTTATGGTGCTTGCAAGAATGTCTGCATGTCTGTCTGTCTATATGTGTCTGTCTGTCTTTGTCTGTCTGTCTGTATGTATGTATGTCTGCCTGTATATATATGTCTGTCTGTCTATCTGTGCCTGCCTGCATGCATGCATGCATGCATGCATGTATGTATGTATGTATGTATGTATGTATGTATGTATGTATGTATGTATGTATGTATGTATGCATGCATGCATGCATGCATGTATGTATGTGTGTATGTTGGTGTCAAAAAATTAACGAAAAGGCACATACATGAATATCGCTGCAGTATATATCATATTTAACGATCCACCCACCCACACAAATAACTAGTTTAAAAAGTGTCAGACCGTTTTTACTATAGTCTAATTATTATAAAAACAATGATAACTTGTATCATTTTACCTCAGACCATGAAATCAAAACAGTTAAGTTGTAATACCTATATTTTGTATTACTTAGAATGTGACAACACATTATGTGTGATTAGAATCAAGTTATATTTATTGCAAATCATTAAAATTGAATACAGTTATAATAATACATTTTAAATAATTAAGCTTAAACTAAATTACATAAGACGTGAATTTTCATAAATAATTGATTGATAAGAAATTTCTCATACACATTAACAGATTACATAATTAACATTTACTTTTTACAAAAGAATAAGCATGTATAACTCTTTGCTAATTCAAAGTTTCTGTGTCTGTTTCTTTGCAGCATTTACTTTACCGATTAACATTCTTCATATTATGATGGAATATAAAGCCACGATACTTGAATTTTGAGTAGTATTTTAAAGCTGCAAAGAGTCATTGCAGGTATGGAACATATATCGAAAAAATTATAATGTTAATGCCCCCTTTATCTGTCGGTTTCAATTATTGTAATTTATCAACATTAATTTTATCTTTTGTCTGTCTGCATACATTTTATTTGAAGATTAAATGCATTATCAACTCGAGCAAAAGTAGAGAAGTCGACAGCGGCAATTCCACGACAAGTAGAACCTTTTGGCTCGGAATACGGGTAATTAGACTCTTTATATAGCTTTTTCTTGTAAACAATATATATTGTTGCGTCGTAGAAGATAAAAATATACAAATAACAATACATCATTTTGTACCATAATCCTGATATAATCGCTGATTTATTCATCAAGGCTGAAAATATGTATAATTTGTTTTCACTAGGCATAATATAGCTTTTATGCCATAATATAGGTCTTGAGTATTTGCAAGTATTTCGTGTCTTTAAAAGATTATGATTAGCCGAGATTGTCGTAATATTAAGCAACATTTGACATATATTGCATTTGTAATCGTGATTTCCTCTTGCTATGAATAACCCCAACAAGCATTTTGTTATATTTCATTCCTTAAACTCTTCACACTGTCTTCTTATGATTTGTCGCGCTTTCCAACAAGCCCTATGTTGTTCAAAAAGGCGGAGGTAAAATATAGGCTGTAAGGGCCATTTGTATTCACATATCTGTCTTTAAATATCAAGCAAGCTCTATTTTCATAGTCCGGGGAACTGAATAGCCTCATTCTTTTATTCATTTACACCTTAAATCTGTTGCATTATCGGAGTAATCCTTGCAAATATAACGTCAATTATGAAAATTTTTATTATTATTATTATTATTATTATTATTATTATTATTATTAAATACTTTGCAAATAAAGTACAAAACAATATATTGTGTTAAAGAAATAGTATCTAAAGCAAACACATCACCCTGTTATGCATCGATGGGGGAGGGACGGTCATTATCAGCAGGAACTGTGACAACGATGGTTTCCTTTGAAGGTTCTGAATCCATCAGTTAGCATGATACAAGGGAGGACAACCACTATACAGCTGCAATCAACCTTTCCATTCGGATGTTCCTCGACGGCTAACGATCAAAATCCACAAGCCAAGTGTTTGTTGTCTGTCAATATGTTCGACCCGAAAGATACAAATGATTGTAAACGTAGCAGCATATCGGTTACAGGAAGTCAGAAATGTGGCGTTCAAATCCCTGGTTTTTATTATCATCAATGGATGCCTGGAGTTCCTTACGATAACGTGACGAAGATGACCATTACTACTAGAAATACGAACGACTATGATCAAGGACGAAATACATTTGTCTTGAGTTTTCGGACTGGGGGCAGTGGGTTAAATGATATTGTACAGGGGAGTTACATAAATAACATAATCGTATGTATTATTTGATATATATATATATATATATATATATATATATATATATATATATATATATATATATATATATATATATATATATATATATATATATATGTGTGTGTGTGTGTGTGTGTGTGTGTGTGTGTGTTGTGGGACAACATGGAATTGCAGTTTGGAATGCGTGAAACTGAAACATATTTTGTCCGATACATTTGAATTTTCTGACGCAATGTGATAATTGAATAATTAAAAACAGAACTTCTCAGACATCTGTTTTTTCACTATAATGTTATTACTACATGAGGAGTTTATCACTGCAGTTTCTGATCCTATATACATATTACTGTGACAAGTTGATGTTTTTTTAATGACGTATAAACAGTGTTTGCAGATAAATATGATTATGTGTGTGCGTGGTTTGGATTTGTAACGTAAATTTAATTGTTTTCAGTCATATCACTATGATGTATGCATTCTAACGTTTTATTGTGATGTCTAGCACGAGGGCGTCATGTTGTAGACATGTAGCGCGATGTTCCCACCCAGTCACATTATCCTGACACCAGACCGACTAGTCCTAAGACTAACATCTTAGTTTTCAGCACCAAGCGAAGTAGCTGTTAGTACCACTTTTGAAAGTCTTTTGTATGACTCAGCTCGGGATTGAACACACGACATACTGTATCAGAAGCGGTTGCTCTAACCAATAAGCACTGGAGCGGTGTACATACTTATAGTGTTAGTGAAACAATCATGATGGCAAAGAAATGATTGGGAAGAATATTACACATATTACACGTAACTATTGCAATGTTACACGCTGTCACCGGTTGTATGCATTTGTTTCTTGTTTGGCCCCTAGTGAAAGGTACACAAGATAGTTTGGAATTAAGATTGGCAAAGGGTGATTTAACATTGCACACTATTCCATTTAAAGCCTCCCTTTCTCACGTACACACAATGTCGGTGCCTTACGCATTACTTTGTTCAGAATTTCATTCATACCAATAAGCGATATTATATGCAAATTGGTCCCGTAATTTTTCCCCATTTACAATACAGTCCAAATAACATTTCATTATTTTCTCGCTCAGAATCATACGTTCGTCGTAACCATTCTACATTCTGTTCTGCAGCATTTTGAATTCATATGCTAATCAGCTGAAGAAAAATATCTACGTAAATGAATACATTTTTGTTCAGGTGACAACATCGTCAGAGAGATCATGGCAGGGCAAGACTTGCTACGCATATATAGACCCTCACATGAGATCATTTGACGGAAGGTAAGTTACTCAATTACCCATAAAACCTAGAAATCTTTGCGATAATGATTTATATAAACATTTTTCTTATGATAACAAGACTGTAATTACTGATTCCGGTGCAGGGTTAGTTTACACGAAAGTGATAGTACAATATACCGTTATTGTACATAAGAAAATGTAGGGATGCGTTTTATAATAAATAAGACCTATGTGTCACAGTTGTCTCGTTGTCTTCTTTTAGTTTGGTATTGTCTTCTTGGAGTTTAATTAGGACGATAGCTTCGTTTGTGGTAAATTACATCGAAAGTTTGGATCACGCACAAACTTTAGCAAGATATATTAATTTTGTATGCGTTCGTAAATAGATCATATGCGCCAAATCATATCTATCTATCTATCTATCTATCTATCTATCTATCTATCTATCTATCTATCTATCTATCGAATGTAAACTGGAATATAATATATCTACAAAATATGTCAGGCAACCACTAAGTGATATTAACGGACCAGTTAATAATGTGCTCTAAGGTGATAAGTACTTGAATGACAAGTACTTGATGACTAGAGTTTGTGTGGGATATATCCTTATATATACGAAGTTATACTAGCATTTTGTTTGCAAAATATTCTTTATAAACATAAAAGTGTACGTAAACTATGAAAGTGAAAAACGCCTATTATCAAACAAGAATGGGACAACATTATTTCCAAAGATTTTAATATGTTTTGCATTCCATATAATTAAACAGGATAAATGCTTAGAGAACTATTTCTTTTGATCAAACGTATTCACATTACTAGTCGGATATTTCATTCCAGGCGATGGTTTAGAGAAAAAAACAACTTTGGAATGCTGCTTTTTATTTGATATTTGGAGGGAGCTCTCTGCCAAGGTTGATCTTTACAGACGATTGGAGGGGGGGAGGGGGCTTCCTGCTCTAAATATGTGTTTGGTGTATATATATATATATATATATATATATATATATATATATATATATATATATATTATAACAGTAATTAGATTTTTTGTTTTTGTTTTTGTTTTTATTTAAAATTATTAGCTTTTCTCCTATCTATGCTATGCCTCTTTCTGTTATTCCCCGTGTAGTTGTTTCTTCCGTTGTTGGTTGCTTTGTTCTTTATCCCTCTTCTAACGTTTCCTCTCTTCTCTCATCATCTCTTCTCCCTATTTTTGTCTTTCTAATATTCTAATTGTTATGGTCACTCTGTTTTCTCTGCTTACTGTTTTCTTTTGTCCTGTTGAATTTTATTTGGACTTTTCACTGGCGTCTTGCTTTTTGATTGTTTCTTCCATGTTGTGGTAGCCGTCATTTCGTTTTTATTTAGACTTTTCCTTTCTTGTGCAATTGGTTTGTGTATTCCATTTGTTGTTTCGGTCGTCTTTTATTTTTGTTGTTGCTGTGTTGGTATATCAATTTCCTTTATCATTTCCGTCGATTGTTGTTTTCATTGTTGCTGTAACTCTTGATTACATTGTTGTAACTCCCTTGGTTCTTGCACGTTATTCGATGGGCATTTATGTGGTGCATGTCCTGTCTGCACCCAATCCTTATATTAAAAACCTTGAAGGCTTTAACAATGTAGGGATTGTGTGCTGCCAGTTGACATTTATAGCATTTCATGTTGTATATGCATCCCTAATAACATGTTTTAGCCACAAAGCAGTAAATGAAATACGTTCTTTGTACTTCTGGGGATTTTTATTTCCCAATTTCTATATTACTTATGCCATCCAAGATTTTTGTTGGGGTATTGTAGACATTCTTCATGATAATACTGTAATAAATTTGGAGTATGGGCATTTGATAGCGCCTCGTTTTAAGCAAATAGGAGCAAGTAGGAGCAAACGTCACGGAACCGAGTGTTAGTGAGTTTGAACCATGCCATGGTTCGCTAGTAGTGAATTTATGTCCTAATCAAATGACTACAAACGCTTCTAGCGTTATTTATACCGGGATGTCTGTAACCCGCATCTCCCCGGTCTTGTTTTGGATTTTCCTAAGTATTGGGGTTGGTTCCTTAACTAGTATTCTTCCCTTTCCAACGCGTAGTTCTCCATATTGAAGTATAGCCTGGTTTCCTCTTGGTCTTATTATGTATCTTATATATCCCATTGGATTAACTGAGTATAGCTTCTCTATGTATACCGGTTTTATGACTTTTAACACTGTCATTATTTCAGCTGTTCCGGGAAAATCTTCTCTGGGTATCCGAGTCATATCCAGATATTGAGCACCTTTTTCATATTCACATTGTAGAAAGCTTCTGTCCTATGTCTTCATCCTTTTGACCTTAAATAATTGATGTAGGTTACGCACCTCGGTCTTGCTGTTTGTCATTTCCATGAGATTTTAGTGGGCACTCTTTGTTCATGTATCTTTGTTACCATATTTCATTCTTTCCATTCACGTTTTTGCAGTAATTTCCTTTTTACAATATTTTTATTGTGATGTTCTCAATATTATATTTGTAATATTTGTTCCAATTCCTATACGTTGTTAGTTGAGCACATTTGAGCACATTTACAGATGACTATCTTGTGTGGAAGGGTCTCAGCGTCAGTTCATATTTAACTACATCATCCTTATCGCTTTTTGGCATCTTTGCTTTTTAGTTGATGACTGAGCATGTTAATGTTCTCTTCCAGATATTATGAGAACCAAAACCCTGGAGTTTTTGTCCTTTACCGCCACAAGTCAAGCAAACAAGAGGTAACACAAACATCTGGAAGATATAATTCGATGTCGGCATGTAAAATGTCATATCCTTTATATAAAATCACCTATGCAAGTTTTAAAAGCAAACGCTCAAAGTAACGTTTTATGTATATTGTATTTACTTGAATATTTTTTTCTCAGTTTAATTTGCTTTGATTATTGCGATTGTTTTCTCAGCAGCAGTACGATATAAAGAAATGAGTGGTTGTAACCCATTTCAAAATAATTCAATTGCATATTGCTTCTACTCTTTTACTTCGAAGTCCAAAGTAATTGCTTTTATTTCTTTTCATAAATGAGATTGCCATGATCAGATTCGTTTAATAAGTTGCTACAGCTAGACCATTGAGCCAAAAAAAATTATCACTACATACGTACTGCTCAAGATAGAAGGAGAACAAATACATGATCCAGTTTACTGTGTTTCATGTTTTGGATGTGTACGGCTTTCGCATTAGGTTTACCCTACTTTTTGCAGTCTCTTTATGCAGAAAATCGTAAACATATAAGATCTCATTTCCCGCCAGTATCGTCGCTTCAGCCTCAATTTTGCAATTGCACTTTGTCGTAATCTGTGGCAATATTTACTTGAATCATTGCGTGCTTTGCGTTTATAGATTTTTTTGAAGACACTGATGATTGATTATATCTTTTAATGTACTTTTATCTTTCTATACATTTTGTAACATAAGCTGATTATACAACCACTGCCTTTTTATATTTGATCATGCGACTGAATGCTTCTTCCATGCCTCCTCTTCAGATGAATTTCTTATAAAACAACACAGAGATTAGTTTTTAAAAACATGTTTTCACATGACAGGTTCAGATGAGAACGAAGAGATGCAATAGTTTCGCATTTTGTGCCTGCGCCATGGCTGTACGAGCAGGAGGTGACTTATTCATAATTGACCTCTGTAATAGCCTGGGACTCATAAAGCATGTTTCTTGTAAAGAAAACATACTGGATGTCAGACAAGTGAACGCATACATGTACAAGGTGAAGTTAGATTTGAAAATAATGCTCGTCATTTATTGTAATACTGCGAATGTGAGTAATACAAATGATATAAACAACAAAAGCCACAAAAAAAAAAAAACGAAACAAGTAGCCAAATTAACTAAACAAGCGAAAAATCATCATACTTGCTAACATATGTTAAGACTGTGTGTGTATGTGTGTCCATTCCATTTAATGAAGTTGAAAAATCTAAACTAAAAATGTTTGAATGGTAAAATAGTCATTTTTTGTAACTAATTGTCAAATAAAATTCAAAGTCGAAATGATGGGTCTTAAATTATTTGTGAAGTATCTATTAACTTTCAAACAAAGGAATGAACATTGTCAAATTAATCACTGACGTAAAAGAAAAGCAAAGAAAGACAGGTCATTTAAAGTATGCTAAAGATGCAGTTCAATGTCATATTTACGCGATCGTTTAAAGAAAATAATTTCAAGATAATGTTTATATATATTGTTTCAGTTACAATACTTTTATCATTCTTTCGAGTGTTTGAAGAAACCTTCATGGTATGAACTGTTGTCATGTAATGATTTATTTCTAACTATTCTATCATATTTTTGAAATATTTAACATCACTGAACTTGATTAAAAGTCTGTTATCCATATGTCACTATTATCAGTTCGTTTGGGATCACACTCACTTTAAAAGCTAGAGTGTAGAAACTATTTCAGGTGAACCACATTATTTTTAAGGAATTTGTTCTGTAATCTTTATTGTGTTGCGAATATTGCTACTGTAAGTGGTATTTACCACGATCTGTATAACATAACCTTTATAATATGATGGTTAGTATAACAAAACTAATTACTACGATGCCAACAATAAATTGGGTGGAGACACAGAATCTACAGAAATGCAGCGGTAACATGTAACATTTCTTGTACTTTCTTGCGAAATGGTTTATATTGTATTATATTAAAATAGAAGAAACAAGAAAAGGTGGGTTCTATATTTGCTGTAGATTCAATCTATCTGCATGTCTTTCTGTCTGTATATCTATGTATCTATCAACATAATATACTTACTACTTCATTTATGCAGCCGCATTTAAATGTATCAATTTTTAAAAATGATTTATTTACAATTTAAGATCTACATGCCGTTAGGAACCATGGTGTCAGTTACAATTAATAACTGGGGCCTTTACGAATCGTGGCTAAATTTAAATATCTACCCATCTGTAAAGGACGTGCAGGAAACGCAAGGCCTTTGTGGTGTACTGAATGATGATCAAAGTGATGACTTCTTGAATCCATCTGGAAGTAAAGAGACTGACAATAATGTGTTCTCTCTATCTTGGAGGTAATTATATAAAATGCTTTAAAAAAAAGACAATTCAAAAACATTTTTCTATAGTGAGGTGCATTCAATGATTTTCCAGTCTGGTTATAACCCCAAGTAATGCCATGTACTCAGGAATTCCGATTTCAACACATAATCCATAAACACAGACACATACAGATATAAAAATACTTTACTTATCTTAAAAATAACATAAGGCATCTAATACCTATTCAAACTATGATCCGAGTTATAAATTGATCTACTTTTTTAAATACCAAAGTGGAAACAGCTTATCAACGGATAACACATTGCATATTGATTTGTGACCATTTGACCGAAATCTTTGTAGCATGAATCTCAAATAATCAACCAATGAAAGAAATGTATGCGCTTTCATAATGTATATATAGCACCGCTCCTGTGGCCTAGTGGTTAGAGCGTCCTCCGCGGAAGCGGGAGGTCGTGGATTCGATCCCCGGCCGAGTCACACCAGAGACTTAAAAAAAATGGTACTAACAGCCGCCTCGCTTGAGGCTCAGCTTTAAGAGGTTAATGTTAGGACTGGTCAGTCTGGTGTCAGGATAATGTGACCGGGTGGGACATCATGCTACATGTCTGCTGCTTGATGCCCCAGTGCTAGACATCACTATAAACTGCCTCACTGCAGACATCGTAGTGATATGACTGAAATGTTTTTCAAGTTGCGTTAAACGTTATAATCAAACAAACAAAACAAAAAATTAATAATATATATCCTAAGTCGAGATCACTTCAGTGGCCTATCTTGTTAGCGCCTCCTACCCAGATGCAAATGATCCCTTGTTTATAGACTGTCAAAGTTATACCCTGAAACTTCATCTCAAAAGGTTTCTAACAGGTACATAGCTAGGTGCTAATTGATACTGTTGCGTTATTTACTAAATTATGAGCACACATTTTTTTTGTCAATGTGAATATTTTTGTCATTTTACTAACATGCTTAGTAATTTACTTACATGTATAGTCATAAATGAACAAGCTTCAGTACAAATCAATTATGCGTACCATACTACTTATATATTAAATACTGTTAGGTCATGGAACAATAAATATTAACATACAAGATAATATTATCAGTACCTTATTTAAAATGAATCATTCTCATCCGATCAAATCAATTGTTATATTGTGTTTTCTGTTTATGTTCTTACAGCGATCAATTATTAACATCACCTTAGACGAGGCACTAGCCGAATGCACAGATTTCTTCGCTTCCAACTGTGCCACAGCTTCATTTAAAGATAATCTGCCAAACAGTAATCTCAATTCCATGAACAGTTCTATTACAAACTGTGCCCTGGATTATGTGGTAGGTTTTACTATATTATGTGTCATTTGGAGGAAAGAAAAATAATACGTAAATTAATATGTTTCCATGACCTATGGAAAGCTTTTAGTTTTCAACAGAATCGCGCATGCCGCGTAAGTATACAAAATAACGTTTCGTCACGTATAGAAACCAATAATGATTGTGAACAATAATGAAAAACAGAAGGTAATATATTGAAAAGCAATACGTTACAAATATAACAAAACGTTGTTTTCTTTACGGATATATGTGAATTTGCAGGTATTCACAATTGCACATGATTGTCATGATATCTTTACTTAATATAGCAACGTGAAAGTAGAATTAGCGCTGTGAAACTTATGATAATCAAAGATTATGTTTTTCATCTCTTTACGGATGGATACAGACAGACAGACAGACGTTTCAAATATTGTTCTTCACTGTATCTCACTTACAGTGAAGAACATTATTTGAAACGTATTTGTATTTTGAATTATTTTGAATTCGAGTATTCCAGGAGATTTATGTGAATCTCATGAATCTCACATTCACATAAATCTCCTGGAATACTCAGATTCAAAATAATCTTTTGTAAATGAAAATGTACCTAATTGAAACAACAATTGGAACAAACATATGCTTCTTGACCCTTATACAGTCGTACGATTCATGAACTGATAAACCGCATAGTTCCACCGTGTCCCCCAGAATAACGCACAGACTCGAAGATGCGAACAAATTATAAAATGATACAAATCAATGATACAATGATACAAAACAATAATACAATGATACAAAAAACCCAGAGAAATATACAAAAAAGATGAATACAGTTTACTCACGTAGTAAACAATGCAGGATTACTCATATAGTAAAAATGTATACGCTCAAGTAGCTAAACTATATTTGAAAATAATAAAGGGACAGATAACGACTTATCTTTCCAGTCCCAAAAGATATACTGGGTTCCACAAACCCATATTAGCCCACGGCTAACAAATTACAAATAAATAGATATAATCGACTATTAGTATACAGCTCCACAGCTAGTACAATTAATCTTCACAATTTCTACAGACTCCGGACACTTAGAATACTACGAAATATTAGACCCTCCAGACCCTCCAAATATTAGACCCTCCGGACACTCTGGTCATTTAGACAGCTCTACTACTGGGTCACTCTTGTCACTCTTGACATTAGACACTCCGGACGCTAGACATGAGACACTCCGGCACATTTAACAGCTCTGGACACGCCAGTTAAACGTTATACACGGTACATTATAAAGACTATATTATTATAATTTCAAATGACAGGTTCTATAGTAAACCTTCCTTGTTCGATAATGCTGATAGGAAACAATTCTATTTTAACAAAATATAACTTTACATTACCAATCTAAATGCCTTGCAAACAAGAGTAGAAAATGCACGCATTATGCTGTGTAAATACTATAAACACATGCAAAGGTGAATATAGTAATACAAAAGTTATCCCTCAGTATCAAAAATGTACTTACCCCTACAGCTAAAGTTGTGCCAATCCTCCCTCCCTCGGATCAATAGCCCTACATCTACAGTCCTTTAAACCAGCCGCTTGTTGACAAAACCCTTAGTAATGTTCCTTCACATATAGCAAAGTATTTATACGGATTCGCTCGCCGTATCGAGAACACTCTGCACGTGCGGCATAGAGCAAATTGTACTCAAGATTCCAAAGTACAACTGTCCATATATAAAAATCACCCTCAGGTATCTTTGCACACGATAAACCTAACCAGAGTACATGTATTTCCTGAATAAAAACAACATCATTCCGTGACAATACCTCCCCCTGAAAAATGTGGTATCAGTTTTAGAACAATCACGGAAATGTGAGGAATGAACCATAAAATCCTTCAATTTGTAGGCTGAACGAAATGATCTGCCCACTACACCCTACTTAAAAAATCAGCCTCTACATTTTCTCAGCCTCGAATCGCCTCGATTCGGAAACTATACGGCTGCAAAGATAACGCCCAACGCAGCAATCTTGCGTTGCCAACCTTCGCTTTATTCAAATATAAGAGTGGCTGATGGTCCGTTTGCAAAGTAAACTCCCTCCCAAAAAGGTACGTGTGGAATTTTCCTATTCCCCATACTAAGCCTAAGCACTCCTTTTCAATCACGGAGTATTTTTTCTCTCTAGGGATTAATTTCCTACTTGCATATGCAATGGGCAATTTCACACCCCCTTGCTCCTGTAGCAAAACAGCCCCAAGACCTGTATCAGACACATCAGTCCTCAGTACAAATGGTTTATCCAAGTCTGGCAACTTTAAAATTGGTGCACTCACCAGTTTATGTTTTAAAGCGTTAAAGGCTTTTTCCTGGCATGCACCCCATGAAACTTTATTCGGTTCCCCCTTTCTAGTCAAATCTGTTAATGGGCTTGCAATAGCTGCAAAGTTGGGGACGAATTTCCTATAAAACCCAACTAGACCTAGGAATGATCTCACTTGTTTTTTTTGTCTCTGGTCTAGGTGCATCCCTGATTGCTCAATTTTATCTGGTTGAGGTTGCAACTGGCCTAGTCCACTTACAAGATGTCCTAACCATTCTAGACTTGAATACCCTATACTACATTTAGTAGGCCTAACTTAAAGATTTGCAGTGTGAAGTTTAACGACAAAATCCCTCAATACCCTAACATGTTCATCCCATGTATGTGTGTGAACAAAAATGTCGTCAACAAAGCTGTCGACGCTTTCCATTCCGTTTAACAGTTTGCGCATAAGAGGGACGCACGACGCCCCGGCATTTACTAAACCAAATGGCATGACTTTAAATTGGAAAAGTCCTTTTGGAGTCGGGAATGCCGTTTATTTGCGGGCATTATCAGAGATTGGTATCTGCCAATATCCTTTGCTTAAATCCAATTTGGAAATGTATTTGTGGCCTGCCAATTTTGAAAGTACATTTTCCATATTAGCCATTGGTTCTGCGTCAAATACGGTGATCTTGTTTAATTGCCGAAAATCGACGCAAAACCGGTTGGTCCTATCTTTCTTTTTTACTAACATCACAGGGGACGGGTATGTGGAATTTGACAGTTCGATCACTTCCTGCTCTAACATTTTTGTCACTTCTACGTTGATCGTCTCTCGTTCATTAAAAGGTATCCCATATCCTTTAATCCTTATTGGCTCAGATGTATTCAATATGATCTCGTGTCGAATTATATTGGTACGGCCTGGTCTGTCCGTAAAAACCTCTTGAGTATGTAGAAAAAACCTCCTTGATCTGCGTACGCTGACCTTCCGATAAATCAGGGCATATATTTATCTGATCAATACTTTCTTTGCCTACGTCAATAGGGTATTCAAATGGTAATCCTTTACTGGAGACTAATTATCCTTCATCATTAAACCCATCTTCTATCACCGCTACGCATGCTACATTCAAGATCCCTTTATCAATTGTTTGTCCAGGTCTTGCTATGTAGAGTTTAAGCATATTGGCTTGAAACGTCTTGGATTTTTCCTCTACATCAACGATATAATTCATTTCGCCTTTCACCTTTTTGATTTCATATGGCCACTTCCACTGAACTAGCAGCTTGTTGTTATTCGTTGGAAGAAGCACCAACACTTGATTTCCTACGTCAAACGTTTTACTCCGCGTTCCTCGATTGTAATACTTGGCGTATCTACGACTTGAATTCACGAGTTCGTCTTGCGCCATCCGACATGTACTTTCTAATCTTTCGCGTAAATCAACCACATATTGGTAAGTGGTCTTAACCTCTTCGTCCACGACCTCGTCCGACCACAGTTCGCGAAGTATACGCATAGGACCACGAACTGTCCTACCGTACAATAGTTCAAACGGGGAGAAACCTAAGCTTTCCTGAGGAACCTCACGATATGCGAACAGAAGGGCATTCAGATATCTATCCCAATCCTTCGGTCTTTCCGCACACATCCGCCGCAACATTTGCTTCAGTGTCCCGTTGAATTTCTCGACCAACCCGTTGCACATAGGATGGTAGGGTGTTGTACGTAATTGTTTAAGGGATAACAACGTACTAATTTCTGCCATGAGATCTGAGGTAAATTGTACTCCACAATCTGTAAGAACCTCCTCGGGCACTCCGACCCTGCTGAGCATGTCTACGAGCGCTTCAGCTACACGTTCGGTTTCAATTGATGGCAGAGCTGTGGCTTCGGGATATCTGGTAGCGTCATCTACCAGCGTCAACATGTATCGGGTTTTTCGATCTGTATGTGGAAATATTGGTTCTACAATGTCGATGGCTACTCTTTTAAACGGAGTATCTATCAAAGGCATGTAACCCAACGGTACTCTATTTACCCTGCCTTTAGGGGTAGTCTTCTGGCAAATGTCGCACGAGCGACAGAACCGCGCTATATCGCTGTTGACACCATCGACTCGTGCGCGACCTTGAGTACATGTGACCTCAAATTCTGGGGAACCACTAGATGCAGGAACTTCCTGTCTCACGTAGAATATTCCCTGTACATTAAACCCTTTCGAGTAAGGAATTTAGAGGAACCCCCGTTCTTACACTTTTTCACGGTACCCGTTAATGTTTTCTCCGAGATTGCACGTCAAGACTCGTCACGTTTTTGCTCATTTCGAAATTCTTCGTGGGAGATATCAGTAATGGCTTCTGGTACTTACGCAATGATTTATTTTCCTCCTTGATTTGAGCTCTAGTTTGTACAGCTTGGATTATAGAAAATCTGAAATCTCCTATGGTTGGAAGTGTCGAACCCGGTACATTGCCAATCGTAAGTTCATAGATCGGGTTGGCTATGCACAGAGCTTCCACGGTCCCTGTCATAAAAGGTGTTTCTATCATTATTCTGGCAACTGGAACATGGTCCATGGTCTGATCAAGTAACATGCAAGGTGATTTAAACCCAAGCAATTGATCATCGCGGACTAAGCTCCGTTTCACGACTACAGTAGTGCATCCAGTGTCTCGCAGAACTGTGACTTCTTGTCCGTTGACAGTGCCGTGCCTCTGGAAAAATACATGTACCGATTGATTGGATTGCATCGCAATTAGTCTCTAAACGCGACACCGGTTCGCGTACTGCTTCCCGCTTAGCTTGTTGGGAAACATTGAGTTTTCCGTTTACCGACCTTGTGCCTCTAATGGCTACCGCCACTTTCTGGACTGGTCCCTTCCGCTTAGGACAATAATGGGAGATATGACCCACTTCCTTGCAAATGAAACATTTCGCGTCACTATGCTTCCCCTGGTTACGTCCACCAGATTTATCAGGTTCCCTGGGTTTTCTGTCTTTGACTTGATTCCAGCCTTGGATATCTCGCGTGACGATATTCTGCGAACCTCCCCGGGCTTCAGCGAACAAATCCGCCTGTTTGGCCATAATCATGTACATTTGTGAAAAACCTTTCCTTCAAAAATAAATATAGCTCCTTGCCACATGTTGTTAACAATTGGTCACGAAGCAAGAAATCAACAAGACCCTCAAATGTCTTGACGACTTTACCACATTCCACCCATCGCTGCAAGTAATTATAAGTCCTACTGACGAACTGGGTGACTGTTTCGCCTCTCTCAGGTTTGCTATATATAAACTTCTTGCGAAACCCTTGCTCAGTTAGTTCATATGTCTTGAGAAGTGCTTCTTTCAACACGGGGTAATTGAGCGAATCGGCCGTGGATAAACGCGAATACACGTCTAACGCTTTACCTTTCAGTAACGCGCTAAGGTGATGCGGCCAATCGTCTTTCTTCCATTTTTGTACCGTAGCATACCTCTTGAACCTATTTAGATAACTATCCATATTATCTTTATCGTCTTCAAATGGGGGCAATTTTGGACCCCTCAGTTTAACATCATGTTCCCCCTCTTTCTTAGCTTGCAATAACTCAGAATTCCTTTGATACTCCCTCTGCCTATTTCTATCTCCTATCTCCAAAGTTTCTAACCTTACCCGTTTTTCCCTTTCTATCTTCTCCCTCTCTGCTTCCCTTTCCCATTCTATCCTTTCCTTTTCTGCCTGTTTTTCTAATTCTATCTTTTCTTTTTCAAAAGCCATTCTCCTTCTGCTTCTTTTTCTAATTCTATCTTCCCTTTCTCTAATTCTATCATTTACCTCTTGGTTTCCCTTTATAATTCTATCCTTTCCTTTTCTGCCTGTTTTTATAGTTCTATCTTTTCTTTTTCTAATTCCCTCTCCCTTATCTTTGGTTCCTCTCCCTAGCCTATTCCTCACGAACGAAATTTCTAAGGGACTCCTCCTCATAACCGAACTGTTTCCCCAATTCTACCAGTTCTTTCATAGAAGACATTTCAGAAGTTTGGCGGTGACCAACCTTAAAGTCCAGGCTTAACAAAACACGCAATTACCACTAAACCGTATTTCCCTTCTCAAAAATGCAACACAATTATTAAATAAATACAAAGAAATAAAGTAACATTAGGTATATAAAAAAACCTCAATACTTTATCAAGCGCGTCTGAAAACACAAAAAAAACTACAAAACAATTTCAGTGCTCTGTTAAATCCTACTTCTGACACAATTTGTAACAAGATAACCGGGACGGATATTTCGGATTGGCAACAGAACACGTTTTATGATACAGATATAAAAAAATATGGTTTAATGTGGCGATATATATAAGCAAAACAATGAAATGCGTGCGTAGTGTAATCCAAATATTGGATTTATTTAAACAGAATAACGCACAGACTCGAAGATGCGAACAAATTATACAATGATACAAATCAATGATACAATGATACAAAACAATGATACAATGATACAAAAACCCAGAGAAATATACAAAAAAGATGAATACAGTTCACTCACGTATTAAACAATGCAGGATTACTCATATAGTAAAAATGTATACGCTCAAGTAGCGAAACTATATTTGAAAATAGGGTCAGATAACGACTTATCTTTCCAGTCCCAAAAGATATACTGGGTTCCACAAATCCATATTAGCCCAAGGCTAACAAATTACAAATAAATAGATATAATCGACTATTAGTATACAGCTCCACAGCTAGTACAATTAATCTTCACAATTTCTACAGACTCCGGACACTCGGAATACTACGAAACATTAGACCCTCCAGACCCTCCAAATATTAGACCCTCCGGACACTCTGGTCATTTGGACAGCTCTACTACTGGGTCACCCTTGTCACTCTTGACATTAGACACTCCAGACGCTAGACATGAGACACTCCGGCACATTTAACAGCTCTGGACACACCAGTGCATTTAAACACAGCTTCCGACGTTTGACAGCTCCGGACACCCCGGACGTTTAACACCCTCGGGTCAATAGCTGAAAATATACCCGAAACCGTGTACTAACCTTGATACAGACATAACGTAATGACGTTATACACGGTACATTATAAAGACTATATTATTATAATTTCAAATGACAGGTTCTATAGTAAACCTTCCTTGTTCGATAATGCTGATAGGAAACAATTCTATTTTAACAAAATATAACTTTACATTACCAATCTAAATGCCTTGCAAACAAGAGTAGAAAATGCACGCATTATACTGTGTAAAAACTATATAACAAACATGCAAATGTAAATATAGTAATACAAAAGCTATCCCTCAGTATCAAAAATGTACTTACCCCTACAGCTAAAGTTGTGCCAATCCTCCCTCCCTCGGATCAATAGCCCTACAGCTACAGTCCGCTTGTTGACAAAACCCTTAGTAATGTAAAGATCCTTCACATATAGCAAAGTACCGTATTTATACGGATTCGTTCTCCGTATCTAGAACAGTCTGCACGTGCTTCATAGAGCGAATTGTACTCACGATTCCTTAGTACAACTGCCCATAAATAAAAATCACCCTCAGGTATTGTTGCACACGATAAACCAAACCCGAGTGCATGTATTTCCTGAATAAAAACTACATCATTCCTTGACACCGTACTTGTATCGGCTACTCGCACCCTACACGGATGCACCACATGTACAGATACGTATACACACATATAGACATCATATAGCACCCTTAAATTAGCTACGTCTACATTCGTGGCTCCACCACATGTACAGACTTACGTACATAGATATGGACAGTTCTATATAGCTCTAGCCAAATCTTGTCAGCTGTACCCGTGAGCTACATTCAAACGAAACTGGTAATAATAAGGTTTTATGAAACATCTTTAGATATATGCTAATCATTCAACTCTAATAGCAACTTGTAATTAAAAGTTCACTCCGTTTAAAACATGAGTTGTAATAATAAATTATTACACTATATGACATTACAATTTAAATAAGCATCTCAAATGAAATCTAAATTTAACACTCACCAATTTGGCTGAAGAAAACAATGGAGAGCGTGCACTCCTTGACGAGATCGAAAAGGACCAGTGTGCCGGTTATCAATTAATCTTCCTTAAATCCATAGGAGAATGAGTAATATTCAGGGTGAAATACCCGTGCTCATCATGATTATAATGTCCCTCGTCCCAAGTAATTTCTGGCTAGATACGTGTTAGTTCCGTCGTTTACGTTGACAGACACTTATTCACTTATGAACATGCATAGATAAATACATACATTCTGCATGATAATATGCTCGCTAAGAGTAACATTTATTCGGGTTGGATTTAATGTAATTGTTTGTCGCTAACGAATACTCGCTATTTTAAATTGTAAATCGGATATTTAGGTGAATATTTAGACCTTATTATTACTTTTGAATTTCCCTGGATATGTACAATGTGTATATATGATATTCAGTTTAAAACTGACCATGTCATGTCATGAAACATGTCAACGTTAAACCATAATATTAACTCCATGCCATTGGCGATATTAGCACTACAAAGTGAAGGAAGGGTTGTTTAGAGCGAATGATAATTATTATTTCCTTTCATTTAGTACACAGGGGACATGTCACTTGCTAGTCTTCACTGTGAGACCTACAGAGCTGAGGTTGAAGAAGAAATTGCAAGAAACAGTACATTCAGGGAGGCCAACCCCGATGTTGTTGAGTTATTTCGTGCTATGGCATGTATCAACAACTGCAGTAATCATGGTGATTGTGTGAATGGTATGTGCTGAATTTGGAAACCGTATGTGCTTCAAATATCTCAGCTTGTTAAAGACATCAGTTTATGCTATTGTAACATTGTAATTTGCTAATATCAGTCAGGTGTATTCGTATATATGTTGCACCATTGTTGAATATATCAAGAACGCAGTACACTTCTATTTCAAACCTGGAAGCTTTAAAAGCGTCTTTTCTGTGTTCTCAATACTTTACCTTAATTCTGCGTATAATCTCATATAGACACACACACACACACACACACACACACACATATATATATATATATATATATATATATATATATATATATATATGTGTGTGTGTGTGTGTGTGTGTGTGAAATGCGCTCTCTGATAAAGGTTTCCATTTCTTTAATTGCATCATCTACGTGTGTTTTACAATTTAAACGTTAGTAGTGGCATACTTTTAACACACGTTGTTCGTGATAACAGACAAATATTATTCGAGAATACAAACATATAATCAAGAGAAACACACTCATTTAAATTAAAACCTAAAATAAAAATAACAATAAGACTTCAGTTCCCCGACCCAAATCAACCATTTCGCGTTGTTTATATTTAATTATAACTTTAGTAAATTATGTATTACATGCTTGTTGTTGATTTCAGGATCATGCATTTGTGAGAGCAACTACACCGAAGAGGACTGCTCTGTGTCATTAAGCAACTATCCAGTAGTTAAAGATACCTATGCTGGTGGACTGTGCCAGACAGATGATGATGATTGTTGCGGAGACGTTCCGATATACGGAACTCACTTCGTCAAGGGTGTTACCAAACAAAAACTTGAGATAATTAATGTAAGCGGGAATGTTTTAATATTTCAGATCAGTTACGGTTTAAACATTGATACGCATCAACCTATCATTTTTTTTATTACAATTCACATTGTTTAGCCGACTTAGTACTGATGCTATAATGATTTAAAAGTACTTGGTTACTAAACGTCCATCCTTCACTTGCACACAGGATACAATATTAAAATCAAAGTTCGAATTACCTTCATTTATATGTAATAAACACAAACATTTGCTTGTAAGTTGTTTAATAATAATAAACATTATTCAAGTGTAAGACGTATGGAACTACGGGCACATGTTTGTGTAAGATAAAACATTCAAACGTGTTAATCATAATAGCAAAGGCAGTGGATGTCCCAATTAATCAGTACGAATTTAACAGTGGTTTAGTTAAACTTTTCTTGGTCAACATGTAGTTGTTGTTAGGTTTCAAAGATTACCGTCAGCAAAGTTGATAGTTGACAAATAACACCTTATAGATCGCTTAATGCTGAAATGCGGCCATAGGAGGGTGTTAACTGAACATTATTCACCTGACTGACGAATTAATTGCTCATAATTTCTCCCTGCTTAATAGGAAACCTACTTCCAGCAACCTGCGAAATCGAAGCTATGTATTCTCTTCATCTTTATAACGACCGGCCTGTCATGAAATTATAACAAATCCGACCCATAGGACTAACTGAAACTTGTAACCCGATAACTTGTATAATATATTAAGATATTTAACAATTTGCTTTATACGTTTCAAATACAAGTTACTTGCGAATGGGAGATTTTAACGATTAAAAAGTTCCTATCGGTACATTACACTATCGAATGTTTTGATGCTACATATCTTTGTCAAGTTGCACAATTACTACAAATATGACACGTACCCTTCTAGATAATCCGCTCAGTATCATTATTCTAGACCGGACAATGTACACAACAATGAAGGAAATAAAATTAAACACATATGCAAGTTCCTAAATTTAATTTCAATGTTCCATAAAAACCCGACAATTCGTACCAGAGCCTTGTAAACTAACCGTGCTGTGTAAGTGCTTCTCTTCTCACTGTCAAGGCTATCATTAAAGTGAAACGCACAAATAAATGCAGTTAAAAATACAAAAGCCTCATAAACTGCGACATCACCTGAATATAATAATATCCACAATCACAGTATTCATACGAAACATTCGTTAGACGTGAAACATTCCTTAGAGCCTTGCACAATTTATTGGTGCGGTTTTACAATTTTAAGCACAATGATCTCCAAAAGGATTATTAAAATAGAAGCGACAGTAAACACATATCGAATATCTCATTAGAAACATCACGTATTCGAATTCATAATATCAGTTCATTCTGTGTAAGCTTTAAAAAATGTTTCATTCTACAAGTAATTTGCATGCTAATAATTGTTTGGCATGTTAAGGTGCATTAAACATGAATTGTATTTCAAACATTAGACCTTCCTTCAAAAACCTTTCCAGATATATCTGAATGGAACCAAAGTCGTTGAGGATCCAATCATAGAATTAATTCCCATCCTAAATCCATTCGAGGCACATATAAATATAAATTGCCACAGGAGACGTCGGCGTTCAACAGACTCAGAAAATAGTTCTACGATATTTGTCATGGCAACACGAGTGTCCTTGACAAACGATGGTACAAACTACGGTCCAGCAAAATCCTACTACATTCTTGACTCCAAATGCCAAGGGATTTTGAATGATACCGATGGATACACATTTTATCTCCAGGTATATATATATATATATATATATATATATATATATATATATATATATATATATATATATATATATATATATATATATATATATATATAATGGTTATTAACTTCCCGTTCAGTATGAACTTAATTATTACAAAATTTGTCGCTGCATGAATTTCGAAATGGGTACAATAGTACGATAAAAGATAGCAAAGCTCAAGGAACAGTGTTAATTAGGCCAATGGACGTACGTGATGTATTAGTATACGATGCCACTACTTAAACTTTGATTAAACATTATTCCATTACAAACGTTCTGTTGATAGGACAACGATTTTGTATATTCGTTTAGTTGATTGAAATGTATACAGAATATAAAATATATTAGAACAATAGTGAACATTCATTGGTTATTATATAATTAAAGGATGGAAAATGCTTTATAAGTGGCACGTGCTACAACGAAAGGGAACAAGACTCGGTCGATAGATGCAAACGATGTCAGCCTAAAATCAATCGCTTTTCTTGGACTAATGGTAAGTAGTTTTATTAAAAAAACAAATTCAATATTGTGGATAACATAATACAGTTTTAATCTTATTGTGACATGATTATTGAAACTTCAGAAATAAGCCTAGATTTTGTCATCAGCTGTTGCAGGAGAAAATCGTAATCATGCAAACTAAATAGGGACCGTAAGAGTTCAACATGGAATTAACATGTCACTATATAGGGGAAACCAGTAGTATGGGACGTCAGAAGTTGTCAAGTTAACACTTGGTATATTTTGTATCAGGACATTATTATATGATTCAATAATACTGAAGAGGAATATATCAGTTTAACTGTTTACTTAACCACAGTTTAGAATACATTTATTTTGAAAGCATACAACTGGTGTCTATCCTCAAAAGGCGGATTTGATCAACACATCATTTAGTTCTAGGTATATGGCAGTATTCCCTTTTTACACTGTGCCATAAGTCATATCCCTATGTTTGCTTAGCTTTGCTAGCCAATGCTCGATGATCCATGTAGATATTCGATATATTAGTATGTGTGTGAACTACCCAAGGCAAGGGAAGATGATTTAGTAAGAACTCACACTCAAGATTAAATATGGGCCGTCGCGATATTGTATTCATTAGATATAATATAATTTATGTGCAAACATTCTGTATTTTTATTTATATGCAGTTTGAAATTTATTTCATCCAAACTTGCTTTGCAAGTGTAATTGATCAGGTTATATAAAATGTAAAACAAAGTCACTCTTGCCAATAACAATGATTTAGAGTTGAAATAAATTGATTTGGAAACTAGATGAGTACTTTCTGACAACTACAAATACTATCGCTTACAATAACAAGATGTAATCGGATGTGGCAGGACAATTGTGATAGGTTTACTATCTTTTACATACGGGAATGCATACGACACCACACGAACACATTAGTACTTACCTTCTTTATTAGGTTAGAGTTGTCGTAGCTGTTAAATCAATGCTCTTTATTAACGAAGTATAGTTGCAACATAGTTAATGAGGCCCATGCTAAAAGGATGTTCTAAGTGTACAACTCAATACCGGATACATCTGAACTTTCAAGATGGACAACTATGATGGCTTTAAGTTTAATTTTCAAACCTGAACATTTTCAAATTGAGGTAATATCTTGATTCATAGATATATGAAGTTGATAAATCACATCGCAAACGCTGGATATTATTCAAATCTGTTCATAAATTCAATATGAAATAGTTTTCCATTTGAGATTCTTCTGATTGATGTGAGAAACTTAACGGCATTTTTAAAGTCACGACTCGCTGTATTGCAAAAATATATAAAATTACTCCACAGACGACTGGATAAGAACAATATATGTGACTAATGCATAGGGTAACTAATAATTGCTACAAATATAATTTAGAATAAGATAAATATCAAACATCAGTGAGTAAGCAATAGTGTTACACATTATAAGCAGGTTCGCAGCTTGAGTAATAATATGATGTTGTGTTAAAAATTACGACCTTGAAAACAAATGGTTGAAGACAAAAGTACTAAACAAATAGATCGTATATTGCAGAATGTACAAGCAGGAATGATCCTCAGGTTGCGAAGGACAATGCTCCTATTATAATTGCTGTCTGCATCGGGACATTCGTGATTATATTGGTGATTGTAACAATAAATATCATCAAGTGTTGCCTCAAAAAAGAGAAACGGTAAATATTCAAGCAGACACCCACACAACTAAACACACAGACACAACCATACTCACACTGGGTGTGTGTGTGTGTGTTGACCGTGCGTGTGTGGATAGGTGTATTGGTGTGTGTGCGTATGTGCGTGTATGTAAGCGTGTGTGTGAAGTGGCATTTTCGTAGGCGTATGCTTTATAAATAAACATTAATATTTGTCTTGAGAGCTATAGCGCAATAATAAAGAGCAACGCCTGATATATATATATATATATATATATATATATATATATATATATATATATATATATATATATATATATATATATATATAAGCTATTTATATCTGATTTTTCGTTTCGACTGACTGAAAAGATGAAATTCATTGATTTGAAAGTTAAAGGGAGAATAAGTCATTTACTTCACATACTCTTAAAATGAAAATTATGTTTAGGATACGTATCCGTTATACTACACGTTGAGTATGAACGTCTCTTTTTCAGAATCGCTGGACATATTGAAATTAATGTACCAGTATCAACTGTCGTCCCCAGAACATTCGACAAAACGTTGCTATTTTGCAGTCAGCAGAGCTTGCGGGGGGATAATGTATCTAAAACAAATTGGAAGAACGTCAGTTCCAATAATACAACATTGAACAATTGACCAGAAACTCCGGGATTACTGTCCTTTCAGAAGGTTTTGTTAGAAATTGAGTTGCCTGAAAAGTATCATTATGTTAATCACGACATCCCTGTTTCAATATTTAAAAAAATATTTTACTGAAGATTTCCTTGATTTGACGAAAGTTAGGCTACGAAGTCTCATATGTCTTCAAATTCCATCCTAAATGAATATCAATTAACTTTAGTGACAAGAGCAATACAAATATAACAACGGTCATAATATTTGTAATACACTCATGTGAGAATAACAGATTGTTGAACACATTGTCTCTTCTTTTTAAATAAACGATTTATCGCTTCGTATAGATGAAACGTTAGAGTGATGAAATAGGTTAATTAATTTTGACTTTGTTCCAAATTGTGTACTTGGACGAATGAAAGTGTGTGTGTTGAATTTTCCATCTATTGTGAAATAAACTCAATTTGTCTTGTTATCATACAATACATGATCGGCTAACCTGTGGATATTATAGGCAAGGAACCAACTGAATAGGGCTTTGTCTATAAGGATACGACTTTATAATAAATTATCTATATATTCCAGATTCCTTTGAAAGAGAAACGTTCAATATTCCATCACATAATTTGGATGACTTAATGCGGTATCACCCGTTGGAACTGGTACGTCAGCTGGTCGTTTATTTAGGGGCTTGTAATTTAGTTTCAGTTTGTTATTCATTGGCTTTGCTTTTGTAATAGAATGTTTTGCATCTGTAAATCTTTAAATTTTTAGAGGTTATGTAAAATTACTGATATTTTATTTTACCATTTGTTTAGGCATATGTTATAGCGTTTCACTTATTTATATGCGTGAAACATTTTAAGTCCATTGCAGCTTGTATCCATGTCATCATTAAAATGGATATCTGTCTTGTACATATCAATATATTATGCTTTGAAGCACTTACACTGTAATACAACTTATATACAAAAACTGGTTAATTTGTCCTTCTTGTTTATTTGTGTCCACAATCTAGTTTTATCTGGCATTATGCGGAAGGCAAAGCATCATTATCCAAAATCTTAATTTGAAAATAAAATAGCAACTAAGTCTTGAGTGGCTTGGCGAAGAAGAAAACATTGTTGTCGACAAGCAAATCTTTTATTGCATCTGCTCGCAAAGTTAAATAATTTGATTGGATAATCTATAGTGACGCATATCTGTCAAAACTATAAGAAGAACATTGATTCCAGTATGCGTAGATTCTAACCGTAGCATTCTTTGAATAGTAAATGCCATATCTTGGAAAAGTAATTAATAATAGTTTGTCTTTGACGTGTTGACTTGATATTTGCGTTGATTACTTAGAAACTGACTTTCTTCTTTTCTGTTAACTCTACGTAAATTTTAGCGTCCTTTTTTATTTTGTTGTCGTGATAGTTTAGTTTCTATTGTATTCTCTGTGTGTAGAATTATATATAATACCTTATTTTAAAACAGGTTTAATATTTTAATTCTATATGCAGCTTTTTATTTTCTTCTCGAAAAACAAACGTGACTTTCATTGACAATAAATTACAAATCAGAGCTTTGACAGGATATTCATTGTTATTTCAGATCTTTCTTTAACTTTTGAATCTTATTGTATCTTCATTCAAACAAGCTGTCACTTTTCTGCCCAATCTTTCACAACGAGTGTGTTCAAGACGTATCAATTAAAATGCTTGAAACATATGATCAATTAAGAAAGTTTGACAATTAGTCAATATATAAACTATTTTATATCATGAATGTAATTTATCTCAGAAGTCAAGATAATTAATGTATATTTGACACAAAACATAGGTTCAAGAGAAGCTACAAAGCTGAGGAATTCTCAAATATGCCTTATTACGAATAGAATTAAACTAACGTTCATAGCATGATTCCTAAACCATAACATTGCAAAGGCAAATGTATAACGGGGGCTTCGTCTTAGTAATGAATTGCAGGAAATATTAGGCTTCTCATGTTTACAATGCAAAATAAATGACTCTTGACTGATGCAAAAACCAATATGAAAGGAAACTACAAATAATCAAGAAGCTGAGAATCGAAACTGGAAAAATGGTCCAATGCAGGACATGATACAAACGTACAACATTATCGGGGTATAACGTTGAAATAATCTTCAGAATGCATCTTTTACCTTTATAGAAACTTGTTAAATATGTTGCAAGTTATGTATTTTTAATCGTTTTAAACATTTAATATTATCATATTGTAGTTTGTGGTTATAAATATATTTTTGAAGCGTTATTGTGTTTAAATACCTCCTTTGGTTATTTGCTTTCTTTGAAATCATTACCTAATACATTCTTTGTCTTTAGACAAAACGTCTGAAAGCATATTGTTACTGTTCCTAATAAAGACTATAAATGAAAAATAGCTGCCATGTTAAATCTAATTTAGAAGAGCACTGTGGATAGTATGATATAATTATTTCAATTGCCAAAAGGCACGTGGAGCTTTTCATATTAATTTTATATTGTAACTGTTTCATACGCAAATATATGTTTTCCTCAAAATATACACAGTTAATAGATGGACTATGACGTTTCTCTCAAAACTTGGATTTCCATCAAAATTGTATTTAATCTAGAAACACGTATTATTAATTAGAAATGATTTCCGTAGTAGTAAATGCACACCTTCAATTGTTTAATAGTAACAAATATTGTAAACCTTATTCCTGTGACATTTCATTTACTATATTTTCTAATGTTTGACTGTGATATATAATCTTTTTATATTTCAATTACATTCGTTTGCTTTTCATAAAGTGTAGATTAGGATTTTAATATATGGAGTGTAATAAACGTTATCTCTCTGACTTCATTTGCGTTTATAATCCTTTTACTTAATTTTTTTTATTCATTTTTAATTTAGGTGGATTCAAATTGGCCCTTATTGCAAAGACTTATTGTTGGAGTATTCAAGACTATATTTCATTATATATTTGTTCTCATTTGTGTGTCTCCGAGTGAGGTGAAGAATTATATACAGGTAACTTTTTGAGAGTGAATAAGTAATTTGTGCGATCCCCATCTTAGCTATTCGTGACATGTGGTAAATGACATTAATGCCATATCGGAGATATCTTCTTCTACATGGACGAAATTTGGTACAGTGTGTGTACTTCACATTAGGAAATCTATTTTAAACTAGATTTAATTTTATTGTCCAAAATGTCTGTCATCATTCTTAAAATAACTTATCTCTTTTGTGGCCTAGTGGTTAGATGTGTGAGGTCGCGGGTTCCAACGCCGGCCGAGTCATACCAAAGACCTTTTAAAAAGCGGTACTAACAGCTGCCTCGCATGGCAATCGTCATTACAAGATTAGTGCTAGGACTGGTCTGTCTGTTTTCAAGATAATGTGCCTGGGTGGAATGATGTGTGATACTGGGTGAGATGCTACATGTCTGCGGCATGATGCCCGAATGCTATAAATCATTCTTTACTGCCGAAATTCTTGACATGATAGGGATATTGCTAAGAAATTGTTAAATCTACTTTTAAAATCCAAATCACTCATTTAGACACATACACCAGATACAAGGGCCTCGAATAGCCGAGTGTTCTAAAGCCCTCTCCGTTACAGATGGGTTCGAGTCTCAGATTTTTCTTGTGTCGGTGGTTCTCTCTGGGGTTTTCGCTGGAGTCTTAATCCACCATTAATACTGGCCAACATGTATAGCCTATCGTGTGCTGAAACATGGGGTTAAACCCTACAACAACAACAACAACAAAAACAGCAACATCATATACAAGTTTGATAAATCATTAGAACATAGGACACGATCCATACGTGATAATGTTCATACGTACAATAAAAATGAACATATTCTTTCTAGTAAATTAAAAATCATTTGAACTGATAATATTACTCGGCAATAAAGATTTGGTTTGTCACAAGAATACGGATGTATTTTTGCCTGGAACGATGAGTAACATTGTACCGAAAAATATAAACTAAGTTAGAAAGACTTATCTACCATTGAACTTTGAATCTTGGCTTGTATTGCTTGTTGTTGTTGTTGTTGCGTTTAACACCATTCTGCATGGCGGTCAGTATTAATAGTGGAGGAAAAACCCAGCAAAACTCCCAAAGTAACCACTGACCCACGAGAAGCTACTGACAATCTTTCTCACATACCTACATTGGCCGAATCTGAGATTCGTACCCATGCAGACAGATTTGCTAATGTTTGATGTTTTCGTTAATAACGTTTCGATACATGAAGCCGAATTATATTGTACCTACGAAAGTAAACAGGTACATGCAGACTTATGTATGTAAATCTGCTGAAAAGAATGACGTCGCATACTGGGCACGTTCATATTGTTCATAATAATTTATTTGTATGCATTGAAAAGTTATATAACAACACACGGTTGTAATGTCAAACAAGAAAAAAAATCATAAACATATATAAGCGTTCAGTAAAGTGCAGAAATAAAACGAAGCGTAACTAATTTTAATAAGTGACATCCACGGAATGAAGACGTGAAGTAATTTATGTAATTCTATATTAAAAGCAAGTCTCATTCCAGAATAGGTAAGGTTCTCTCTTATTAAATACTGCGGAATTTACGTCATTATCAACATCTATAGTTGACCATGACAAGCTGTAAAAACGGTAACTATAATTTCTCACATAGACTCTAAGTTGTAAAGTATCAGCTACTGAATCAAGCATAGTCATGGTAAGGACATAATTTAATGTGTATTTCCACGTGCAATCATATAACGCATATGAAATTTAATCGATTATTGTTTAGAATATATATGAGTTTAATCAATTATTGTTTAGAATATATATGAGTTTAATCGATTATTGTTTAGAATATATGAGAGAGAGAGAGAGAGAGAGAGAGTGAGAGAGAGAGAAAGAGAGAGAGAGAGAGAAGTCGTTGATTGATATATCATGGGAATTTGCCCTTTATTTTGGATTTATGACATATAAGCAAATGGAGATAGCCTGAAAAATTTAGCTTGCATAGTAGATAGAACATGCACCATTTTGTAAAGTATTCTAATATAAACCAATCCGCTTTTCATCTGATTGAATCATTTATAGAAGAAAACTAATGTATGTCGACGAGGAAATGAGAAAGCAGAATATTGTCTCCTATTGGAAAACATATCAGTAAAAATTATACTACACATTTGTATCAACATTTCGCGTGAAAGTGATTTTTAGAGTACGTTTGTTTAAGGGCATTATATAGCGTATCAGACCTTACAATTAAGCTGCTTGCATTTACATTCCTCGTGTTCATTACAGCGGGTGATTACACTTACCTTTAGCAAATGTCCAGGTTATATACACGTTGAAATAGAAACAAAAGGCATTTTGATTTTGTCTGCAAAAAAACTTGGTAGCTTAGTTTACTTTCTAAACCATATATCATGAAAATATGATGTAAGCATATGTGGCTATGTCTGTTTCGTGTGTTATATATAATCCCAAAGCAATATATCATAACATATAACGTGAATACAGTTTGTTAAAGATCAACAGTTGCTGATGCGACAAAGACGACAAAATAATATATACCATATTTATGTAGGTTTCATGATTAGTATTGACTGTACGGTTGGTTAATCTTTATAAATGTGCCCAAGTAGTGGCGTACTGCCAAATAAAGATTTGTAGGATGAATGGATTTCATCTTCATTCTCGTTTTTATCAAAAACATTGTAACTAATGAATATGCGTTGGATTTTTTTAAGATTGCGAAGATCATGTTTCTGTAAAAATGTTAGATTTCTCAATTACCAGAAGCAAGATGCTATTTTAATATCAACTTTCATTTTCCTGATCAACATGATCCCTCTCTGTAGAGTAAAAATCGACTTTGCTGGAAAGAAAGAAAGAACGAAATGTGCTCGAGTATAAACAATTATCTTCACCCTTAGGACTATCCACGCAAATAATATTACGAAATTTGTTTAACATTTTAACTAGAATACGAAACTTTAAGCCAGGATTTGGTGTTGATATCCCACATTAAAATTCTCTAGAACGACAACAATATAACCAAAGACAACAAATATAATATGATACGTACTGGCCATATTGAATGCATACAAGCAAAGAAACACACACAGATTACGATCTTAGTATGCCCAATACAAAACAATTGTATTGTATGGGTTAGGAGTTTAGGCTCAAATAAACAATGTAAATAACAGTGGAAATAATAAGCTTTGTAAAATTTACTAAATATTGTTTTCCTTGGAAAAAAGATTGAAAACTCAGAAACAAATTAAAGTTATAAGAAATCCCAAAATAATCCAAGAAAAATCCACGATTATTTTAAATGAAGTAGTCCTGGTAATAAAATGTTCTAATACATTCAAGTTCGAGTAATGCTGCAAAATCGATGATCCAAGACGATGGTGTAGTTCAAGTTTTTCTGGAAAATTCAAGATGGAAGACGATGACTTATGCTAAGTCTGTTTGGGGTTTATATATAGTTTCTGTGTTGGAAATCTGAATATAATTTTGATAAAATGCACTCGTCCAATAATTACGTATGAGCACATACAATATTTCCACAGTATTCCTTTAAAATCCAAATGAAATACAGATTGGTAACAATCAAAAACTTGGCTGCTACAAAAGAAAATTACTTAGCATCATTTACGAAAACCCAATATTGTTAATATTTATCTAAAGCAAACGTTATGTCGTATTCGTATACGCCGTTACTACACAATCCCCAAATTACGAAATGAATCAGGTGATCGTTTATATACCCTAATGCCAATATAGCCTAAACAAATGATATTAAACGAGCTCATGAGGTTTTGTTCATTTCTATTTCGCTGGACATTTGTGTTTGGGTGAATTTAATAGGATTTAATTGTCAGTTGTCTTAATATATCTCACTTTCTCATACATATCCATGGTATTCATTATACATTACGGTATATTTCGCGAACACTATTGATTGTAGTGTTATAGAAGCATCTCATTGTAGGTATTACCTACGACGGCATTAGTGCTTTACCCTTAGACAGAACAGAGTAGCGTCCCCTAACTGCATACTAATCATATCATACAATGAACAGATCATATGGAAGTGCTGACCAAGATGTTAATTTTACGACATTACGTGCTGGGTATGGAAACGTCACATTCCGTTTAAAACTGTAACGCCATGTTTGCATTTTGCCTCTCAAACCCACCATCTCAACAGCCAAAGTTTATCTAAATAGCAATTTTATGTTGTTACTGATCTCTTGATTAACCCAAGATGTCATATTGAATCCTGATTTTGATACGCAATCATGAACAAACTTTCTCATATTTACTTTATTCTGTAGAGCTTCTGAATCGTCAATATCGACGGACAGACAGACAGACAGACAGACAGATAGATAGATAGATAGATAGATAGATAGATAGATAGATAGATAGATAGATAGATAGATAGATAGATAGACAGATAGATAGATAGATTGACAAATAAATAATTGATTGATTGATTTATTTTTAACGGCGCACCAACACACTAGGCTTTTTAGTAAGAGTAATCCGGTTCTAACCGGTTTTGTACTAGCATCAAGTATCATCAACTTGTTAGAACCGGTTTAAACCGGTTGGAACCAGTTTCAGCAGGTTTTAACAGTATTTTACTAACCGAAACTAATAAAAAAAAGTCCCTTTTTCACTCAAATATCCAAGTAGCAACCCGGTTCTGACCGGTTTTCAACTAGAATCAAGTACGATCAAATCGTTAGAACCTGTTGAAACTGGTTTGAAACGGTTGGAACCGGGTTGGACCGGTTTTAAACGGTTTTTACTTACAGAAACCGAGAAAAAAGTTCTTTTTTTCCTGAAATGTACAAGGAGTAAACCCGTTCTAATCGGTTTTGAATTTGAATCAAGTAGTATCAACTAGTTAGATCCTTCTAGAACCGGTTTGAACCGGCTGGAACGGGTTTGAGCCGGCTATAAGCGGTTTCAACTCACCGAAACTAATAAAAAAGAGTCTCTTTTTGCCTCAGTGTGCTAGGAGTAAGCCGGTTCTAACCAGTTTTGAACTAGTATCAAGCAGTATCAACTAATCAGAACCGGTCAGAGCCGGTTTAAACCGGTTGGAACTGGTTTAAACCAGTTTCAGCCAGTTTTTACTAACGGAAACTAAGAAATAAGTCCTTTTTTGCATCAAATGTACTAGAAGTAAATCGGTTCTAACCGGATTTGAACTAGTGTCAAATAGTATCAACTGTTTAGAACCGGTCTAGTCTGGTTGGATCCGGTTTTATCCGGTTTAGAAACGTTTTTACTAACCAAAACTAGGAAAAAATACCGCTTTTCAATCAATTGTCATAGTAGTCGCCCGGTTCTAACCGGTCTTGAACTAGAATCAACTAGGATCAACTAGTAAGAACCGGTTGAAACTAGCTGTTATTATGAGCCTGTCTAGAGTTGACCGAGATGAAGTTGTTTTATTTTTCTCAGGAGAAATACTTTGTTTTAAAAACAAGTAACAAAATAGATTTATGTAGTTCGTAGAGTTCTCGGTGCTGCTTTAAATAACGTTCCAATATTTACTGAAGACTCAAATATATCATTCGCAAATATTGTAAGCGTGTTTACAAGACTTCGTTGAAACGTTCCAACATCTAATGAAATCGCATATTATTTCTTCGGCACTTTGTTGACTTTTGACGTGAAACTCGTTGATCAAGACAAAGTTTGAAAAGATTGGAAAACAAAACTTGATTATGCCGTAAGTGGAATTCCTGAGATCGTTACAAATAATCTGATTAAAATCCTACACGGGTCAGATTAGCATCATATTATACATCATATGATCAGGATTCTCAACATGGTCACATCAGAACAAGCGTGTATAGGCTGTCTGTATTTAGTGCTCCTAATTTAAGATATTTACTACGTATCCCTGTGGTCAATCAACCGATGATTTTTCTGGAGTTGTGTCTATCGTATTAAATAAAGGACATACACAAATATTTATTTTCGAAGTAGCTGATACAAAATTAACTACAACATGTTACTTGTGGTGTCTGGAATATGTGGCTGAGACACCTCAATTGGTTACTAGGTAAAATATAATGAACACTTGAATCGAAGTTATTAATATTTGGTACAATCAAGCTCGTGAATGGCAAAGAAAATTACAAGACACTTGTAGATTAGTATGCACACAAAAAAAGGAAATATCGTAGACATGTGGTTTTTGCAATATAATTGTTTATTTAGCGTCTGCTGTTGGAACATGTTTATATCAACAATATAAATAATGGCAACAACGATTGCTCTTATTCTTAATATTATTGCAATAAATATGTACTTAAAAAAATGCAGAATTGCTTGATTATATCATAAAATAACATACAGCGAAAGTAGCATAATCCAAATTAGCCTCGTTGTTATCAACGAGCATTAGTGCAATATCAGATTTTGAGTTCACGGAGATTAAAATTTACAAAAAAGCAATGCCAGTAATTGAATTAGAAAATCAGGATTTTTTTTTAAAAATGACATGGCCCAGCGAGTTATTACAATAAACCGGTACAAACCAACAGCAATGACAGTAAACTAAATTAATCCAGAATTTAGTGTTAACTTTTCAAATTTAATTTTCAGTGCAAGATGTCACACAAGCACAATTACGAATATATTATAGTTGGCAAAATATCAGATCAAAATATTTTAGGGAATACAGTCGAATAATTTGCTGTTATAGACAAATGAACATAAAAATGATGGAACCCCGAATTGGACTGTTGTTTTTTATTCCTACAGATCGGACATATTAATGATGAATTTCCAAAGAGAATCAAATCAGTAATTGGAAGAGAAGCAACAATAGCTATAACATTCGACGAACCAACACTATCATCCAAGATAGAGAATATTCTTCAGATTATGTTGCAAATATTTATCAGTCATCAACCAGATGTGTTTTAGATTGGCCTAAAATCCCGCCAGAATGTCAAGGACCACCAGATTCACAACGTGGGAATTTTACAACTGACACAATATATTTATAAAACTTACAGAATATCGAATTTGGTTCCATTAGAAACGTCATAATGAGGAATAATATGTTTCGACTGATGGTAAAAGACTTCCTAAATTAAAAAATACTGTATACAGTCTTGATTATGAAACGAAAAACACAATCATTGATAAAATATATATTGATAATACTTGGTTTATTAAATGTATCAAATATGAATTCTCTAGATCACTTATAGATCTGCACACTTTGTTCTCTTCTCTATCTCAACATCACAACGTCGATACGAAACAAATTATTGAAATAAATACAAGATCAAAACAAAGTTAGAACCGATCTCGAATTAAAAATTATTGTTGAATTTACTAGTGGTGATTAAAGGCTTACTTCTTTCGTAATATACCTTCTGAACCGATAACACTGAAACAATCATTAACTAGACATTATAAAATAGCCTCAAATGATATACAAACATTTATGCTACCAATATCTAATGCCGACGAACTAAGAAAGTCAGTCAACGATCTTATTAATGAATATTTGCCTAAAATACCTGAGTCATGGAAACAAGTAGCTAAACAGCAGATATTCGCAAACATAACACTCATCCATGAAGTGGAGGTCATTGTATTCCATCAGGCATATTTATTATATGATTGCAGTCAATAGTGTATGTGACGTAATTAATGGCAGCTATCAAATAGATATTTAACAAATCAAATCAAGCTCAACAAGGATATATTCTATATGCATTTTCTCTGTAAGTACCATCTGGATATTTGATTGTACAAGAACTTATTAATCCTTTTTATCTACGTGGTCACAATCCGTAAATATCATGGATGAATTTCAAACTTATTGATCGGAGCGGACAATTAACTGACGTCCTAAAAATCTGAATTTAAATCTTTCTGTAAAATCTGAACGATTTTACAATTAACCAAGGAGTATGTTATATAATGTACCAAAATGTGAGGGTTTTCATGCCCGACAAGGGAGAGATACTTGAAAATGTCATCAGAACAATAACGACACCGTCTCCAGTAAACACAGAATAAGTTAGGGTTCACATAGTGATGAATACGGTGACGAAGCTTTTAATTGACATAGGGACAATTAAATTTGCTGCGACGAGGACTTGGTTCTCTGATCACGTGTTATAGAGATCATATTTTGAATTATGTACATTCATACATTGAACTCGATGAACGTAAAAACTATTTTCTAGTATCTTAAAAGATCAAAAACAATTACAATATATAAAACAATACTTTCTTACGGATCATGGCTAAACATTCTCACTAGTGAAGTTGTTACTACAATCGCTGTCAATATCTGATATCATTTATTCAATTGTCTGACGCGTGTGCTTATAATAATCTTTTTGTCACTTATTTGTCATATAATTTTCATTTTAACAATTTTGATAGATAGAGGTACGAATTTTTCTACTTAGATATTCCTTACTGATGTGAAAGATAATAACATAATTTCGTGTATAATTTTCGTCAAGCGATATTCAGATTGTGTAATCAACCAAACACAACATCCCGACTACACAATAAAGAGTTTTACTTACTTCTTCTTTCTTTCTCTCACATTCCGCTTCAGTCCAACTAGGGATGGAGAAATTATGGCTGCTTTCACAGCCAGTTATTTTACAAAAACCCACAAGATTCGACAACATCCTAGATACTCATGTGATCAAGTCGTTTGAGGAAACCTGTCATCACTTTAGAATATTAAGGAGAATAAAGCGTTCAGCTATTTGGATCGTTCCAGACGTTACGGTTTTCCCCAAAATGTTTGAATATAAAGTCAATGAATCGCTCTCTCAGTCAGTGAAGTGGACATGAGGTAAACAATATATTTCTTGAAACCAGGCGTGTTAATTATAACGCAGATGGTTACATGTTTACAGATCGAAAAATAACTATATGTGCGCTTTTTCTACCTTTTTCTTTTAAAACCGTACATTATGCTTCTACTGTTACTTCACTGATATTAATTTTGATGTAGATGGTTAACGTACTACATACTTATCTCCCTTCCCTCATGTCAATGATGTTAAATAAGGGAGGTAACCGCTAAACCACTCATTCAAAGATTCTAAAGTTAACTCCCTTACGAAATACTGATTAATATATCAAAAAAAGAAATAGATAGATAGATAGATAGATAGATAGATAGATAGATAGATAGATAGATAGATAGATAGATAGATCTTAGCGGTGTAAGTACATAGTTGCTCGAGCGGAGATAACTTAGCTTGACAATAATCTCTAACAATAATGGAAATTATTCTTTTGTTTATATTTTAAGAGAAATCAGATTTGGTAATAGTTTGTACGACATATTGTATCGACGGGACACAGTATCTCCTAGCTGAAAATATCGATTGAAATACCTGCATTATTTCTTCATCTGTCTCTGTATTCGCTGATTTAAAAAATCTCTTTGCAACTGTATTGTTTTCTACATATTTACAGGTAACACCTAACATACTGATTGCTGACTGTGTGATAGCACTCAGATTAGATAAATTATTCTTAAGTTTTGCCCAATGAATATGAGCGATCACAAGATAGTCTTTGAGTAACCTCTGGAAACATTTGCTTATGAGCCAATGGCAAGATATCTTTTCTTCCCATCAGTAAATCTTAGATGACCAGTATTTCTGAAAGCATCCTCTCTTTTTTATAGTCAGTTGTGTGATAATAATAATAATAATAATAATAATAATAATAATAATAATAATAATAATAATAATAATAATGAGAACCTTGTAATACGCGTAGAAGCTCTAAGCGCTTTACAAGATCTAAAATGAGATGACTACAAAAAAAATCAAAACCCCCAAAACAAACACCATGAAATTGGAAAACAAAAAATGCTGAAAATATTTAAGGAGGAAACATTGTTGGGTCTTTATGTTTTTTCTTATAGTCGACAAAGGTGAGTTTTAAGAGCCCTCTTGTAAGGGATCATTGTATCTTTGTGTCTAATTTCAATGGGCAATTCATCCCACGTTGCTTTGTCCTCGTATGCAAAATAATGTTGTCCGTATGACTTCGTTATCATAGCGGGAATAATGAGTATGCAATTATCAGAAGAGGAGCGTAAATATATTGCTGGTGTGTACACATGGGTGACGTCGGACAGGTATACTGGACTAGAGTCCGTCAGTGAAACGTAGCATATAGAACAATTTTTGTGTTTGATTCTGGACCGAATGGATAACCAGTGTAGGGTATATAGAAGCGGTGAGGTTGAGCTCTGGTCGTGGTATTCTAAAGATGATCCGAGCAGCTGTGTTTTGAACTGTTTGAAGTTTCTGGAGCAGATATTACCACGAACCAAACGGGATTGAGTTACAATAGTCAAGTCTTGAAAGTACTATTGAACATTGTATATTTTTATTGTATGTTGTATGTGTTATATAAGTCTATGTATATGTCCCACTCTCTGGTCACGATTGAGGTTAACCCGGTGCACACCTGTTACTAGAATTGTTGCAAAAATGGCATAAATAATCAGGGCTTAATACTTTTAAAGAAAGAGTACAGATATTTTTTTTTACAAGTTTAACTTTGTAAGAAAAAATGCCAGAACATTATTCTACTTTAGAATGTAAGAGTTATCTCCCTTAAAATTTATGATGGACATTTTTCTCGTAACCATGTCAACTCAGAAATGAGCAGTATAATTTATCGTCGCTTCATTTCTAATCTCTTGTGACCCATACGAGACCAATATCATGATGTACTAAATAAAATCAGTTTCTTCCATCGTCTTAACTAAAGTGAAGGGAACTAGCTTTGTACCACACATTATAATTGAAATTAATAACCTTTATATCGACACTTACATACAATCGCATCGCTGTAATTGAGGATTATTCAATTAAATAGGTGTTGAATATATGGCAGAATGTCAGACAGACATATGCATGGACAGTCTCTAGTTGCTACCAGTATCCGAATAACTCTCTTCAGATTACTGGGTTGTGTTTGCTGTGAAAACAGCAGGAGATGCAATTGTTCCTTCTCTAGTGCTTGGACACCACTCATAAATCCACAGCAGAAGGCAGAGCTAAACATAAATAGAAAATGTTATCGATAACTGATTAATTCTGTTAATAATGCTAATATATATAACACATTCAACAAAAATTCGGATAAAATCAATTGTGGTATAGCTTCCCAAAAAGTTACAATAATTTTCGCATAGTTCTTAAATACTTCAAACAGCTTTGGTGCAAAACAAAACAAAGTTTAACTGAATAAGATATGAGGCATTCTCGAGAACAAAAATATCTCTGTTTCTGGTTTGTTGTTGAATGATGCTAATTCCTTTAAAACCTGATAATTGTCTGTATGTCACTTTCATTATTGCCGGGGTAGACTCATATTTGGCGCAGGCATGATAAAGTTTACAATGCACATGTCCACGTAGATGACTAAAAGTGTGTGTGTGTGAGAGAGAGAGAGAGAGAGAGAGAGAGAGAGAGAGAGAGAGAGAGAGAGAGAGAGAGAAGAGAGAGAGAGAGAGAGTTTAATAGTCTATACAGTAAACTCTGATTACATATATATCGTGTTACTGAGAAAACGCGTGTAGGTTGAATGTGCGCAACTGTAGGTGAATTGTTCCATAGGAAATATTTGATAAGTAAGAAACCAAACTTGAACATTTATCAAAGTAATATATTACATGTTACAAACATTTTGAAAACATATTGATAAAGAAATTCACACACAAACAAAAAAAACTGGGGAAGCTGTATCACTCTTAGAAGTGCTCCTCTGAGAGTCAGTTGCATGGGAACCCGCACTGCATTTTGGGACATAATTGTCTACTTGAGCATTGTTAATAATTCATGCATACAAGAGATACAAGTATAAAGTCAATTATTCACAAATCAAGAATCTACAAAACTATCATTCTATCATATCCTTCATTTAGTCAATCTCAAATTTTCTCACACAGATGTCAAAATGTTAATATTTTCCATTTAAAGCAAGCTTAGGTTTGAAACCCTATATATATATAGGGTTGTTAGGGTTGTGGTTCCCATTAATTGTGGTTCCCATTAATTGTGGTTCCCATTAAGTAGGTATAATGGGTAGTTAGGGTTGATGTTCCCATTAAGTAGGTATTGTCACAGTAATGCTGTTTTTCAGAGTGGTAGTAGTATAGACCATTTCATGGAGACTTCGACGAATTTCGCAATTTGCTCGGAATTTTTATCACGTGGCGGGTGATCAGCTGACCGCAATAGCCACTCGATAGGTGGTGGGCAAAATATGGCGGACGCTTCAGAATCAGCATCAATTTTCAAACTACGTCAACATCGTTTATCGAGTTGGAAAATGCCTATTCAACAGCGATGCTGCCGCAGATATTGACGAAATTTAATATTGGAACCATCCTGTCTTATTTTCTGGAAACCAGGGCGGATTTCAAAGCCATACGAGAGAGTAGTTTTGAGTTGTTTACTTTACTTCTAGACATGTACATGTAAGTATGAAAATGATGTCGAAGTAAACAAATTTAATCCTGACAATCAAAGAGCATGTTATTCAACCTATTTCTATGCATCCGAAACGTCACTGTAATAAGTGAATTTATAATTTTGTTTTTCAAAGTCTGTGAATAATTTACATGTAAATTTTGTTTTTGAATGTCTGTAAATAATTTACATGTAAATTTCAGTCATTTAATTAGTTCCACTTGCTGATTTGGAAAAAGCTGAAAATATCGGCGTCACCGGTATTCGATCTCTATAAAGTTCACGGACAAGTACAAAACTATTTATCGAGTCGCAATACTAATACATGTAAAATCATCTCTCCATGGCAGACGATGGAATTTAATGCCACATAATTGATTGGAGCGACTTTTGCAACCTCTGACGATACAAATAGCGGGTTTTTCTTAACTTTTATCTCTGAAATATTTCGAAACAACAATGGACGCCAATTTGGCTTGTACATGTACCCACCAGCTTTTGATTGGCTGGAGTATAAAGTGACTTGGGAGGTTATTCGGATAACTGCGGAAAAACTCGGTTAAATCCGGTATGAAAGGGTTTATTAAGAGAAGCTAAAAGTGTCAGTTACTTTTTAATGGTAACATTTTATAGGTATCTTGGAATTTTCAAGTTCTAACCTATCTTTCGTTTGTGACCTTGCTGAACTTAAAACAATAATATTGTCAAAGACTTATTGATGACGCAATGCTGATTTCAATATGAGTAGCTAAAATGTTTACTAACTTGATATATTTAATTTACAATTGTGCATGGAAATCAATGCAATTGATCTCAACTATTAACGACCATCTCTATACGTACCAAACCTTTATCACTCACACGCTGTTTATGATCTGTTTGTTGTTTAAGAAATAATTTGCGATGAAGACACAAAATTACTGCCTTCAAAACATTAAATGTATTCTCCAATCAATCCCAAAGGTCCGGGGCTCCAAGTTGCCGAGTGGTATAATGCGCTCTCCATTACGGATGACTGCCATCTCATCTCTGTCTGCGTGGGTTCGATTCTCGGATTCGTGGGTCCTTGGTTCTTTCCAGGGTTTTCCGGTGATACCACTACATCTAAACATGTTTCCCATTAGATTTATCCGATATTTCAAGTGAGCTGCCCATACAACGTATTGTTAGACGCACAGGGGTATCATTTGACCGAGTGGTGTCAAACCTTGGCGCGATTCCCGCAGGAAGTCATATGTTTTCCCCAAATTTCCAAAGATTTCCATACAATCTGAGTTGTAAACTGGAAAGCCAGACGTGTCTGTCTTTATATATTAAATATTGCTCTAATCAATTCGAGACCACAGATAAAACAACTTGCCAAAAGTCCATCAACCGCACATTTGCATGGTTTTTCTTCATCATCATCAGAATTCCGTACGGTCAGCTGGTTATGCCATAGTAAATACACTAGTATCCCCTTTCTCACTGGGAACTATTTAACTCCGCCACCATAGACCAGTCAATATACACTTGTACCGGTGTATTACGCTTATATAACTACACCTATTTTCCACTATGGACATATAAACGGTATCTACCAAGTCCCTACTTATTGATTCCATTGTGTAATTTACTGGTTTCCTACCTTAAATACTGCCATCTCAACCACAACACCATTATACACCACTAGATTTTAGTATGGATTATGCTACATTAGGGAGAGTCATTTGGTTTGTACCAGAATTCACTACTAACGAACAATGGCATCGTTCAAACTGAGTAACACTCGACTCCGTGACGTTTGCTCCTACTAACTAGCTAATTATTTCGGGCTAGGAATATTTTCATTTCGCCGAATCCAAATGATCACACAAATAAATCTAAGAATTGCTTAAAACGGGGCGCTATCAAATGCGTATACTCCAAATTTATTACAGTATAAAAAAACAAAATGTGTAACGGATACAGTTTGTCCAGCAAGAACTCGAGATACATGCCACAGTTTCATTTGAAAGTTCTTACAAGTAACTTATTCATGTTGAACTACTGAGGCTCCACAAGCTCTTACCTTTTGATATTCTGCTTATCTGCATCAAATTTTAAAAGCTTTGCATACAGTAAGAATCACATGACCGATGAATATGAAATAATATAATTTATATCTGTAATTAACACTCACTTGTCCTAAAATGTATAATGAATTTTCCCTTGTTGAAAAGGAAAAAGATTGGTTCTTGTAATGGTGTGGGAAATATCCAGAAGAATGCTCATAGCTATTTGCTAGCTATTTGTTAGCTATTTGCCTCTCTCTGTCTAGCTCATGTTATTGCAGTTTATGTCACAATTTCCAAAATAAAGTTGTTGGTTCATATGTTACAAATGAAGCACAGTCAGTGCAATTTTGTTTACATGTAAATGTAGGTAACTAGTATTGTTTGACTCGATGAGTCTTGGATTTTCAGACTCAAACACTTATGGACTGAGTAGGAAAAAGAGAGAGTTTATCAGTGTACTTTAAATCACACTCATTTGAAACAAATCAATAACATATGTGTCATACACTGTTGACCTCACTTTAAAATATGAAAATTCTTCATTTCTGCTCATTAGATTAATTCTCTAGTCATATATGGCTTTTTCATTATTTCGTATTGGGGATAATACGCATAATTCAGTGTCGGAAACTGAGTCAAGATCAGCTGTTGATCGTCAACTGGATGCAGTATGGCAAAATTGAAAGTCTAAGTGAAACACCAGAGGGTCTATGATATGCTGGAAGGACTTACAGACATTCTGTAAATAATGTACATTCAAATAATGTAATGACATGTAGCAGCAGAGAGGGTGAACAGACCAACTTTGTAGGCGTCAACGAGGCTTCCTTCTCGTTAATATTTAATAGAAAGGTCTATTTGACAAACTGAGGCTTCCTAGTAAATATTTAATATAAAGATATATTTGGTAAACTAATGCTTCCTCGTTAGGGTCCATTTGCCAAAAAAAAGACGCCATTGTCACAATCTCTGCTGCTATGGGTTAACAATTCTTTACGAGATTCAGTAAACGATTTTAACCGAATATTGTATCAAGTCCGACATGATATCGCATCCGAGGATCTGATAGATTTATCGTTACAAATCCATGTGGGATTGACTGAGCGCTACTAAAGAAATTTCTAAAGAGATTATGATCCATATCACAGCTGGAACAATCCTGGTGAATATTTCGTAGCGTATGAGTATCAACTCCGTTAAATACGGCAAGAATATTGCAGTTATCTCTGATTACTTTTGGTATTTGTGTATATCTTTGAGTGACAAATATCACATCAGTATTTTTGTGTCTGCCTCTGGAAAATATCCTGGCAGGATTTTAAAAAAAGAGGAGGTGATATTGCAGCCAAGCTAGCTAAACTCCCGGGAACACCATGGGCAAAGTATCCAGGAGAAAAAACACCTTCCAGGGTATAGTTCTTGTGGATCCGGGACGAGACTCAATATCAGACTCGATAATCAAAACCAATCCGAACCCGGTGAATATCCAATAAACGCCATTGATAAGGCGTGTCATGCTCATGATGTTGCTTATAAAATCAGCAATCTGCAACACAGACAGCTCGCAGATGTAAAATTAATTCATGCGTTGGATTCTATCACTGATAAATCCTTCAAAGAAAAGTTGGCTTCATGGTTAGTAAAATCGGCTATGAAAGGTAAATTGATGTTAGGTGCCGGTAATTAATAACAACATGGAATCTATTTATTATTCTCCAAGAGGATACTGGAGGGGCAAAGCAGTAATCAGTAAACTCGCTAGCGCCGCGAAGGTAAAATATACCACTGCAGCGGATTGGTTATCCAAACAGGCGATATGGCAAATTTATCTACCGCCGCCTAAACAAATTAACTACTCGCATTTTGATGTGACCGTTCCTAATGAAGGTCATCAGGCTGATATATTATTTCTGCCACATGATGGTGGTTACGAATACGCGTTAACTGTAGTTGATGCTGCGAGTCGAACCGCTAAAAACAAAATCATCAACTGAAGTTGCTTCTGCGTTTGAAAGGATTTATCGAAGGGGTTCTCTTTGCTGGCCAAATCTATTACAAGTTGATCCTGGCAAGGAATTTCAGGGTGCGGTTCTATCAATGATGAAAAATCATAATACCGCGTTACGACGAGGACATACTGCACTACATCGCGACAGGCAATTGTTGAACGATTTAATCGTCCACTTGCTGAGCGGTTATTTGGATATCAATACGCGAAGGTATTTATTCAGGATATACGATCTCGTGAATGGATCAAGATTTTACCAGGCGTAATTACCGCGCTGAATAATGAGGTTACTAGAACGATTAATATGAAACTTAACAACGCTATTAAAAAGAAGTATATACCCGTACAACCGGAAAAAGATTTTTCAATACTCGGCAATGTCACTGTTAGGTATTTATATGAACCAGGAGAACTCGAAGGTGGCACAAAAAGGGCTACTGATCCTATTTGGAGTGTTACTGCACATAAAATATCTAGTATAACACGATCTACGGGTAGACCAGCAATCTATAGACTGGATTTGACCGCTCCTCAGCGAGGATTTACTCGTGAACAACTGCAAGTGATACCCGATGATACTCAATTATCGCCGCGTGTTCTTAACTAGCACCTCTTCGTCTGTTGCACTCAAGACAAGTCAGCATCACATTATCTTTGGTATGACCATTGCTGCTATTCTTTCTGTCTACGGTAAATTGTCGAGGGTCTTTATCTGACCAACACCAACTCATTATACAATTGCAACTCGCGCAGTGATTATTCTGTTGTTGCTTCAGCGTAATTATTAATTCGGCATCAATATCAAATTCTCTGTTATTTTTTTATCCTGTTGTTTATAACCAGAGAGTTTTTTTCTGATTATGTCCTTGACTCTGTCAAGGCTGACAATATCACTTATTGTAGTGTCATTATCATCTAAAACAACTCTTCGAAGTTGATTTATTCTTCGTACTCTGGATACTGCGAGATAAACTAAATTTGACCATTCGATGTGATTATCAATGATCCAAACAATTGTATCTGATATAGTTAATCCCTGTGAAGAATGTATCGTCGCTGCGTAACCTAGAGTCCATGGGGATTTATCAGCGCGCAATGCATCTTCGACGACGCTGATATCAACCAACACAACATCATTTAACACTAAATTCTGCTTTTCATGCTGTCCTGGAATATCAACTTCAATATTCTGTTTTCGTGTATCCGAATTCCTACAACACAACGGTACTGGAAATGTTGTAAATTTTTCTTTATGCAATTCAAATAACTTCATCTGAAGTGTGTCTCTGACTATTTTTCTACTTGCGATTATCAAATCGTTTGGTCTCCACGCTTCCCAGAAATCTTTTAATTGTGTTTCTGAAATTATTTCACGCGCTATCTCACATTGAATTGTAGGTTGTAGGTCAGGTTGTAATCTGATTAGTTTGTTTTTTGAACTCGCGTAATTGTTCATCAAGTGCTCTATGATCGGTGTTAATTTCTTTATAATAGTCTACAAAATTTTTCAACCAATCATGTGGCGATAAACCGACAAATGGTGGTGGTTGGCCATGATCGCCGCACATTATTACTTTTGTATTCGCTAACAATAACCAATCGATAAATTTTTGTAATACATCTAATGACACTGTGCATATTTCATCCCAAATTATGACTTCAGGAATAAATTTCTCATCCATTCGATCAGGAGTCCATTCATCGCCTTTCCATCGAAAGAAACTGTGATAAGTACAGGCATTTACCCCTCCTTTCATCTCTGGCGAGTCTGTGTGTTGGTGTTAGTAAAATCATGTTTGATTTCCCACGAAATAACTCAATCATACGAGTCGTCTTTCCTGACCCGCCACATCCGTTTAAATAAACTGTTTTATATCTACATATTGGATCAGATATCTGCGGTGCATTAGATAGTTCTGATATTTGATTATTTTTCAAGTAATTGTTTTCAATCGTAACATCTGCTGATTTGGAATAGCCACGCAGTATTTCCCGCTTAATTCTCCATGATCCCCAACTCTCGTCAGAATTAGTGAATTTGGCCACTGCTTCGCTGTGTTTCGCGTTGCTATAAAATGAATCATTGGCTACTCTAACTGCGGTGTTAGGAAATCTATTTATCATCGAAAATATATTGATAGAAGCATAAGCTAGCATAGACGCCCTCAAGTGTGTATACTGAAGATTTTCTCCGTCTGCGTAAGTAACAATTGTACCAAATTTTGTTCCATCGGACAAGAAAGCGTCTGTTCGATCGACATATATACCTTTACTCGTTATATCCGCGATTATAAAATCGTACTCAACGCTATCTATATTCAACCGTGAAGAATATCTTGTATTGTCGTATTTTCCACCATTGAGTGAATTTACCGATTATTCTTCTACCGAGATCCTTTGCGTCTTTATTTCTAACTTCAAATAACTGTTTGGACCATTTCACGATATATTCTTCGTCAATATCCGGAAACTGTTTTCGTTGTTCGCTGATTATACTAGATTGGGTTGTGGTAACCAGACTTCAGTCTGCGCTCCATAGGATATAATCGCTTCACTGACAATAAACATTCTACAATCAATCATATACCGTAACAGTACTATTGGCATCCAGTGTTTTTCAAATATATGTCTGCCAATCCAAACATAACAGCACGGATGAAGTCCTGTAGCCAATTCAAATGATACCACACGAGCGAATCCGGTTAAATCAAAATCAGGCAGTGGCCCATTAATCGCAACACGGGCCATTTCGTATGTGGGATGTCTAAATCGCTGGAAGTATTCAGCGCATTCTCCGTACCCGAGAAAACTCGCCGGATAACACGCAACCATATCAACTGAAATAATATTTTCATGGTCGTATTGTGTATTCCATAATCCACCGTGGTTAAATTCTATACAACTTGATTTGATGTCTGCGAGAAATTCAGCTCTTGTTGGTTTCCATGTGTTTCTCTTTCTCGCAAAATGAGCAGCAACCGACAGAATTGTAAAACAGCTTGTTAATAATTGTTCGTCGTCGAAACTCTTCGAGAAACTACTAGCTAGTTTCTTCATCGCCTCATGGAGGGCTTCAGTGCGGTATAATTCTCAATTGGGTCTTACAAATTGATCGAATCTACCCTCCTCGTTTTCAAAACTGTGAAGTAACCACACTGACACAGGATCGTTTTTACTCAACTGGTGAATAAAATCAAATAGTTTCTCTTCCGGGGAGAAATCCCCGGCGGAGAACTCTACCAAGTTATGTCGTAGATACCGATCAGAGTTCTATAAGAACTATACTGGGATGGCCTGAAATACCACCTCGACGTGAATCTATTAATATACCACCAGAACCACAAAAATCTGATTATGTCACGGATAAACGATCACCGTATCCAGATTTTTATGTTAGTGGTAGTGTTAACTCAATAGAATTAAATATAATAAAACATTCTGTAGATAAAGATTTTCACTATCAAGCGGCGAGTGAAACAACCAAGGAATTATTTCTTTGGATGCTTAGTTATATAGATACATCCCCGGAAAGGTCTGCTACAATTGCTCGACTTGGGGACAACCCTGAAACCCCCATCAGGTATGGTTTTAATTTTAAAACCCTTAAAGAATATTTTGATATTATATCATCTGAATACAGAAAACACTTACAAAGTTTAATAATATATTTCAGCGATGTAACAACTCCACGCGATAAAATTAACAAGCATGTTGAAATGTTAAATCAACTTATCTACGATATGGAATATATCAATGAAAGATTTGTTCAAGCAATAATTAAAGAGAGATATAATTTGGAAGACAAACAACGATTCACTAACAACAGAGACATTACCTAATTATAAATTTCCTGGATATAATGTCTCAGAGATGAAAAAATCTATTAATGATATTATCGATGATGGTTTTAAAATAATTCACGATGTATGGAAAAAATATCAAAAAAATAAGTAGTAACAATCCGGACACATAATAATGATCCAGACGGCGGTGGCAGGCATATCGCTCCTCAAAATGTGAATATATCCTCGGTGATAGCATTGAATTTAGTATGTGATGTTATCGAAGGATACAAATCACCATGTCCAATTCGCCATTGATGCAGTAGGATACAAATCACCATGTACAATCCGCCATTGATGCAGTAGGATACAAATCACCGTGTAAATGCATCTTCTGATAATCGTATACTCATTGTTCCCGAGGTGAAAACAAAGTCATATGGACAACGTTCGTTTGCACACCAGGGCCCGGCGACGTGGAACGAATTGCCCATTGAAGTTAGACACAAAGACACAGTGGTCCCTTTTAAGAGTGCTCTTAAGACACCTGATTCGACTGCAAGGACCAACTTAGCGACCTAATCATGTTTTGGATCTTATATGTTTTCAGCATGTTTTTATGTTTTCCAATTTCATTGTTTTTGTCATTTGTTGTTCTGTAGTGTAGTCATATCATTATTGATGGTGTAAAGCGCTTAGAGCTTCGTAAGATTAGGCGCTATAGAAGTCCTCATTATTATTATTATTATTATTATTATTATTATTATTATTATTATTATTATGTCCAATCCGCCATTGATGCAGTAGAATACAAATCACCATGTCCAATTCGCCATTAATGCAGTAGGATACAAATCAACATGTCCAATTCGACATTGATGCAGTAGGATACTAATCAGAAAGTAAGAATACTCAAAATCTTTGGTAGATGTTTTCTTAGTTATAATATGACGTACTGGCCTAAAACATTGCATAACTCTTTGCCTACTGGAAATTGTTTTAGGAATTTTGTGCGAATCATTGTCTCCAACTCAAACATATTTACATCTATTTACAGCTAATTGTTCGACCATTAGCTGACACTAGTCCTTAAGGTTTGTTTCCTCCCTTATGTTCTAAGAGGCAATTATAGTTCGTTCCACACAGCAATTGTTGGATAATATTTGAACAATCTTTAGCTCAGTGAAATTTTAAGTGAGCATCATTAAACGTAGCCGAAAGTAACATGTTTTATGCAGTAAGTATATCATTGCATCAACATAGAGCATAATAGACTGGTCTGATACATCAAGTTGTTCCTATGCTACCATGACTTGTGGAATAGTACATTTCTATTTTAAGGAGTTATCAGCTCTCCTATTCAGCTATATTTGCATACAATGATCCTTCCTGCTTTAGATTTATTTGCAGTATCATATACAGACTCTTCGCAGAATTTAGAATAAACATGGCATATTGAATGTACAAAGACCAGTCTTTTTAGGCATGCATTTAGGCTGTCAATAGGACGTATGTATAAATCATTCATACACAAAATAAATTCAGTAATATAGATACATTTGGAAATGTTAACATGTAAAATTATTAAAAAACATATACGGACATAATTTGTGATTGTGATGCAATTTAGAACATACTATACTGGCAACATTAGCTGCAGCATCATGGGAAAGGTCCGTTTCTTTGTATCCTACTATAACAGTGTCACGGAATTGTATAAACCCTTTTATTTATTAAATACATGTACTCGAGTTTCGTTTTTGGCGTACAATGATAGCCGAGGGTGATTGATGTATATTGTGCAATATTTCGAAATAGTGAGTTTTGTCAATCCTATGCCGCACGTACGTGCGAAGTGTTTGCGATGGGAATAACCGAATGCCTCAGTGCAGTTTTGAATGTTTACTATATAGCTTTAGTTTATGCTTTATAATGCACATATTTCTGTTCCTGTTTACAACTTAGCAAGATCTTTATATTAGTAATATAAGGCTACAGTTTTAAGAAATGTTTAGTACAGTAGGATTCTTATCGAGCAGGGTTACGTTTATTTTGCAACTTATTGTTTGTAACTATTGTGCCTGTAATTGAATATGAATAACTTACCATGTATACCTTTATTACCTTTTTATGCGTGTGTCATATATACTACACGGTATTGGATATGTTTTCAGTTGTCTACTGTCTGGAGTGTCCAGTGTCAGGAATGTCCAGAATAGCTAGAGAGATCCGATCGTTCCAAGTTATCGGAGTATTCGAAGTCTGCGTGGTGCAAGCTGTAAAGCCAACCACAGGAATTAATCGTAGCAGCTGTGAAACTGAACTTTAGCGGCCTTTGAGCTGAAATAAAGTGTTATGTCGATAGAGTGTATCTCCTTGCATATAATCATGTTGCTGTGGGCTAATTGTGTGGTTCTTAAAACCCATTGCGTCTTTTTGGACTCTATAGATAAGTTGTATATCTGTCCTTCTTCGTTTGCATAATTTCACTATGAGTGAATTAATTTTACTTCAGGAGTAAAATTCTACATTGTATGCTAGCGGTGTTAAATATGTCCATCTTTCCGTTGTGTAGTCACTGTTAATCATCCACCCCTTGTGTTTGTATTTGCTTTTATTACATTTGTGCGCTCTTACATTATAATTATTGTGCCTGTAACGTAATCTGTCTAACTTACCGTACATAACGTTATTAGGTTTTAATGCCCTTGTCATATATAATATAGCCAATATTTGGCCTAAATACACACGCACGTATTCATAATTAATTACATTACAGTCATTCATTATTAAACATTGTATCTATATCATCACCAAAAGTGTTTTGTTGTGAAGAAGCTGCATATCCCAACCGGTTATCTTGTTAAAAGAGCGTCCTGTTAAAGACCATTCATTCAAATTGCGTTGGCAGCAAATACAACCTCTTTGTAGTGCTTTGCCATAAAGACCACGCCAAAGCAAACCTGTGCGTGCATTAGACTCATGTAATAGCTAAACTCAAACAAGGATGATAACTCTAAGCAACCTTTGAAAATTAACATTAAACTCGTTGAATAAAACATGTCAATTTGTGCACCACACAATGTGTTAAAGTAATAACGGCTTGCATATATTAGTGGGTCAGGCATGTAATCTAAATCTGAAGATGCATTGCCTGCATGTCGGAAGTAGTAATTATATATGGTGACACCGTTTAAAAGGCTCGAAAATATGTTACACTCAAAAGTATGTCAACTTTGTTTTAAAACCAAATTCAGCACACTGTATATTAAATTATTACGTGTTCAACACTAGATATATACTTTTGATACGGCTGATCAACAACAGCTTAAGATGTATCAATTGTTGGACTGTTCATCTGGCAATTGGTTGTGTCAACCTATGAACTTATTAACACGTATAAACCAATTCATATTCTTGAGAGGTTTTAAGTATTGTTCAAACTTTTAATTTACCACTCAGTATTCGGGTAGAAGAACATATGCAATTTAAATCATAAATTTTATATTCTTTGATTCGCCAGGATTAAGATTTTATATCAGAGTAAATCAATGGTAGATGATTTCTAATGTACAATGGACAAAATTTACTTCTAAATATTATCAGATAGGAAAATACAATTACATGTTTTCATTATCTTATTAATACATGCAAGGAAAGTTTTCGGATATCACACATTTATTTGTATTGAAGGTACTATAATCTCAACAATTTGACTTGTTCGGAAATATCCAGTTGTTGATGAGTTTTGTTTTATGGTTTAAAGCCATTTTACAGCACAATATAGGCTATACATGGCGGCCAGTATTAATGATGGAGGAAGAACCCGGAAAACCCCCGGAAAGAACCACCGACCCACGAGAAGCTTTTGGCAAGCTTTCTCACATAACTACATTAGCCGAATCTTAGACTCGAACCCAAGCAGACAGAGGTGAGATCGCAGTGAGCCGTAACGGACAGTGCTTTAGACCACTCGGCCACTCGGGGCCCCAGAGTTGTTGACGAGAAAACTCCTAATCTCCAATACCGAGAATTTGAACATTGCTATTTAAGATTTGAATTGTTGACATACTCCTTGCGAAATAACGTTGGGTTAATGGGACAAAATAATATAAATCTGTAGTAACGTGACCAGGTTTGATCCAAAATGCTTGTAGTTCTCCTTAAAAACCGATAAAATGCCTTGACCATAGCTAAACAGCCGTCGTCGAAAACAAGTGATCATGGAATATTACTGGATGATACGTGAGCCGTATTGGCTTAAAATGTTCAATAAAGTTACATAACCTTTACCCTTTAAGTTAAAGAGGTTCTACGACTGACTTTATTGTATATAATTATTTGGGTTTCTAGAGTATGCTGCCAGTTTTTACTGTATTTGCGGGTGGGTACGTGCACCAGGACACCAGATAGAGCACCCCCCCTCCACACACACACACATACACAAATACACACACACACACTTAACCAAAAAATACATAGAAGTGCTATTATGTGTTGGTGTTAATCCCAAATGTGTACATGTTTGTTTAATTTAGGAATAGAATTTTGATCAAAATTCAGTTTAAGAACTAACATTTTGACGGTGTTGTTTTGGTTCCGAAGTGTTTTCTGATGAGTTGATCTTCTGATGCTGGAATTTGATCCCCTATATTAGAGTTCCTTACTTATTTATTAGTTGCCCTTTGCCAGAGATTTCTTATGTGTATGTATGAATGTATGTATGTATGTATGTATGTATGTATGTATGTATGTATGTATGTATGTATGTATGTATGTATGTATGTATGTATGTATGTATGTATGTATGTATGTATGTATGTCGACTTTATAAATTCAGTTAGGTAATTTTACATCTAATTTAAACTGTCACATCACATTTAAAAGCTATGCGAGTTAATGAACTGTGTGCTGGGTCATTTTCAAAAGAAAGTCTATTTGCTCGTAACTGATATAGGCTCTACCTGACTGAGGGTTAAATGTTTTCAAATTTCATAATGTTCCACCAGGGTCGGGTGAGTCTTTCTCCTTTTATTATTTTATCTTCATAAACTAATAAATTTACCGAAAGGGTTTAGAGAATTAGTTAGTCCTTAAGTCCTTCCGATTGGTTGATAGGGTTGAGTGTGTGTTTGATCTATTCCCAACCTCCTAGGTACTACATTCATGTCGATAGTCCCTCAATAGGGGCGCGACATGACGACCAAATTAAATAGGACACTATGTCTGCATAAACGCCCTTGGGGATGTGGCACCATTCCTTACCCCACGGAAACAATTAAATAACTTTCTTTTGAAAGATAAAACAGTGAATAATAACCATTCGTGGCCGGTTCACTTTAATTTAACATTCATCATTTGTGACTTAGCCCTACGACGTCTAGGCATTATACTTCATCCACATGAAAGTCCCCTGTATCCATCCTAGCTTTAAAAGGAACTTTATTCCATGTTCTTAATATTTTAAAGTATGGAAAAATGAAACATTTATGTGGTTGTATTTTATTGGTTTCATATTCCAAACAGTTCCCCCATTACATGGAGGTGTGTTTGATATTGTTATAGAAAAACACATTTAAACTAGAAGCTCTTTAATTCATATCATTTTGAGGAAGAGTAATGAAGCAGGAGTTCCGGCCAGCGAACTGGCGATGGCACGCTCCTAGTGAGTAGAAACCGGCGCTCCCCTCCCCACCCCCATTCAATCCTCATGTACTATAATTTTTCTTAGAAACTAATTTAGCAAGTGTTAAAGACCATACTATATTTCATTCTGGGGAAGTGAGATGAACAGGTGTTCAGACACCGCGCACTTTTAAAAGACTAATCAAAGGGACAAATACATAACTATTTTGTATATTTTGTTGTTTAATTGTAGAGCCATCGAATTAAATAATATAGAAAATGTTAGAGTTTTGTGATTTAGAAGTCAGCTTATTCATTTCTATGGTTTCTATATAGATGACCAATGTTTAGTTATTTCTTGATTGTTATTACATTGTCACATGCCATAATTGATTTTGTAATGCAGTCAGATATTTTAATTATTAGTTTTTAGATTTTAGGATATGATTCCTTCGATATCTTTTCTTTTTACATATTTTCATTATCAATTTGATCCTATCCTCTTTTCACATTTGGGTATTGCGCGGTATTTGGTACAATTAACCGATTTGCGCATGAGGTTTGGAAGAGCCGATGTTGGCCCACTAATATTTTCCTCTTCTACTTTGTTTCTTATGTTTTAATCAGGCCTTCTCGTAACCAGTAATAAGTCTTATTTATGTCAGTATCCCGTTATTTTACCTCTAAATTTACATACAAAATCTGTAATATGCCTAAATCGTCTTGTAACATCTAATGGTTTGCACAAACTATTTTTTTATATATGTCTCGTTTATTTCGCATGGCCAAACCAAGCCAGTACATATATAACGCCACCCAGGAACATTTTACAGTTAACCTTTTGAATCTATTTATGATATTTGCATATTTAATTAAAATGGTGCTTAGAAAAGACAGCCATTCTACGGTGTTGGACCTGTACAGGGTTGATTCTTTACATAGTGTGTTTTAAAATTCCGTTTTCAAACTTTTGTTCTCCATATCTGCAGAATTTAGGATTAGTTCTTATTGGAGTACATGCATGTCTTTACTACTTGTGCCTGATCCATTATTCGTTAGTTCCCAGATTTTAATATTCTTGTTTATTTTCATGGTTATACTTTTGCAGTTTTCTTTTTGTTACTTTTTCCTACATACTACTTCTAATACTTTGATTACTTGAACCAAATGGGGTGGGGGTAATCCAGGATAGTTTCCCATCCCATTTTCTATCTTAGGTATTTCGATTTTACCATGATTAATATTTGCTCCTGAAGCGTTACCAAATTATTCGTATTCCATTTCTAAGCATTTTGATGAATTGGGGTCTTTAAGAAAGTTGGTACACTCATCAGCATTCTGGAGCATCTTAAATGCATCATGTAACTTGACATCATGTCACTGTTAAACGATATTGTTATATACGTTTTCGGTGATCGGCATTAACTCACTTTGTATTTTTAATATATATAATTCCGCAGTGGGTCCATCTCTCCGTGGGGATTTTCCATTCCATAACTGATTGATTGTGATTAAAAATTGCAACACTGCAGACATCATAGCGATATGACTGATTTGTTTTACAGCTACGTTAAAAATCAAAATCGCGCACACACACACACACACACACACACACACACACTACATGTTAGCAAATATAATGTTTTGATTACTTCATTCTGAGACATTGCAGAATTAGGAGTCTAACTTCTGACATCGTCGCTGCATATTTGACAATTATTTGTTTAATGATTTGGCGTAATATGTCTAATTCATATTACAATAAAACTGGTTTTTAATTCGTCTTCATATGGGTTTAGTCTGCGATTAGCATAATATATTCATTCCATATTTGATATTGTTTTTGTTATATTAATTGCAAGTGAAGTACTCTTAGATATCTAATTTGCAAGATCATAGAGAGGTTATGAATCATAACATGAATTCTCTAAGTTGTTGTACATAGCTTTCATACAACGGTTCTGGAATGTTTCCACATAGTTCTCTACATTTTCTTTCCGAATTCCAGAAACGTTTGATAATATTTATTTATATGTGTTTATCTAAACTGCTTTTAGGCAGTGCATTTCAACAATCTCATATCGTACCAGGATGACTTAACATTTTAGTCTGTACAATCAACTTTAAAATTAGCTGACGCATTATACAACAATTGTAGAGCTTATCAAGATCCTTTTGAATATCCTTTGTACCGTGTTTTAGTACCTATTAACAAACGAGTACATAGGTAGTAGCTTGTTTCATTATTGATTCGTTCAACATGTGTAAATAAATCAAACGATAGTGTCACTTAAGCTAAGAGACTTATTTGATCATTAGCAAAGACAAGTACAATCACATAGTTCATCATCGTCTACTTTACCATTTAGAACATAAACATCATTTGGAGAGCATAAGTTAATTAAACGTTTACCAAATCCATTTAATTCTGTATCTGTCTATGGAAAACTAATTTGTGCGTGGAAATTTGCAGATAGCAAGTCACGATTTCCTTCCAGACTTAAATTGTCTTTGCTAAGGTGTATGTATTGTTATACGTTGGTGCTTTTATTTTCAATATACGACACTCTTCTGCTTCCTTACATATGAAATTTACCAATTATGTTTAAATAACAAACTTACTTTGGTGTGAAATTGACATTTAAACCAATTTTTTGTTGTTGTCAAGTTGTATCTCAGTCCACAATTCAGACAGTTATCCATACAGCTGTTGTAGAAAGTAAATTGTATACAATGTATTTTTTCTTTGTACTAAACCTCTGTTCCAAACTCAGATCGAATGTAAGTTTAATACTTATGTTAACCAGGCATTTTGAAGACAGGTGTTATTTAAATAAATAAAAAAACCTAATTACATTCTTACTGCAAACACTCCAGCTATTAATCTACACCAACAAGTGCGTCGAAGGTACACAAATTATTGATTGACAACTCAACAATTGAATATGGAACGCTACTTAATAAATATGTTATGAGATGTAAGGGTGAAAAAGGAGGGAGGGATATGGGGTGGCAGGAATATATGGATGGAGGGCTATGATGCAATTTAAGGTAATTGTACCAAGCAGGTTAGGAATAGTAATGACAATGCTAAACTGTATGTAACTTTCAATGAATGAACAATTGTTATTTTGCACATAATTCGCTTTGCTAATGTATTTAAAGCAATGGTAACCATTGAACAACTGTGATATTTTAATCACAATAGCATGGTTTAAATTATGCAGAAAGTATCAAAGTATATGATCATTTTGGAGAACAAAACAAATGTATAAGAAAGTCATAAATGTACTGCTTTAGTAGACTGTACAATAAAGATATTTTTTAATTTTGCAGTCAACCTTAGGTTTTGATACATTTAAGTGCGAAATGTTTAATGTTGTTGTTTGGGTATAACGTCATTATTTTAGCAAACTATAAGCTGTATATGCAACCAGTATATCTGGTGGAGGAAGAACTCGGGGAAAACCCCGAAGAAAACCACCGCCTCACTGAAAACTACTGGCAAACGTTCTCTTATTTCTTTAAGTCGATAAGTCTATATACAAATACTTGATTATGTAAATAGACCTATAAGAATGCTTGTTTTATATATTTCAAATGGAGCCGTTTATGTGCAATAACAGCGTTGGGTTGATTTAATCCCCTGGATATATTGGAACCATTAGAAGCAGAGAAAGTGACCTGTCTAATGCATCGACTATACCAAATCAGTATTGAGATGACAAAGTCTATCAAATTGTAGTACCTGTTGAGTTATTGATTTTTGTATTGATATTATTTCTTAACTATTATTCGATGTTAAAGTCCGTGTGAAATTTAGCAATTTGAGATCTCTTTGTATCATTTGCGGTATTCTCGCAATTCATCACTCTGTTAAGCAAAATTGGGAGGGTCAACTAAAAGGTTTGTTATTTGCGACATGTTTTTGTTCTGATGTTTTGGTTATCTTGTTTCTTAAAACTCATATATGATCGATGATAACGTGTGTTGCTTACCGAGAAAAGATCAATATACAATATAGTACCATAGACATGTGTTCATCTATTTAAATTTAACTTGACTCTATATTGTATTTATTTTGGTATGTCTACCAGCACAATGAAAACACGCATCATTTACAACTGAAAAAATATTGTCAAATATATGTACATTTAATCTTTAAAAACAAAAATGTTCTTGGAAAATCAAGCCGGGGTGGGACTTCAATAATAATTTAAATACGATAGTGGGAACACCCCACCCCAACCATTAAAACACACATACCACAGTGGCGGTATGACAACCTCACCACATGCCATGATCCCGGAAGAAATTAACACAAATGAGCTGCTTGTTTAGGAGTGTAATTTCTTCCTATATAACATCAACGTATTTTAGTGGCAGACAGTAAATGTCTAATTTAACGTATCACGTTTAACATTTCAGATAATGTGCAAAATTCCGTACCAAACATAAAAGAGTTTGTACATAAATTATAAATAATATATTCAAATAACATTACAGTGTAATTGATTAATACAACTAGAGTCTTCAACAAAATGAGCAACTGAATATTAGATTAATCGCAATCGCAATGAAAACTGTAATATCATTGTGACGTAATAGTTTAATTTTAGCCACATTAATAATGTAACGTTAGAAATCATGAATGGATCCTATTTTTTCACAAAAAATTTATCAGACGATAGGTGGAATCTTTTAATTTCAATCGGGTGTTCAAAGCTGAGAATAGTTTTAATGTTCACTTCCTATTTCAGTTGCGGCTGTTAAAAGAGCGACTTAATGTATTTATTTGTTATAAAGAAAATATATCATAAGTTACTGAACACATATCGACATATAATTTGTTGGAATCATTATTGTAAAACATGCACCACACGAATATATTCAGCAAATAAAAGTGTAACGGGCATTTCACTCTGTTTCAAGCACCTGATTTTGACATTCTGAAAATAACATATCAACTTATTGTATAAAACATTTTAACAAGTCATACGATTAGGTTAAGGCCACAAAAGGAGTATATGAATCACCTTTGTACAGAAAATTTGCATTTTGTCAATTCGTTTCATGCAGTGCTGTCTTTTTTATGTAACTACTTTGATATTATCAGTGGACAGTTAATTATGGTGGTTTATCATTTCTTTGTCTAGTGTTATTTATGTATCAGGAAGTCTTCATATAAAAGTCTTTTGAAATTATATATTGACCAATCAGAGAGGTTTGGCAGACTTTCAGAACGAGCAGTCGACACTAAAGCTTTTTAAATAGAGCATCATTGTTCCAAGTTGTTGAAGAATTTCAAGCGACACGGCAAAGGTTAGTATTTTAATATTATCATTACTGTTCTCTGATTTTCAGTCAGTTACATATAATCAAACTTGGAGCTGCGGTGCCTCAGTGGCAAGCGTGCCGGACTCTCGATCATTATGGTGAGGATTCGAGTCCTACCGTCGGACCTGTCTGGGTCAGCTACTGTGGTGTGACCTTGGGTAAGACATCCTACTTAATTACCTCGATATTAATAACCCACCGTTGTTGCTGTTCAGTAGGAAACCAATCCAAACGAGTAGCAATCTAAGACAAAAATTACATTGTCGTTAAATGAAACAATACAACAAAGCAGTCATCATCAACTGAGATACTGTATCTAAAATATGGTACATCGAGTGCGCTAAGCAACGACGACTTAAATGAAATTTATATTCAATAATGTGTCTAATTCATAAAATGATTATTATAAAAATAATATAACTTTTCGTCAACTAAGACAAAAATAGCAAATGATAACTGTTGACCCTTTACGGCAAAGGAAATCAAAGGTTACCTCGATTTGTCTGTATGGGATGTACGCTGATGTGTCTGTTTATTGTTTATAAAATACATGAGTTCATGTAAATCCTTCAGAACGTTCCCTTCTTTGAATTCACATGTACAGAGTTGTATTTAGATGTCATCATTTAATATTTTGTCTGAGTATCTTATACATGTTGGTTTCCTTTCTATATTGATTAAATAGAACACGTTAAACTCGTTTCTGCGGAAGGAAGAAAAGTATACCAACATTATACAGGCATATTTGCATCTGATAATTTGTCTAACACGTTTGCTTGCATGATTAATTTTAGTGTTATGTCTATTTAATGTTATTTTGACAAACTCTTAGCGTGAGGTTTTTGAGATGTAACACGAAATTTATCTAGATAATAAATGCATTAATTCTTAAGAAAATAAAAAGATGATTTTCATCAGCCGCACGGATAAATTTTGACCAAATTATTTCGATAAATTAGTCATTAAAGCAAATTCTTTTATTATTAAATTACGTTGTGAATAGGCCGTGTTAGAATAAATGTCTATATTTGCTTAAGTTCATATTGAAAAAACAAAGCGTTTGTTATCAAATGTAATATTTGGATGTAGTTTATTTTGGTTCTTCTCCTGTTTTTAATGCATGTTTCAACTCCATTATTTTGTCCTCATTCTAGATACTGATTTTATTGATTTCATGTATTATGAGTAATGTCACACACTGTCTCAGGAATAGATGTAAATTTTAACATGTTAATGATGTAACTGAATTACGAATGTACATGATCTACATGTTTAAATAATTCTCTGAATGTATATCTAATGTCTGATTTTCCTTTGAAGTTTTTCAAATGATGTTTATTTGAAAAGAGATATATCATTTTCATAATATATTGCTAAGTAATGATGTCCGTTTATGTGTGCAAGTTTGCTACTTAGCAGCACTGTGTATAAAACTTTCCTTTGGGAAACCTACTCCTCGCATGCCTTTGTAATGGCTTGATAAACCATTCTGTTCCAAGTTGGTTCAATTCAGATTTTTTATCTCTTTTATCCCGTTTAATGTAGTCATCAACTTTGTTTTATATTTACGAAAATAACTGTACAGTTATTTGCCAGTAATTACGATAAATTGTCTTCACGTGTCACCAATATTCCAAGAGGCACACATTTTCCAACAGTTTGACACATTTCGTTAATCCTTTCTGACTATCAAACATTTCAGATTTATGTTATGGTTTACTATTACTTCTGTATGCAAAACAGGACTCCTCACAAATTACTTCATATAATGTGGTGATGTAAAGCGGACCTTTTCCTCTGTAAATCCCGAAACTGTGTCGACTTATTGTAGATAATTCGAGTGTATTGTACATTTATTCGAGTGCAAATCTTGTGTTGTCACAAGAAGCTTTAAGAGGACAGACGTTAGGTATAGTTTAATCCCGAGTCTCTTATTGCGAGACGAAATAAAGACTAGTGGATAAGTCGAGTGTGAATCGAAGGCTAGTCGGAAACGGAGCCGAGGAGGAACAATTGGAGAAGGAGCAGTCAAGGAGGAGAAGGCATTAAGAGGGAAGTTGGAAGTAGAGATTTAACTCTCACGGATTAGAGAGATACATATGAGTAGAAAATACAAACAAATGAAACTCTATCTCACACTATAACTCAGATGGTGCAGTAGACTATCACTTCAAGCCCAGGTGGGACTTCTATAATAATTTAAATAAAATATTGTGAGCAACCCACCCCAATTATCATAAGACACCTATTACAGTGGTGTCTTAACGACCCCATCACACTCTACAATCTCGGACGAAATTAACACCAATGAGCTGCTTTTTTAGGAGTGTGATTTCTTCCTGTTTCAGTATCTTAAGGAAGATTCAGACAGAAAACTCTTTAAATTTATGTCAAAAACAGGCATCATAAATATCGTGTAACATAAATGCAATGTGTGAATGTTTTAAACTCGAACCTTGAAATGAGTTGTGTATTACTGACAAGAGATCTTCTCTACAAGATTGAAACGTAGCATTCTAAAATTAACAAGTCTGAATTACCAGTGTGTCACACGCGTTTAAAGCATAAGCAGGAACTTTGGTTTTTCAATTATGTTAATTGGGTTGAGTAATTACTATGCATTATAGTTCCGTTCCTTTCTTGCTTAAATGTATGACAAAAATGATCATTATGTTTTTCATCCTGGAATACAGTCGTCTTGATTTTGAACATATATCTCCATTCTATGGTGCTAACCTTATTTTCCGACGATTAAACACGTGCATTCCCCCACCGCGTAAGAAAGAGAACCATTATAACTAACTGCAAATAGGTTGGGAATTCTATTTTCAGACCCAAGAAAATGTTTTCTCCAGGTAATAATTTAATAGACAGTGTAAATGCACACGATAAGTCCGGTATATATATATATATATATATATATATATATATATATATATATATATATATATATATATTAGTGGTAGGCAGACAATATCTAAGTTAACGTATCACGTTTGACATTTCAGATATATTGCTACATGCCATATTAAAATATAAAAGCTTTGTTACATTAAATATAAATAATATATTGAAATAAGATTATCACATGAATGACTGATACAACTAGATTCTACCACAAAACGAACAAGTGCATTTTAGATTAACTGTAATCGCAATGAAAACTGTAATAATATTGATACGTGATAGTTTATTTTGTCACAATAATACTGTAACGTTATAAATCGTGAATGGGTCCCATTTTATATGATCAGATGATTGGCGGAAGTTTTAATTTCAATCTGAAAATGTTCAACTTTAAAAGTAGTTTATTTTTCATTTCCTTTTTGTGCAGAAAACATGCATTTTGTGAATTCATTTCATGGCTGTCTCTTTTATGGAACTACCTTGATGCTATCAGTGGACAGTTAATTACGGTGCTTTACCGTTACTGTGGCTAGGGTTCTTTATTTCCAGGAAGTCTTCATGGAAGAGTCTTTTGAAATGACATATCAAAGACGTTTGCCAAAGTTTCCGAACGAGCGATCTACACTAAAGATTGATAAATAGAACATCATTGTTCCAAGTTGTTGATGAATTTAAAACGACAAGGCAAAGATTTGTCTTGTAATCGTTATTATTATTGTTCTGTGATTTTCAGTCAGTTACTTAAAATCTATCTCGAAGCCGCGGTGGCTCAGTCGATAGCGTGCCGGACTCTCGATCATTAAGGTGAGGATTCGAGACCTACCGTCGGACCTGTCTGGGTCAGCTATTGTGGTGCGACCTTAGGTAAGACACCTTACTTCAATTACCTCGACATTAAATAACCCACCGTTGTTGTTGTACAGTAAGAAACCAATTCAAACAAAACACAACCTAAAACAAAATTGACATTAAATGTCGTTAAATGAAACAATTAAACAAAACAGACATCATCATTTGAGATACAGCATCTAAATTATGGTACGTCACGGTGCCCTAAGCAACGTCGACTTAAATGAAATTTACATGCAATTGTGTTTCTATTTCATGAAATGTATATTATTAAAATAATATAAACTTTAGTCAACTAAGACACAAATAACAGTGGATAGTCGAATTTATAATTGGATTCATTTTTTGATCCTTTACGGCTAAGAAAATCAAAGGTTTCCACGATTTATCTATTTAGAGTTTTATGGGATATACCCTCATGTGTCTGTTTAATATTTCCAAAATACATGCATTTATGAACATACTTCAGAACTGTCCCTTCTGTGACCGCAGATGATCATAGGGTTATTATAAATGTTATGCATTTAACATTTTGTCTGAATATTTTATACATGTTCGTTTTCTATCTATATGATGTTTAACTAGAACACGTTAAACCCGTTTCCACGAAAAATAAAACAATTATACCAAGTTATTCCAGACATATTTGCATATTGTAGTTCGTCTAGTAAATGTCTTACTTCAGGAATATTTTCAGTAATATGCCTATTTAAAAAGAAAAATAAATCTTTTTTTATGGCATTTTGACAAATTCATAGCGTAATGTTTGGGAGATGTAACACGAAATATAACAACAAAATAAACCCAACATTGCTTAAGAAAATATTAGGATCCTTTCCACCAGTCGCACGGATAAATTGTGATCAAATTATCTTTCGGTATGTAAGTCATCAAATCAATATTTTTATATTCAATGAAAATACAAATAGGCCGTGTAAGAATAATGTATATATTTGCCAAAGTTCATATTTAAATAACTACTTTATGTTCCACATTTATTTTTCTTGAAAACGACATTGTCCTAAACGCGAATGTTTTCTTAATTCTAGATACTGATTCCATTGATGTCATGGTCATGTTATATGCATGTCTTTTTAGCATATATATATATATATATATATATATATATATATATATATATATATATATATATATATATATATATATATTTCCTTTTCAATTAAACACTT